>CM023451.1:166405276-166576492 GCA_013339765.2 Haemaphysalis longicornis | reverse complement strand
GCCGGGAGGATGTCAAATGCAGGGTACAAGGCGCGAACCACATCGAAGGCAAATGGTCCGGGTTCTGGCCTGATGCCAGGCACGCACAGGCTGCTGCATCCGGAGTGCGGCCGCCTGATTCCATTGCCCGAAAAGTGCGCCAAATAGGCGATGTTGTGGACGAAGGGCCGAGTGACTCGCACCAGCTAAGCCATCGTTGCCGTGAAAGACGCTTCTCATGTCGTCTGGCCGCAGCGGTCAAGCGTTGCAAACGCATTCGAGCCGGCGCACACGAGGGATCTCGCGAGGCAGCCACTTCAGCCTGTTTGCGCTGGGCCCACAGCTGCAAAATTCAGAGGTCAGGCTTTGGCCGGGACTCCTCTACCCACGTCCTCCGACTGGCACTGCTCAGAGCTTCTTTTAATCACAGTGGTGGGGTATATGCTGGGGGCCGTCATGGTTGCATTGATGTTGCACCGGAACTCATCCCAGTTTACTAGAGTGCAGCTTCGCCGAAGTCGACGCGTCGAGTTCGGGGCAATGCCAAGCATGATAGGGTGATGATCACTACCTCAGCAGTCAGCCTCTCGCTGCCAAGATACCACTGCACTCCCAAGCCACCAGGTTAAGTCGGGTGAGTAGGGCGGCATCCGGGGATGAGTGCATCGACGCGTAGGACATGCTATATCATTTAGTAGTGCGAATTGAGCATCGTTGAAATGTTCAAGTAACATGCGTCCACGTTCACTTGAGGTAGGGTATCCCCAATTGCAATGGGGCGCATTGAAGTCGCCAGTTACAAGTATGGGACAGCCAGCGTTCGAACGGCGCAGAGATGTTAGCCAGCCCAATCGTAGCCGGGGTGCACGTCCGCTGTGAGGCCGCACATAACACGATACAAGAATTATTGCGCACCTGGGCAGTTGCACCTTTACCGCAACCACTTCTTGCCAAGCCGTGCACCATGCTTCTAGTGGAATCGGAGTTTGTGGATACGCCGTGTGCACATAAATTGCGGCTTTGCCTGGTGGAGACGTGGTGGAGCCACAACGCCCATCAGGTATGGAAGGCGTAGCATAGGCTCTAAAATTTGGGAGGCGAGGTAAACCGTTCGTCTCTTGGAGCAGGAACGCCCAAGCTCGAAGTTTGCCTAGGCGAAGACGTTCACGAAGCTCACCAACCTTTGTTGTGAGCCCCCGGCAGTTCCACTGTACAACATATTGTGGGTCGGGCATAGTAAAAGTGGGTCTAGCGAAGTTGGGCTGCTAACACAGACACCAAGTTCTGTAGCTGCTGCACCACAAACTGTAGGAGCTCTTGGTGGGTGAGGATGGAAGGGACTGGCTTTTGCTGGTGCAGGCTCGGTGGTGAGAGACGGGGCTGACTGGAATGGCTTGGTTGTTCTGGCTGCTGACGTTGTGACCGACGAATTAGCCGAGCACGGCGCTGGGTGAGCTTGGTGACCTCGGCTTGCAGCACAGCCAACTGTTGGTCCACCTCCACTAGCTCGTCCGTAACTGGAGATGCCTTCCCAGTTTTGTTGTGCTTATTCTGTCGGCGGTTGGAGCGACGGAGCACATCACGGTACGAGGGCTGTGTGTAATCAGCAGGCTCTGCAGTTACTTCCTCCATAGCGTCTTCGTTATCCTCCGCCAAACACTTGAAGCGGTTGGACGTATGGATTCCCTTGGGCTCAGACCGGCGTCGCCACGCTCGTCGTTTAGCAAGCGCAGCTTTGCATTTCGTAGGACATTTCTTGTCCGTAATGTCATGATCATCGCTACGACACAGACCGCATCGAAACGTGACCTTTGGCGGTGCGGCCGACGGGGTAGCTGGTGGTTCCGATTCAGAGGTAGCCGGTGGCTCTGACGCCGCGGAGGGGCACGAAGTGCTCATGTGCCCCTCACGAAAGCATCGGTAACAGTGCACCACTCCGGCCTTGAACAAGCGGGGCCGAAGTACGCAGCCATTGTACAATAGTCGTTCCGGTGGCTCGTGCGGACCACGCAGAGTAACCAGGCACGTGCGGCCAGAGCCCATGTAGCGGGCAAGAAGCACCTGGTGAGTGGCACACCGGAGGCTGGTACGGAGGACTTCGGGATCCTCTCCCGGGTCTACCCCAGAAACGACATATCGCTGGAATGTCACTTCCCGACAGCAAGTACACTTGTACAGGAAGCTGCTTTTCAGCCGCGAGAGGAATACGGTGTAGGGAGCATAGCCGCTGGACAGCCTCTAGAGAAGGCACCCACACCGATATAGTGTTGGTGCGACTATGGTAGGCGTAGCCAGTAAAGCAAGAGGTTTCCAGGCAGCTGTCGAGAGTCTGTTGTAGTAACTTCGTTGGAAGAGACAGGGTGTCAAAGCGCTCTCGAGGTTTGATGGCGACCTTGTACGTAGAGGAGCTGGCTGCCGCTGTAAAGCTCTGCGGAGCGGCGGTCGCTGCACGGGGTGGAGCGGCTGCTGGTGGTGCACTGCGCTCCTCCGACCGCTGAAGTGGCTGGTCTGTGTCCGAGGAACACGCCCGCTTGGCCGCAGGTGAAGTTGAGTCGCCAGTAGTGACTTGGGGTACCCCCTGGTCACATGGACGCTTCGATATACTGGAGGGTTCAGCCGGAGGTAGCGGGAACGGTGGCGTTACCTCCATTGGTGGAAAATCCTCTAGCGTCGAGTGCGTAGACGCATCTGTAGCAGCGAGGGTCACCGCCAGTTGCGCTGACATGTGTGACATAACTGAGCGGTGCCGTACCCGCCAATTGGACTGCGACTGAGGCGCTAGGCCTAGCAGCGGGTGAGCGGGATCCGATGCAGAGGACGTCCCCGAGGGGTCATCCTGTTGCTTGCCGACAATCCGTGGCGGGGCCAGAGGCGTTGCAGCGTGGATCAAAGGCACTGAAGGGATGAACCAGCTCACAATTACGAATATAGCCGAAAACAACGAGCGTGGAAGAACGCTAAGAAACCGCTCCTTCTTCCCTTACTGACATGATGTATGATACGCCCTAAACACAAGAAGCCGGAGGCACAGCACACAAAAATTACAAATTGCCCTGTTAATCGAAAGTTTTAAAACTTGCTTTATTGGCAGCAGACATGGTAGATCCTGCCGGTGAGACTTTTACAAAAAATTCCCCCGCATTTCCCCGAGGGGGAGAATGTGAAAGTGCGAATGCACGGTTGTCGGCCCGCTTGCGGCGCTTGCGCTCGGCCCCCGCAGCCCACCGCCTCGCCGCCTTCTCTTCCATCTCTTCCATCGGGTTTGTAGTATCACGTGTACACCACGCAGTTATCAAGCCGCTATAACGCCGCTGAGTCGCCAACGCACGCCGCTGACGACGTAGTTTGAATGCGTTAAAGATATAAGGCGCGTCACTAACACTGATATCAGCGTCGCGTCCGTGGCTTGGTCGGTAGAGCGTCGCGCTGCGGCCGCAAAGTCCTCGGATCGAAACCTGGCGCCGGATGCTGTTTCTTTTTTAAATATAGAGGAGCACTGCGGACGCCGCCGCCGCCGCCGCCGGTGGTGTATGGTTTGGGGTCGCTTATAAAGTGCATTCGCACTTAATAATGCGTGTCAACTATACAGTCCCACAGCAGTAGTTCTCAATGAACTGCTTCATCGGTAGTGCTTCATCCAATTATTTAAAGAGCAGACTGTATAATAATGGTAAAGGAACGACAATCGGTCATGGCGAACATACGTACCTACGGTTGCTCCCTTGAGTGAAACATGCGTAATTTTTTATTATGAAAATAACCCTTTTGGGTAAATGTTGCTCTTTTTGAACGAACCAATAATACAGACGAGTAACAAACGCCAACGTTTCGTGATAAAAGGAGAGTAATTTTCAGATGTTATTTCTTAGTAATTTCAGAGTAAATAACTCCTGTGGATCATATTTCACGCACTGGAACTGGGCTACAATCGCCGAAGTGTGTGAAATTACGGGTGCTCAATCTTTCGGGATAATGAAATTTTTCGCTCAATCACTTGACTTCAATTATAATAAGACCCCCACGCATTCTTCCCGATTGTGTGAAAGTGCTAAAGTGTGTGAAAGCAAATTCACTGTGTGGCCTGATTGCGGGATATGAGTTAGGAAAAGAACGGTGAGGCTTGCCTGCTGGTTGCACGTGGGAAGCGCCTTCTGCCGTGCATATTGTTCCACTGACGTTACCGTGCGTGCATACCCTCATAGCTCAATGACACATACTCGCATGGCGTACGTAATATACGTATAAGTGACGCTGGTGTACAAACATACCCCAATGACATAATGGCGCAACGGGATCTGTTCAACGGGATTCCGTAAGTGCCAAAGCGGGCCTAGCCATTCGAAAGTCCACCGGAAAGTAATTACGTGCGCTAAAAGCCTGTCCGTGAATGCCTACTCTATTATTAGACAACGATTACATCGAAGGGACTTTGAGTATCCTGGTGCTTGTCAAACCATTGCCTACGACGGTCACATGGTCCGGATGCTTTTACAGATCTTTTCACATGTCCTGAAGACAGAAAATTAGAGAAATATAAAAAACCGGCGGTTTTCTCAGGCGTAAAATGTATTTGAACGAGGTACTTTTAATGCTCTTCGCTTATTGGAGCTACTGCCTTCGTTTAGTGGCTTTCCACAATGACCCTTATAAATTGGCCCTAATGTACCCAGGTCTGTACACCCCAAAGTGCAGAATATGTGAGGCCGAAAAAGCCGACCTAGCCCACATCTTATATGAATGCCCTGAGCTCCAACCTAAAGCCGAATGGCATCTCTCTAACCAAGTAGAGTGGGAGACTGCGGTGACCAGCTCCAAGCCTGAGACCCAAATTCAGGCCGTGGACTGGGCTTTAGAAGTCGCCACGAAGCAAGGTCTTCTGGCCACTTCACGGTGTCAAGAAGAAGCCCATCATTAATCAAAGTCAATGAGTATTGACTAAATAAAGTTGTTCCTCCTCCTCCTCCTCCACAATGGCTTCATGTAAGGTCCGAGCTAGACTTTTCAACTTGAGAGAGGCTTGCTTATTTATCACGAAAAGCTTGCACTAGTGTTTTTGTATGAGTCTGCAACTGCACTTAATTTCTTCACTTTGATCTCGGGCCATCGTTAGTGTGAAGCGCTTTACTGAATCACCCTAATTTGTAATGTTTTAAAGCGAAGCTTTCCATAATCCATTGAAGCCAACGATGCAAAAAACGCACTGCAGCAAAGCAAACTTTCTTTTACGATTGTGACGATCATGGGTGAAGTAAACGATGGGTGGAACGCAAAGCTTTATCTGGTATAAAGCCAATGTCTTCAAAGTAGTCAAAATCGTCAAATGCAAAAGTCAAAGCCCACAATCCAAATCACTACACCAACAACGGACTGCAGGAAACCATTTTACACCACAAAATTCCACTCAAGAACACCAAGCTCATCAAGAAAATGAACGCTTTCTGTGGTCCCTCCTTTACCTGGGTCCCTAGCCGACCTGAGTCCCTCGCGTTATGAGCCGATGTATATCCAATTGCGCGATTCCTACACGGTGGAAGCAGGTTGGATTTTGCGAGTTTTAATTTGACTCAGATTGCATGGGAGAAAACTTGGCATTTTATCCATCTTTCCTTCTCCCCCCCCCCTCCCATGGACCAAATATTTATACTTAGCTCAGCATCGATAACTGCGAGCTAGCAAGCTAGCTTACAGTCTGCTAGCTAGCAGTCTGCAAGCCGGCAAGCAAGCAAGCAAGGAGGGGCAGGCATGCAGGCAGGCAAGCAAGCAAAGCAAGCAAACAAGCAAACAAGCAAGCAAGCAAACAAGAAAGAAAGAAAGAAGCGCTATCGAGGGAAAGAGCGAAGGAAGGAGGGAAGCTCGGTAGGGCCAGAGAAAAATCAAAAGTGAGACGGGCTCCGGGATTCACATTGAGAGTCATCATGGTTGGATGAATGCGTGTATACCGAACCTCGCGCTGCGGGCTCAAAGAGTGAATCCCTATGCAAAAAGGTCTGCATCTAGCATAACATTTGTCACCAGACTTCCACGTCCTCAAAAGTATCAATAATCACTCACTGTACCCTGTCTTCGTAAGCATCGAGTACAGAGCCAGGGAAAAAAAGTCTTGTTCACGTTCCATGCTACACTGAGGTTTCCGGGGTGCGGACGCTATTGATAGATCACCAGCCACTATGGAGAAATATCATAGCGTGTGGACAGATATCGTGGGGCTCCAGAGAAGAGGCGATTCTCATGCAGGTCTTCAGTGCATAAAAGACTTGCAGGAGGCCAGATACACGCGAAAGCATGCCAGGCCTTAGCACCGCTCTAAGGTGAATGGCAGCAATGTCTATCACAGGAGTAGGTTTCACCACGTGCATGCGCTCATGTGGAGCAACATTTTCACATAATGCAGTGCATGTAACCCTCCTTCACTCAGTATTTTTGTATATTCTATGGTGGTTTCTCCTTCCCCCTTTCTTCTGTTTGCTGTACACCCGTGTAAAATCGGGTAAACCACAGTGAAAATTAACGAGTTGTTTTTAGCGCCCTGTCCCGTCTTCTTCTGTGTCTTCGTCCCCCCCCCCCCCCCCACTCTTTTTTCGTCATAGATACTCGCCAACGAAACCACACTCCCGCAGTTATCGCCGCCGTCCGCCGCCCAGTGGCGACGCCACGTCATGCTGACGTCGCGCTGGCCTCGCCTATCGGCGCAAGAGTGCCAGAACGCTCTGCGTAGCGGAATCGCAGCAACATTCTTCAATTACACTCTGCAGCCCGTATGCCAGTATAGAAACACCAAAAAATAACCGCCCTCATTTATACGCAAAACTCGAAAACATAGCCCAAAAGTTCGGAGATATTACCCCTAGTTCTAAACTTGAAGGAGCACTAAGCGACGTTCAGTCCGAAATTGATGCTTTCACATTCAACACTCGTAAGAAATGCTTGGGCGTCTTCAGATCTCGTTATGAGGACGGGCAGATGTTGACAGATGTAGCTAAGGGATGTTGGATGTTTCCTGTTACAACAACCTTGTAAGAATAAACCAAACATTAAAATTCGCACGCTACTGTCCTTTTTCTTTGGGTTCGTGCCTCTGCTTAAACTTGCACTTGTTGCTTAAGAGACGTCCGTAGCATGAGGCAGTGATTGAGAGGCACTGGGGATGACTGCGACGTGTTTCTAATCTCTGCATCCGGTCATTGTTGGCAAAAACATCTTTTTATGTCTAGTTTATTAATTCTCGTGTTAGTAGACGAGATGCGAAATACGTGAAGCGTGATACCATGTGAAGCGACGAAAGTGAAAGCATTTCTATTTTAACCGAAGTTCTCCCAAACTTCTTGGCGCGCCAGATGCTGTTCTCGTTGTCTGATGCGTTCAATATCTTTACGCCTTGGCAGAATGTAAAAAGAAATCGCATAAGTATTGGCGCGAATCCTTTCTTACTGTCCCGTTCATCGCCTGTACCCTTGCGTCGCCTTCTTCGGAAGAAGAACACCTTGGAATGTCGTCTTCCCGGCCTTCCTTTTTCCGAACCCGGGAAGAGGAAATTTATGCGCATTAATCAGTGTGACCATAATCGATCGCTCCCTACTACTTTCTATGCGAAACGTTCAACTTGAACCTGACGAGATATAGCTATGTCTGATCTCCTTCAGCGTTTTTGTACGTTGTCATTCTTGCAGCTTGATATTTCTCCGCAGAAGGATGAGAGAACTTTGGCAAGTCTCTAAGCGCGTTGTCTCACGTCACCGGGTTTTCATCGTGCCTTAATGCGAACGCAATAAATTCCCCGTTACCCGAAAATCCTTCGTTCCGGCTGCGTCGACGTGACCGAGTGAAGGTCCCAAAAACCGAAGGCGGCTTAGTGAGAGGCCTGGATTCGAACCCGGGACCAACGAATTACTAGTCCAACATACATCCCCTGCACCAAGGCCGATCCTTGGTTTTAACCAACTAAATGTAGACTTACTGATTGCGACGTGGCCTCCGACTTAGAAACGTGTGTTAGAGACATTTACAGTGGACTGCCGAAGCAATTTGAGCATGCTAATTACAGGAGAAGCATAGCACCTTCACCCTAATAGCGTAAAGGAACTCCATAAAAGGACGGTTTACCAAGCCCCTCTGTTATAGTAAAAGAAAAAAGATAAAAGCACCGCAGTCGGACAAGGGTCATGATGAGGGTAATGATAAGAAATATTCGCACCACTGGACACGTTTCTGCGCTAAGTGGTGCCTCTACTGCGACGGACTGTGGAGTGCCAACCTCAGAGGTAGCACTTAAAAAGCGGCGCACTGCCAGCAAGGGTACGCCGCTAGCTGCAACTAAAATGACCACCAGCCAGCGCCACCGCAGCAGTTACGAAGCGAAAATCATGCGCCGGATATTCGTCTTTCTGATCACGTGGACATTGTAGTGACGGAACATACTTACGATATACCTACCATCAAACATAAGGGATCGCATTGTTTGAAATTACATGTGATGCTTTCGCATTTCCACAAGTAAAAAGGAGTGCCTCTTTTTCTGAGCGAGCAGCCCCTGTGTGATTTGCTTGACGGGCCATTACCACACACTGGCGAGTAATGACCCCCTCGGGAACCTGAGCCGGCTGGCTTTTGCACTTCAATAACGGTGTTAATGCGGTGCCACAAACGGTGCCGGCGTCATCAGTGACCAAAACACGTCCATAGAAATCCGTCATCAAGAACAGGCCACGCCTCTCAAGTAAAATACTAAAATTATAAGCCATTCCACTCTGTCAATGCGGATGACCAGCCAGGCTTTGTAGAGCACAGCATAGAGGGGGTACAGAACTCAGGTGAAAGGTACGAGCAAATTTCATTTCTCTTGAGCATTGGCGGTGACCGTCTTTAAAAAAATACGCATGCATACCCGCGCACACTTTTATTCTGACTTTCCCGACCTTAGAAATGTTTCCTATTGGTAACTAATCTACTTAAAATACGCATCCAAGTGATCTTGAGGTCTCAGCCGTGTTTTGTCTTCGGAAATGGCGTCGATTATTATTTTATCAATAAAGATACAAATTCAAATAATGGCACCTATAAGCTTGAGGTCCAAATGTAGTTTTTAAGGCATGCGACTTTGGAGGTGACCTCGTGCTAATACCACACACACTGGGCCATTCATTTTCCAGTGCCTCGCGGGTTAAAACGTCTCGCGCAGCCTCCGAAGTTTCAGAGGGGAGCTGTATATGAATAATCCCCACAGTTCTCGCGCCCATGTGGAACTAAAAACTAGGGTTCTATAAAAATCACAACAAAACAAAAATGAAAGAGAAGGTCCTCGGTCTTAGAGTCTGCATATTTTGATGTACCCTATAGCGCCCCTAAAAAAGTTTTTCAAGCAATACAATTGTGTTTAAAGGTCAAGCCTACTTTAGGGTAATCAGTGTAAGCTTGGTTTCTTAAAGCTGGCTTTCTCACATTACGTGTTGCGCAGTGAAGCATAGCCTTTTGCGGAGGAAGTATGGCTAAAGCCCAACTTTACACTCCTCTCCTTTGCCGCCGCATTTTGCCTGAATCGTGTATATTGCTCGCCTCGCGCGATGTCCCCCATCCTCCTACACAATCGCGCAATGGCGCGCACTCCTCGGCGGCCCCACCTGCGCTGTGATCGGCGTAGCTGCGCCATGACGAAAAGTCCCTTTCTCTACCGAACAATCATGTGTTTCCATAGTCTGTGACGTAGAGATTGGGCCACTCTCATTATGTAATTCAATATAGCAAATACAACCACACCGCCAGCTTCAGAAGCAACCACTTCGCACAAAATATTGAGTGCCTCAACTACGGATCTATATTTTTGAAAGGTCTCCTTGGACCCTGGCCCTCTCCGTCATCTCAGAGAAAAGTGGTGGTTGCCTTATTTGACTATTTACATGAAATCGGCGCCGCAGAGACAATCTAGAACTTCACCGTGAGATCATGGGGACTTTTACGTCACCACGCAAAGCTTCATATCCACTTTTTTTTTAACCTCTCCTTTTTCCCCTCTCTTCTGCCCGACATTTTTTAGGGCGTGTGCTCCCTTCTCCCCATCCCCGCAGACTAGCATGGGCGGGAACATGCCAGCAAACCTCTCTGCTATCATCTAATAAAGAGCTGTCTCCCTCTCTCACTCTCTCCTACGGACTTCTCTCTCCTCAGGGTGGAAAACCTCTGGTCTTAGGAACCCTAGCCATATAAGCTTCGCTTTAAAAGGAGCGCAGACAGCTGTTGCTAGGCCACCCCTGCGCATGCGCCGAACCAGGAGAAGGAGCAGGGAGTGAGGAAGTAGCAGCCACCGCCGTCTAGGCCTGCCTGCTGAATGAATGACCTCCGTTTTCTTGCGCCTCTCCTCTTTAGCACATCTGGTTAAAGCGGTTTGACCCTGTTTGGTTAGGATGGTCCGAGGTGGAACGGCTTTTAACAACACAGAGATACGTGTGCCAGGGGCAAAATGCTCTGGTTAGACACTGGGAATACCCGCGACACAGCACAAAAATGTGTGCTGTGTCGCGGGTATTCCTCATCCTTCACAGCACACAAATGTGTTTCTGTGAAGGATGAGGAAGCTTTCAGAGATGAGCTAAGCTTTACGAAGAGTTAAAATGTAACACTCGGAAAAATACACTAGCAATCATTGTCACTGCTACCACTAATCTGCTATGCATTGCTGATGACATTATAAGACATAATTACGTCCTGCCGTCACCTTAAAGATATTGCTCCTCAAGGAAAATTTCAAGGGTTATAAACTTCAGTGAACCTGGGGTTTTGGAACAAACGTTTTGACAAGCTTAGTGCGTTAGTGGTTTGTGTTAATAAATGCGTCTTATTTTTTATTTTTACGTATGCACTGATTGTGCAAAAATGTGGAGATTAGCTCCCTACTGGTGAATAATTTATTCCTAATGCCTGCCGTATGTGATGTTTAAAAAGGGCGTATTGTCTGCTAAATCACACCGCGAAGAGCAGGATTCGAACAAGCAATATTGAGAACTTTAATTTTTCATACATTGAAGTACTGGCATTAGTTCTGTGTGCACTGCACAGATTTTATAGTGACGGATTGCCGATGGGCTATGTATCCTTGGGCTAAGTACGTAGTCGTGTTACCGTACAAATAGCAAGGAAGCAGGAACGCCATCCACAATTCTGTGAAATCAGCTGGGCGGCTGAAGTTTCGACGCCAAGATTGTTTGAGAAGAAATTTGGTGTATAGTTTTCTGAACAAGTTCTGAACAAGAGATGCTGCAGAGCTCTCAACTAAAATAGGTAGCTTCAGAGCGGAAACAGTCAAAGAAACGAATTTTTATTGTTGACACACACGCTTCCAAAAATAAATACTTTTGATGAATGCAGCGGCCACTTTTTAAGCAGAAACTAGATAATAAAAATGTAGTTCCGTCCCAACTTCATCCTATAGGTATGAATTTTTCATAAGCTGACTTTTAAGTGGGTGTAATGTATAGCGGCGATGTATAAGCGGGTGTGATGAATAAACATATTCCCAACTAGCTAAATTAAAACAATAGCGGTCCTTTCAAACTTTATGTTAACTTAGAGCATTTTGTGCCAGCCACTTGACGAAGTTTTGTTAAAGCTGAGTTTCGGCGGACGAACTTTCCACTTCATTCGCTTAGTCAATGTGGCGTGTAAACTCAGATAAAACAAAGAGATGTCCGCTGCGTGACGTGCGCTTTCCTAATCATGGAAAACTCAGCAAGCCTGCTTCACTTAACGTTCTCCTTTTATGTAACTACTACCAGGTAATAACGTTAATGACTGGGGGAAAAGGCCGGATACGTGTGCTGGGGCCCTGCAGATAACCTCACTCCCGTTTTTCTGCACTTGATAAAATAATCTCCAAAGCCTTACTAAGCGGGTTCTTTGTTTTGCGTCCCAAATTTCAATGGCATCCTTGGCCTTAATAAAGAAATTACCTTTATTAGAGCATTTTTGTTAAAAGCTATTGGTCCCATGAAGAACAAAACTGTTTCGAGGCGCATAAACATAGTCTCAAGGTACAAGCCGCCAGAAAATACAGTTCTATCTCTCTTTTCCTCCATGTGCATGGAATAGCTGATGAGCTGATGAGGTAACCAGACTTTTACAAATAAAAATGCAAAATAAAAATTGCGCGTTTTTAAAAATTTTTTGCTGCTGACTCACAGAAACCTTCACACGGCCCCTACTAAAAGCGTTGTCCTCTCCCTTTGTGCCTGGAGCTACTGCGCACCCTAGCGCCATTATCAGGACTCAAAGCTCTGAATAGTGCATCAGATATTTTGGCCTGAGTTATTAAACCGTTGTGGGCTTTCTACGTGTCGTCCATTTACAATTTATCACATGTGCTCATCGTTGCCCATGAAAGCAGGGATATCCTTTGTGGACGAACATTGAAAAGAAAATTTGCCCAGAATTAGAATTGGTAAAAGAAAAAAAGCGACTCTCGAGCGACCGTCTTTTTTATTGCTGTGCATGGTGCCGCAATAACTGCCTCGAATGCTTATCTGCGGCATAATTATAGAATGGAAGCGCTTGGTGACCGCACTCCAAAAACCTTTTATTTGTTCGAGTGCTTGTTCCAGTGTATCCTGATTTATTGTATCGAATTATTCTTAGCGCACTCAGAGTAAAAAAAAAAAACAGTCGTTCAAAGAAGGTCCACAATAGCCTAAATGTTGAGCAACCAAGTCATTAAAAAAAAAAAACAAAGCCTGCTTGCTAACGGCGCAAGCCTGATGTCACAGCAAAGCTGTGTTCGTCTGACTAGGCTATACTCGACGAGTGCCATTAAAGTTACTGAGAACCATTTACCCCGTGTACATTTACGGCGCTCGTCAGCAGAAGACCAGATCAAGCGCAAAGTAACGTATATAAGTGCTTTGTTTGCACAGTGAACACTTCAGTCTTCGCACACTTCTCGTCCGCCGCCGCAAAATCTTCGTCTAGCGCACTTTTGCCGTCGGAGACCTGCACAGCTTCCTCTCGTTCTTCCTCTTCTGAGCGACTGCATTCCCGACTGGCAGCAGGGCGCGCTTCCTGATAAGCCACCTCTTCTTTCGGCCTCTAGATCTTTGCACGTCCAGATTGAGCGTCCAGATTTCCCCAAGTGCGTAGTACAGAGTTTGAGAGGAGACTTCTGCCACCACCACCATGGCGACTCCGAGTTTTATGAGCGCATGTAGTTGCCCCTGACAACGCCGACCGAGTGGCATCAGGAGTACAATACAGTCGTTTTGTCGGCAACGCTGTTTACTGAAACGCTGAGTGGCACGGCCGCCTGATATTTTTTCTTTTCTTTATGCGAGCCCCTCACATGGCACAAGCCCACGCGCCAGCCTGCATACGTATCCGAGACCAGGCGCCTGCCCTGTTAGCTTTTATTCTTTGCATTCAAATACTTACGTTTCTAATATACAGTTTTGTGTAGCGGGCGCATCAGTCCTCATTACGCTCGATTCTTGCCCCATCCCGCAAGTGGGGTACGTGCGCTAAGCATTTCTTGGTATTTTTTTCCGCGCATGGACGGCGCAACCAAGAGCTTAAACAGCTCTCCTGTTAGAAATGCCTGGCTTGATGGAGCTGCGCGATAAGGTGTAACTGAGCCATTATCTTTTATGTACCATGAAGTTTTTAAATGCCTCCCACAAAAAATAACAATAATATGGCATTATTACGACAGATGGTCCGGTATAAACACAAATATCGCAAGCGGATCTTGCACCACTCGCGCACGCGGCGCAAAAGCCTCTGGACGACAAACATAACACTTTCTGGGGCCAGCAGTCGGTTTGAAACGTCGGCTTTGCCCTTCGCAGCTATAGGTCTCAGTACCACAAGGGCAAGGTCAAGAAAGCCAAGAGATTTCTGCGCTGGGCACTGGGCACCTACATCATCCAAGGGACTCCCTGTTAACTTTAGTAATTAGCTGCTGATATGTGGCCCACGTTGAAAGTGTATACGCTTAAAAAGTGCGTTCCCATGAAAAAAAAACCAGAAAAATATATGCACCCAGTTTTAAAATGAACCGCGTGTGGACGGAACAAGAAAATTCCTCGGGCACTTTTAAAGACGAAACCAGGCGTATATTAGAGGGGCCCTGCAGCACTTACCATCAACTACTCGGAATGTATTTTAGGGTAAAGTCTATTGTCCCAGCAATCTCCTCCCGCAAGAATTATGAAAGTCCGTTCACTATCACCGAAACTACGCTCGACGAGAAATCGCGCATAATCGTTCCCTCTCAACTCAACCGCGGGCAACGCGACGAAAGCTGCGCGCTCTCTCTTGGAGACGGGGGCGGTTTGCGGCGTTTTCTTCCTCGGCCTTCGATATGTCACAGGCCGGGGAGTTTTCTCCTTTTCTCCTCATAGTGGAGGGGTCTATTTCCGGTCTGGTGGCACAAAAGAGCAGGCATGGCGGCCTGCTCGCAAGCAAGCGCTCGGGCTGGTAGGGTTTTTTTATGCAATAAGCGTTTATTGTCGAGTGGCCTGTTTGAAAGGGAAGTATTGAGGTCATCCCTCAAACTCTGCGCGCACTCAAGACAAAAGAAGCGGCAAACCTGTGCGTACAGGTTCAGGCATAGAAGAGGTTCGTACATAGCGCTGACGATGGCGGATCGTCACGGGGATTAAGAGAAATAAGCCGCGGAGTTGACCGGTGACAGCCACGCAGACAGCCATGGCCTCAATGACATCGTTTAGCCCGTGCCAGGGGTGCACAATGAGGAGAATTGAAGCGAGCGCGGTTGGTTTTTTCGAGTCTTTCGGAGCGATTTGCGCGCTCACCGCTTCACGTGCACGTGTAATGTTTGGTTCAGGTATTCATGGCAGTGTAAACTAAACATCTCGCAGGTTTAGTTGCACTGCTCAAAAAGTGTTGCAGGGTCCCTTTAATGTCGGCTGTACTGATACACCTTGTTTTCAGCTCTTTTTCCCTTAATATTTTGACGCGAACTTCTCCGACAGGCAAACTGGCTGCACTTCAACCTGCAGCTTTGTTACAGTCAAAGTTCTACTTCGCGTGCTCTCGTTCGGCGCACGTGACGCAACGTGCAGCTGTCCTGGTCCTGCCAACTTGCGGCTGCGATCTTTTGCTTAAATGTACCATTGTGTTGATTACCCACAAAGAGAGTACAACAAGGGAGATAGTAAAGTGTTTTTATAAACAAGAATTCAGGAGGTTGTATTCGTTACCCGTCCTCATCTTTACTGGACTGTGAAGTGGCTTATCTGGAAAAATCCTGAGTCTGTGGTAGTTCTGTGCGCAGGCGATGTATACGTCATGATTATTACGGTCATACCCGCTCTTATATACGTTTTCACTGTTGAATAAACATTTCAATTGATAGTCAGCTCTCGTGGTGTTGTCTTCTGCTCCTGTGGCGTGGTTTTTCGCGCTGTTTCACAACAATGAATCTGTATCAACTGGCCCCGTTCTCGACTCTTTTGAAAGTCGAGTTCGCAGCAGACATTCCTTTTTTTTAAAATGACCGAAATGCGCAATCAGGGTGAAAGCAGACAGCCATGGGTTCCTTAGCATTAGAGTCAGGTTTTGCCAATCCACAAAGTGGAAGGCTTTGCGTTTTTATTGCAAGCCAGGAAGCATTGTCTGGAACTACTACACTATCACACATAAAGAAAAACTTGAAAAATTCAGAGATTGGCAGCTCATTTAATCTATAAACGTTTTAGACGTCGAGACTCGCCTGCAGCTATGCTAGAGCTTGCACGCCTTGAGCCATTGGCCAACCGACGTAAAAAGTGCTCGTCTAAACTTTCCAGCACCAAGCTGTATTTTGATGAATTGGGCTAAACGAGATTACATAACTAAAACCCTGGTATAGCAGCCTCGTCACAAACATAGCCGAAGTAATTACTAAACCGTTCTTTGCCAGTACTGACAAATGCAAAAAAACTCATTTTTCCTCAGTCCTGTTTCCGATGGAATGTTTTGCTGTATAAAGACTGCATTCTTACCAGTCCATCATGTATCCACGCGTTAATGTATTCATCTTGTACTACCGATACGATTGGTCTTCGCCTCTCAAGGTCCGCAGTATGTACAAATAAATAAACTAATGTTAATAGAGATACCCCAGACAACATCTTATAGAGCGCAGTGTTTTTATTGTATTAGCCTCATCACCTGATCTTCAATGCACGATAAGTATTCCATCTTTCATGAATAAGAAGTGATAAAGCAGGTGCTACAGGGAATATGGGAGATGTTAAAGACGCTTTCTCCTTTGTCTGGCGGTCGCTCTTCTGCTGCTTCGGCTTTTTTGTGATGAAATGAACCAGCTAGTCCAAAGCGTACTTCGCGCCGTTACTCCTCGATCAACCGTGTATGTCGTTCTGCGACTTTACTTTGTCCTCGCTCGTTAACCCTAAGTACTTATTTTTTCTTAGTCATGAACCAATTAAACTGTTTCGCGGCAAGTTTTGTTTAGCAACCACGGTTCACCACAAAATTTTTGTAAAGAAACAAAATAAAGAGCATGGCAAGAAGTTTAACAAGTTATCAAACTGTATTGCCTTGTATTGAATTTTGAAACAGCGGCCCCTCTTTCAACCGTGCTGAGTTTTGTGAAAGGTACATGGTCGGTAGAACTGTCTTCCCGACGTACGGTTCGTGTGAAGTGCCACTTTCCTTCTGCTGACTAATTGGGCTGGAAGCAGCGGTCCCTCTTTCAATTGGGCTTTCGTAAATGCTTTAACGCCGGTCCACCTGACTTCATGTCGTGAACTGAGCGTGACGTCGGGCGCTTCTTTCGTCGACTAATTGGGTCCAGGGTAAACCGACAGGAAGCGGGTTCTTGTAAGCTTGACTTGAAGTCTGTTAGTGCACTTCTACATCTTTACTAATTCGGATACGCCACTTTCCTCGTTTTGGGCCCACTGTAACAGGACAGATTTAGGTATTTTGACAATTACCTTTTCGCTGTAGTTTTTTCTCGGTAATGGGTTGGACGCCGAGAACACGCGCGCCCGGTGGCTATGGTATCCTGTGATCAGGATACGTCGTCTCGCTTTGTTCTCCGGCTCACGTCGTTCCTCTTTTATTAATGCGGACTTAGAAGATTTGGGCAAACGCCAAAGAGCCAAAAGGTGTCAAGATATTCAGCAGCTATTCTACCAAAAAGGTTCGTTACGTAAAATGTCGATTTAGTCCAATAAACGGAAAGTTTTTCAACTAACTGGGAATCTTATGTGTGCTTACGTCGGTTTCAATGTGAAACATTATATATGGCAACAAGAATTAATTATTCGGCCGTGACCCTGTAGCAGCCACTCGCTCTCCGCTGACCACTCCCGCTTGGTTGGTATCAAGGGCACCGGGTTGTGAAGCTTGTCACAGCTGGAGTCACTATTTAGTGCCAATAAGTCTTAGCCCAAATGGAAGGGTGATCAGCCGTCTCCCTTTGATGGCAACTGTCATCGTCGTTGGCTGACCCCCTTAAATACGGGATGTGACCAGTCCAGAGACCATTCGGAACTATGTACTGTGAAGCAGGCGCGTAGCCAGGATTTTTGTTCGGGGGGGGCTAAGGTTGTTCTCGCCCCACCCTTTCCCCCTCCCCCCCCCCCCACCGAAAGAAAAAAAAAACGCGGCAGTTTGCAAGCGCAAAATACATGTTTGGTTCATTAAAAAGACTGTCGTTCATTAAAAAGACTGTCTTGTCCCAATAACAACGATACCAGTTCTATCTCAAACTAATCAAAGGAATAATGGACATAATAAACTAAACATTGGGCGTTCTGCTGCTGAGACGCGGGTTCGATTCCCGGCCGCGGCGGCCGCTTTTCTGATTGAGGCGAAAAGCAAAAACGCCCGTATGCACAAGATTTCGGCGCACGTTAAAGATCCCCGGGTGGTCAAAATTAATCCGGAGCCCCTCCATACGGCGCGTTAAATCCTACAATCCATCAATCAGGTCAATTAAACATTTGAAGAAGTGGCGAATCCCCGCCCACTTCCCGGCGGCGATTTCACTATGCCATCACAGGATTTTGTATGTACGATTGGCCCAACGACCTAAGTCACCGCCAAGGAACATGATTGCGCGATTGTAGAGGGGCCTCCATTGATCTTACCATTTGCATTCTAACGTGCAGTTAACATACTCATAACTACGTTGTAGTGCTGGCCTATGTACTTCACTCCTGCCCATATTACTTCACTGCAGCGCACAATTTGAAAATTTATGACATTTGTTGCATTGCTTCGGTTGAAAAAACGTCTGTGATTGGAATGGAGCTGTACGAGTTACCAAAGACAAGTGCTATTAAATTCAACTAGGTTGTATTTTGTTTTTAAATAGGCCCTTTAAGGTTCTCTCATGATATTGGTGTTTATTGTGATTGTATTTGTGCCAGGTGAAGTTGTAAACTGGGCGAAAATCCGCAGACCCCGTGGTGCAAATCTGCGCCCGTGATACGGGACGTACATTGCACGCACGGGCACATTGTGCAGGCATTGCACTAAATGGTCACAGTTTCACGTGATTACTTGCTTTATTTCAACATGTGCAGTATGGTGTCTGTGACATCCGCAATAAAATTACGTAGGCCGTAAAAATGATATCTTTTTATTTAGTTGATGTTTAAATGTCGAAATTGTTTTGCTTATAGGCCTTCTGCGCCCGTACAGAATCTTCCAGTGTAAGGCCAATGAAGCAAAGTTTGTGCAGAATACACCGGGTCTATGCACTTACGTTATACGTAGCGCAGGTTTTATCTTAAGAAAAAAACGACAGGCTATGAATTATGCATACAAGAAGCGTTAGACATCACGCGCGAGAACTGCGCTGTTAACACGAACATGGTGGGATTAGCCCTCACGAAAAGCGGAATAATTCAGCCATCGGTACTGTCAAGCCATGTCAGTTGAAATTTCGGCTTCTGTTCTGATTGTGTGACGCAGTCCACCTCATAGCTTCTAAGGACGCCAGGCAGATATGAGAAGCTGGTGCTTTGTAACATCGCCAACGGTACGCCCAAATGTCGACTCTGCTTTAAAAAGCTCGGCCTTCGTGTTCTGAAATAATTGCATTATTCTCTGTCAAGTTTTCAATGCTTCGTGTGTAAATGCCCCCTACAGTCTGCCTGAAGTAGTGTACTATTGAGTAACTTTTGTGGGGCGGCAATCCCCTTTAGGTGTAAGTACCACTCCTGGATGAGGTAGAGCAAATCACTGCAAAGTTCACTATTCAATGAAATAACGAACTTTAAATTTATCAAGAACAAATAATAACGCAAAGACGGCGTTGTTTGACCATACTCTTGCGGTTAGGCATGCAAGTTGAGCAAAACCATGCTGCATTTGGAATTTTGTCGTGAGATCTCAGGAAAGAATTATGATGAGGTCCTACCATTCTGGTTACAAACATTAATGAAAGGACATACTGTTTAGTGAACGCGTGCGCTGCCATTGTTGAGCCCAGCACACTGGCGGTTTTAAAGGTAAACGATAAAACAGCATTGGAGGACGCACAGGAATTTTGCGGTTTTCGTTAGCGACTCGGGAAATGGAAATATATTATTATTTTGGGACGCTCCTTGGTCCACCAGGAAACAGGGTGCAGTGGGAAGCTGCACATGGCCTGGGTCGATGCTCGAAATGAGTCAGCATTTTGTTGCCCGCAGCACCAAGAAAACATGCGTAATGGCATGGCCCCGCGTACATAAATGCCACAGACTACCGTATTTCAGCATGAAACGGACAGTAATGGTACAGTTAAGGTGGTACAGCGACCGTGATGTTCAAATCGAAGCATGGTTTCAGGCTACGACATAATACATTGGCAAAAAATTGCAAAGTTGTTTACAGTGATAATTCCTCGGTCATTTCGGTTACTTAAGTAATGCTCGAAATTTACTTCATGCGATATTTTAGGACGTATAACAGTAGTGGATCCAGGCAAAATCACTTCAGCGCACACCCGCACGTGGGGGCGGGGGCGGAGGTGTGCTGGTGCTCTTGAGAGGGCCTGTGGTCTGTAGCCTGTTTTTTTTTTTTAATTACGACATTCGTTCATCATACCAAATCGATTGAGCATTGAAAGAACGATACTCTTGAGCCCACAAAACTTCAAAAAAAAAAAAAGGCCAGAAAGAGCTGAAGGAAAATTCTACTAGAAAGGCACGTTGGTTTTTTTCGCCAGCAGTACGAAGGCCCTTCACTTGCGCACACTGCTATGATGATTTTAAAATGGGGGTGTAGCAGTGAATGCGCGCGTCGGTATGAAACGCGGCAACAAAAGTTCGATAACGGGCACCACCATGCGACAGCGGGCTACCTCACATTGCGTTGTGTGAATGTAGATGAAGCAAACTACTAAAGCTCCAGCGAACACAAATATATTTTTAACTCTTCATGTACTTCATGGACAGCGGTAACTCTTAATGAACGCAACGCTGTCCGGATACGCTCTGAGTAACCCTCGTCAACTTTGTGCATCATAGGATAGTTGAGCATTTATATGAGTAGAATTTACGTTTTCCTCTTTCAAAGGTACCTACCTGGTTCATAGCTGGCGCACCTTTCAACAACCAATTCAAACGCAAAAATTGCATTAGAAATAAAAGGAGATATAATTTTTTTGGCTCGCAGACATAAAGGTACTGTGACGTCGTGTAAATATTAGGAAGCAATTAATTTAAATATTAAAAGATACAGTGATCACGCAAGGCAGTGATCACGCAAGGATAAATCAGGGGTCAAGGGAAGAAAATGACTTACAATTGCGGCCTCTTTTGTGTGTTGCATGGCACTTCGAGTGTGAGCTTCCCAAAGCCAGGGCGCTTCTGCCCTTGCACCGTTCTCTCATGTCGGCGTTGTTGTGACTCAGGCCCCTGAATATACACAGCTCTGGGGCAGCCGCCGCCCCAGGCAAAAAGCGGCCGTGGACGCAATGGAGGGGCTTTAGTTGTGACCAGGTCAAAGATGGCCATCGGTTATTAGTTACTGTCGCGACCGCCGTCTGCCCGTGGTAGGGCTGGTGACTGTCGCGCCTTCGCGCTTACAATAAAGCCGCGCCGGATTCGCCAAACCAATGCGATACGCTGCTGCCGCATTCATGAAAACCCGCTTTGGGGGCAGCGCGCCCTTTTTATCAAGTGGGTGTTCTCCAGTTTCCTAGGTTAGCGAAAAATACCGCCGAACGAATCTGTCTAATCGCGGAGGAGAAAATGTCTGTCTGGAACACTGCTTTCAGGAGAGAACATGCAGTGCGCGCAAGCTGAGACCATACAAATATCCCACGCCAACACCCTCAGGCTCCCGGGCTCCACAGAAACGTGAAAAAGAATGAAGGGGTGACGTGCAGAAGAGGGGCATACTTTGCTGTGCGCCTCACCCACAAAGGCCCTCTGCCCCCCCCCCCCCCCCCCGCCCCCCCCCCCCCCCCCGCCCCCCACAGTCATCCCAGCTAAAGCAGGCGTTTCGCCCAATAAGCAGAACCATCGTTTTCTTCAGAACCACCGCCGCTTACACGTGGTTTTGCTTACGCATACAAAGATCGTCTTTTCCCTTTCGGGCCTTCATCGTGCCAGTCTTCACCCATCAATGTCCGGCGGTCCCTCTTTTTTTGCGCACTCCATGCTTCCCCGGCCATACCGTGACGAGTCAATCTACTCTGCTGAGAACGACTCAGCCGGGCAATTATTCTCTGTGTGGCGACATGCCACACACAAAGGGACACAACGCACACCTTTGGCGTCCCGTGGGCTGAGCTTACCCGAAGGCGCCATCGCTTTTGGAGCTGCACCCCTCCGCAATTATCCTGACCTGGGCGCTTCGTTTTGTGTAAGCACCAATGCGTCAGGACAGGCATTCAGACGTGAATGTTTTTAATAGTAGCACGTCCGAAGGTTATGCCCCTTTGTTCACAGGCGACGTACCAGGCATAACAGGCAGCACGGCGCTGGCCGGAAAAATTTCGGGGGGGGGGGGGGGGGGGGCTTGAGCCCGGTTAGCCCCCCCCCCCCCCCCCCTGGCTACGCCACTGCTGTGAAGCTAGGACTATGAATTATGGCGTCGTCATGAGGCCAGCATCACCTGTGTTAATGCAGCGTG
The DNA here is from genome assembly GCA_013339765.2 of Haemaphysalis longicornis. Classification (NCBI taxonomy): domain Eukaryota; kingdom Metazoa; phylum Arthropoda; class Arachnida; order Ixodida; family Ixodidae; genus Haemaphysalis; species Haemaphysalis longicornis. Next base: position 166,554,436 of record CM023451.1, on the reverse strand, counting down.
GTGGTAGCCCACTTGGCTTATACTCTGGTGCAATTCTTATGCGAACTCCAACGTGCCAAAATTTTCTTCCCGTACTAATTGATTTACTTCATCAAAATCAATCCCCATACACACTTCGGTACGCATTCGAACATTTTACAGAGAACCCGTTTTGCGGAGGGTTATGACCAAAACTGCGTGCGTCTATCGGATCGCATAAACGAAGAATCACACGCGCTCGATCAAGAGCTAGTGTAAAATTCTGTGTAGCCCCCAATTTAATGTAAATTTTTAAAAATTATGCACACATTTTTGGACAAGACACACTGTATCAGTAAGGTCTGCTGCATTTACTTTCCATAAAGAGTTCATTAGAAGTGTGTACGAATTTCGTAAAGATCCCCAGAAAACCCTCAATCAATCAATCAGTCTTCGTCTCTCTCAATACCTGGCCGTAAACTGAGGAAGTATGGTTGCAGAAAACGGCTCTAACTCTTGTTTTCTCGAAACTATCTCCAAACAAATTGTATTAGAATTAAGTACGAATTAATTATAATGAAATTATGTGAGTTTGTCTTTATTCGACCAGTATAGGAGGGTACCATGGTAACTGAACATAGTCATTCCGCATTACTGCTTCCTTTCTCTTCATTCTTCACAGTATTGGTAAGACTCATTTTTTTGCAAGCGCTTTTTACAGCCTTTACAGCATCGGCCATTCTCTGCACCGAACTTCAACGCCGCCATTTCGCACAACGGGGTACTTAAGTTTTTTCCCTTAACGACAACGTTACGATGACACCCCTAATAACTTTAGCACTATAGTGTTTTCCCCTGTTTGCGCTAGTAAACCGGATCAAAGGCAGCAGCAGGATTGCGATAACAGCTTAACGAGAGGCGAAAGACGGTGGGGCGATTTTGGGCTTATATTGGCTGAACGTACTGCAGCCAGTGGATGTACGAAAATGTCCGTAGAGGCGCATGAGTGTAGGTGTAATAGTACAACGACACACCAGTGTTCCGCTTGGGGGATGAGATCATGATCCATTTTTACACAACGGGGGCGACGCTTATAGTTGCATTCATCACCTGCAATCATGTTCAAGTTTTCGAATCCAATGGGTACAGCAGTTTAACCGTTTTTTTTCTTCAAGTTTTTTAAAGACGATAGTCTTTCTTGGGCTACTTAAACCCAAAAATTTTGGTCTGTCTCTATGTCTGTCTGTCTGTCCGTCTGTCTGTCTGTCTGTCTGTGACTCGATTCAGCCACCCGGCCAAAGCAAAACAATGCCTGCTCATGAGTCTTATATAGTCACAGCTAAATCTACCCGCCAATGTCCGGTGTAATGTTCATACTTGTCAACATTGTTGAAGAAGAACCAAGACATTACGCAGATATGAGACAACAAATCAATACAGAAGTGATATCTGCAGTGTTCCTTTATAAAAAAATCAAACAGTGCTTGACATTTGCGAAATTAAATACTTCATCAACTGCCAGAAAAAGAATTCACTCCGCCGTCGCCTGCTGTCGCCCGCGCCACTATAGCTTCTGGCCGCCATTTTAAGACATCAACCGGCAACAGTTACGCAAGGTTCCACTAGATAGGTTCCACGTTCTGCTTGCAACGCACGTGGAGTAGGGAAACGCGGTTCTATAAACGTTGAAGTATGGCGCCTCGATTAACGCGCGTCTTCGCCGTACGGCGCGTTCGCATCGAGACCAACCGGTTGGAGGCAGTGGAACGCGGAAAATTTAAAAATGATTTAAGCAAACCTTTGCGGTCTTTACCTTGGGAAGGAGCGCGACGCAAGAGGAACAACATGAGAGGTGAGCGGGAAAGCGAAGGGAGGCATTTTACTTCGCAAAAGCCGATAAAGACTATCGTCTTTTGACCGCATTTGCAACGAAAGGAGCAGATACGAGGCCATTTTTTTTTGTGGTAGCTTTCTTGACGTCAAGGCTAGAGATAACCTTAAGCCTCGGGCTTCGCCTCTGTGTTCTCGTGATTGCATTAAGGGAGTGAAAAAGGCGCCGCTAAACGACAGGTATTTACCACCCACGAAATAAAGAATTTACGTGCGGCCGGCGATGACGACGACGATTGTTATGCCAGCCAGACACAACACGCAACAAACAACTGTGTTCGTGGAGAATACCTGCGAAGTAGCACGCAGTTGACACCACTGCTGATGCAGGGATACGAAGAAGACGGAATACGGGTTTTATTTTAGTTCCTCTTCATTTTCTTTTATTCACGCACGAAGATGTGAGTGATCTGACTTTAAAGCTGAAAGAGATGTGAGCTCCCTTCCGTTACTAAAATTATTTGAACGCAGCTTCAACAAGGTTGGTACGGCTATCTCTAAACTTGGGAACATTTGGGAGCATACGCTCAAAAATTATAATACTCTGTAACCGGTAGTGCGGCAGCATCAACCTTGTCGGCGTAAGCCTGGTCACCAGCGGAAAAAGTAAGCAAATGTTCAGGCTTGTCAACAAGAGTAGTTGGGATAAGGTGCCGACTCAAGTTCATCACGTTGAGATAAAAAAAAAGGACGCAAAAACCGGACGGGGAATCTCGTTCTATGTCTGCCACCAAGTTTAGACGAATAAAGAATTTTAAATGTGTTTCAAAATTACAAAGAACAATAAAAAAATGAGCGGAAGAAGCACACACTCTTCTCGTGAAAAAGAGTGCTCCGATGCCACACAATAATGGTGCGCCATTAGCATCTAGCTGTTACATTTTACATGGTTACTAGAACAATAAGGAACGTGTAGAAGACGAAGCGGATGCTAGCAGTCGTCTAGTCAGCTGTTCCTTGTTCTTCGTGTTCATTTCTCTGCTCGTTGTCAAATTTTAGCAAACAGCAACTAGAACAACTCCTCTTCCTCAATTATATATCAAATCCGTATACACCTTGAGGCTCTGTGCGCTAGCACGCATGCACGCACTTACGCCTGCACGCCCACACAGACGCGCACACGCACGCATGTAAACACATACGTCCACAGATACGTACACAAATGCGTGTATGCACTATGCACGCATGCATTTGGGTCTTGGGGACTCGTTGAACGAACACAGAAAGGAAGTCCAGCATTTAAAAATGTCAAGGAGAGCATAAGGGAAATAATTCAACCTTTTTTTTTTTTGTTGGAATATTTTTTTTTTGTTTAAAAGAAATAAAGCGCAGACAAACACGCTCCCCATGAGGGACCCGAGCGGAAGGCCTCCGGAATACCGATCCTTTACTGCGCCGACTAAGATACAGGGGGCGACTGTTCTCCAGTCTGCTTTCTTGGGCATTTATAAAAATTTAATTGTTTCCCATGCTAGGGGATGGTAGCCATCTTCGCTGCGTCAACTCGGGAAAAGAGAATCATATTTTTTAAACTCCTGGGCCGTGATTCGAGTGTTTACGACGTGTCGGGAGCGGTCAAACAGAACGTGACCATCTTATACTACCTATGGAACCAAGCCTCCCGGATACGTGGGCTTCCACATGTCAGTAGAAGATCATAAATTGAAATGAGAGGCTCGTTGAATGAACGCAGAGAGGAAGGGCGGTACCAAGAATGTAAAGGAGAGCATCTTGGAAATAGTTCATTATTTTTTTGTGTTGAAACGCATTTTAATGTATTTAAGATAAAAAAGAAAACAGAAGAGTGTGAAGATAAAACTGAGAATTAAAACTAGCGCTTTCGCAACTAAAAAAGGAACGACATGCCCTATGCGAGTATCCACGCTTTTAATCGAAAAGAAGCCAACTCTCTTCAACTTTACGGAAGGTAGACTCTCGGCACCCGTTCTCCGATGAAAAAATCCTGGGCCACTGGCCTTCTCCGTCATCTACGCACAAGGCTACAAAAGCGCTCATGCGTTTTCTAAAAACGACCGACTTGCACAGAAGACTACCCTCTACGAACTCACTGAACTTTTTGTCTATAATGACCTACCGCTGGGCACACCACTTTACGCTCTGTCGGTACCTTCCCCTTATTTTTCTGTTTTCCCCTCTTAGTTGCGGAGTACCTTAGGACCGCACAATGTCCGTCTGCGTCCGTGCGCATAGCATTTACAATCGCAAAAAATCACACACGCACCGGCAGGATTCGAGCCTGTGTCTGGAAGACCAGACAGAGTTATTGTCAGTCGTCTTGCTCCTTGAGCTGCGACCGTGAGTTAGTACCCGACAGTCAAACGGCTTGGTCCCTCGCCTGCGACGGTGCGGAGTACCTTACAATATAGGACCTCCCAATCTCCGTCCGCGTCCATCCGTGCGCATACCACCATCAAGCGAAAATCAAGGGAAATTCGATTTGAGCCGTCAGTTGCTGTTTCATTTAGGGAATAATCAAAGTGCAAATCACGGCTCAAATCGAATGACGGTCGGGGTGCAAATCGGATGTGGTTGATTGATGGTAGGGTTTAACGCGCCGACGCAATGCCGGCGATGAGGCGCGCCGTAGTGGAGGGCTCCGGATTAATTTTGACCACCTGGGGATCTCTAACATGCGCCGAAATCTCGTACACACGGGCGTTTTTGCTTTTCGCCTCCATCAGAAAATCGGACGCCGCGGCCGGGAATTGAACCCGCGACCTCGTGTTCAGTAGCAGAACGCCTTAGCCACTGAGCCTACCGCGGCTGGTTTCAAATCGGATGTCACTCGGGGCGCAACTTGGATGTCATTTCGAGTTCCCGTACTCCGCGCTCTCGCCATCATCCAGGGAGTGGAGATACTGCCATTTTTTCTCATTGTTCACCTGTTCCACGTGTAGGATAGCATATTACGCCGTACCCTGGATAACATTCCTACCTTTCCTTTACCTTCTCTATCTCTCTCTCTCCTACAACCAAAAAGATGCTTAAAGCGCTTTCTATGATATAGTTTTCCTAATAAGATTTGTTAGTTCCATAAAATTTTGAAACCTTATAAATGTAGTAGCTCGATGTCTGTGAATTGCATCCGAATTAATCTCGTGACTCATTGGCAAGGCACCGTCGTTGCCGGCGCGCGGTCAGGCCATTGTCAACGCGTCGGTCTCGCCGATAAAAATTACAATCTAAATATGTATGAGCGAAAAAATCAGGTACTAGTATGGTTCCTTTCTACGTATTAAAAAAAACATCCCCCTCGCGAGGGGCACGGTATAGAGCTTTTCGGGGGGCGCATAATTTTGTTCCGCGCCATCGACGCATCCGCCCCACCTGCCCGATGTGAGCAACAGAGAACACGCGAGGAGCAGCGGAGAGCAGGTGGGAGGAGTGGGGGAGAGGGCACCTGGAGCTCATGACATCGTGAGTTAAAGAAATGCGTATCTCTCGACAAAACCAGTAGCTTTCTTTTCGAGCTATAATTATCTCCAGCTGCTCAGTATCTCTCGTCAGGCTGAGCTCCTCAACCTCGCTCTCTGCCATGCTCTTTGAACTCACTTCCATTAGGCCACAAAGAAGTGAAATTGACGACAATTTCACGTTAAGCACGATCTTAAAACTTCGAAAAGTTTTTCGGTTAACATCCTTCATTTTTCCACAACCTCAGCTTATTTCCCGCGATAGGGTCACGTTTTCGACAAGTGGAGCTGTCACATTAAGTTGCAGCCGCTCCAGGCTGGTTGGTGAAAAACACAAGTGCTAAGAAAGAGGGCATACAGTACAAAGCAAGCACACTCAAGACTTAAGCCAACCCTTTAGGTGTTGACTTGCCTCATGGAGCAGAGCCAACACTTAAAGGGACCCTGCAATACTTACCATCGACTACTCGGAATGTTTTTTGGGGTAAAGTCTATTGTCCCAGCAATCTCCTCCCGCAAGAATTATAAAAATCCGTTCCCTATCATCGAAACTACGCGCGATGAAAAATCGGGCATAAATTGCCCCTCTCAACTCAACCGCGGACAACGCGACGAAAGCTGCGTGCTCTCTCCCGGAGAGGGAGCGGCGCGCGGCATTCTGTTCGGCGGCCTTCGATATGTCACAGGCCGGGGAGTTTCGTCCTTTTCCCCGCAACGTGGATGGGTCTATTTCCGGTCTGGTGCCACAAAAGAGCAGGCATGGCTGCCTGCTCGCAAGCAAGAGCTCAGGCTGGTAGGGCGTTTTTGGAGCAATAAACGTTTTTTGTGCAGTGGGCTCGTTGAAAGTGGAATTTTTAGTTCGTCACTCAAACTCCGCGCGCACTCAAAACAAAACAAACACCAAAAGCATGCGGACAGGTTCAGACATAGAAGAGGTTCATACACAGCGCCGACGACTGCTGATCGTCACAGGAAAGGCCAGAATTTAGCCGCGAAGTTGACCAGCGACAGCCAATAGGACAGCGAGGACAGCCATGGCCCGATCGACGTCGCAGAGGCCATGCCAGGGGTGCATAATGAGAATTGAAGAGAGAGCGGTTGGTTTTTCCACGTCTTTCACGGCGATTTGTGCGCTTACCTGCTTCGCGTGCACGTGTAATATTTGGCTCGGGTGTTCCTGGAAGTCTAATCTAAACGTCGCGCAGGTTTACTTGCACTGCAGGAAGAGTGTTGCAGGGTCCCTTTAAGTGTTGACTTGCCCCATTGAACAGAGTCTGCCACCATCACTTCGCTTAGCTCACGAACTACACAACTCCGACGAATAAAAAAACAAACCTACGAAGTCTTTCAGAAAGGGTTCGGTTGGACTTCTGCTTTATTGTGAACTTAGTGTCTGATGCGAAAAATTTTTTCGAAGGTATTTGATCCCCTTCACCCGTTCCAAAATCAAGTCAGCGTGAAAAGGGCGCAAAGCTTTTGCAACTAGCTTATTAGAAAAAGAAGACGTGCCAATGAAAGGAGAGCGAGGCATTGTTGTGGGCGAAGTTTCTTTAAAATCCAGCCGCGGATATTTTCCACCTTCGTAGGGACTTCTCCTAAAGCGGGGTTCATCAAGCTGTTTTGCAACATCCATATCCCTCAAATAGACTTGTATAAAACTTGAACTATCAATCGTGCCTCTGGGCATTTCCAACAAACGAAATCAGCGGCTGGAAAGGTTCGGGGAGGAACGTGATCGCTTGCCGAATCTATAATCAGTTTAAATTACAAAATTGTTGGGAGTTTGTATCAACAGAAAACCAGGAGGACATTGACAGCAAGTCTGGAGTTGATTATCAAGACTAGTTTTTACTGCAGCTGGTGTTGGTCGTCACCACTTTGAATCCACGTGCACCTGATTGATCTGTGCATGCCATTGCAGTAGGCGGATAACAACCCACGTTTTTTATGCTACAGACTATTCCCCGGGTGTTTCCGGCCAGCCTAGGAGGCGCCTTCGTTCCAGGGAGGGGACATTGAGTCCTGGGGATAAATCAAGGAGCAGGAGGAAAAATGGCCGCGTATCTGCTCCTTTCGTTGCAAATGTCGACGAAAGACGATAGTCGACTGGTGCCCATGACAAGTAAATGCCTCCCTTCTCTTTCCCGCTCTCCTCTCATGCTGTTCCTCTCCCGTTTCGTTCCTCCCAAGATAACAAGGTAGAGGTTTGCTCAAGTCAATTCAAATTTACCGCATTCCACTGCTCCAAGTCGGGTGCCGCGATGCCAGCGCTGCCGTACGGCGGAGACACGCGTGAATCGACTACAGCGTTTATACAACCACATTGCCCTACTTCACGAGCGTTCCAAGCGGAACGTGGAACCTACCTACTGGAACCTTTGGTTGCTATTGCCGTTTGATTTCTTAAATAACGCCAGGAGGTAACGCTGGCAACAGCAGGCGACGGTTTTGTGCAGTTGATGTAATATTTTATTTGCTATCGCAAAAACCAAGCATACGTGAATTTTTGAATAAAGGAACGCTGCTAATATCACTCATATATTGATTTTCTTCATTATATTTGCGTAATATTTTGTTCTTGTTCAACAATGCTGACAAATATGAACATTAACACCGGACTTGGACGTTTAGATTTGGCTGTCGGTATATAAGACTATTGCGCAGTTTCTGTTTCACTTTGGCCAGGCGGCTGCATCGAGTCACAGACAGACGGGCATACAGACAGACCAATATTTATGAGTTTAAATAGCCCAGGAAAGACTATCGCCTTTAAAATTGGCATCCCATTATTCGTCCTTAAAATTGGCATCCCATTATTCGTCCTTAAGGCGAAAGAGCCCACTTTCGCCTTAGTGGCAGGTTCGTATATCAACGTCGTAGTTGCAAATACTGCACATCACTGACAGTTCAACTTTCCGGAAATTGTTGCCATGTAGGGTACTTCGTGTCCAATGCATCTATTAGTTACATGACGGTCTACAACCATGGATTTATTTTATGTTCGATGGTGAGCCTGCGTCTCATATTTTATTATACCCATTTTGGGGATGCCAGGCTACCTCTCACATTCCAATTGTTATTTTGAAGGTAAGAAGACCATTCTTAAATTCTTTAGTACGTCAATGGCGTACGAACGCCTCTCGTTCATTTTGCAGAGATGCCGGAAAACACACTCTTTCTGCTCGCCCTTAGAAAGAAGTTTTTCCGGTGTCTTTTTGCTGCTTCACGCTGCCCTTTTGCGGCCTGACGTCTTTGCATCCGAGCTTCCTTCTTTTCTTTCTCTTTTCTATCCGTTTGTTTCCATTCCACTCCCCGTCAGCGCCGGCTGCGACAGCAGCTAAGAGTTACATAACGGAGGCGTCGACGGCTGTCGTTCGCGCCGCTTGCATTGACATTCAGCCCAAGTAAACAAGTTCGCTGAAACAGTTCCTGGAGGAGTGCGGGCACGCCGAAAGGGGACCCTTCGAGCGTTTATTTGCACGGACAAGAGCGAGGCGGGGCTGTCACCGTCGGATGACATGCTGCAACCTCACATTCCCTCCGTATTATGTTCCCGACTTGTGGCAGGCCACGTAACACTGTTCATTTTGACATGCCAAGCCGATAGTACGGGTTTTCGTGTGCGTATTAGTTGGAATTTGCAACGGACGTCTTCTTTTTAATTGCATCAACCTTGAGAAATAATCCTTTAGTTTTGTTATTTCTATAATGGAGATCAAAGTATTACTGTTGCTATTTTTACCGCGTACGGATTTGCACACACTTGTCATCTGTTCAGCCGACGTTATAGTGTTATCAATACGTCGTTCCGGTCTCCCTGCTGCGCCGAGGACACCTATTGCCACATAGCTGAAGATTGTCCTGACCATTTTAAACCCTGTCGCTTGAATAGCCGTCCCTTGACGGCTATTTCTGGCAATCTGGCACGCACTGCGACAAGTGCAAATGCACTCCAGATTTCACAAACACGAAGGTGCTCTTCAAATCAAGGGACAGGGTTACAAGGGAAATATGTGAAGCATTTTGGATGGTTTCTGGCCTCGAAGGCGAGTGCGTCAGTGCTCCGTCAGTCTCGTTGCTGGAAAGAGAGATTGAGTATCTAAAGAAAAAGAATGCTTGTATGAGGTGAAATTATTCGAACATGCACTGGGTGGTGATACGAGGTGGCAGGAGTATTTATATGTTGTCTTGTTTATTAAAACTTTTCACAGTTGTTAGTAGCGCATCCACCGTTTCGTGTGTCCTTTTTTCTTGATCCTGTCGTCGTCGTGTTAAGTTCAGCGCTATTGTTATATTATGTATAGATACCAACTAGCCCAACACCAAGCTTTATTGAAGAGATCTTTCAGCAGCAAGTTCGGAAATGTATGTGAGGTGCAACAGCCGGTGCAACAACACCACTAGTGCAAGTTGCCATTTTTTTCTATCACACCACGCAAAAACACGCGGCCTCTGTGGCGATCAGCCTCGCCTTGCTAGGATGTCATTCAGAAGTGTCTGCTCCTACTTGATCGGAACGGCAGAAGGTATCAAGTGTGATGTTTGGCGGAATGACGGAGACTAATCGGCACCATTTATGCGAGTGCCCTCGTGTCTCACCGGAAAGACCGCAGCTCTCCTCAACATTGAAACACCAGTACCCTCGGCGGCTGTTCTCTAAGGAATAGACCTTACATCACTGGGCCTCTCAGTCTTCTTTCCACAAAGCGATAAAAGACGCTCCTGCTGTTGCGAGTTGTAGCGATCGCGGTCTGCCTGTAGCGGGGCTGGTTGTCGTCGATCCGTCCGAGCAAGGACTAGGGGAAATCCTAGGGCAGAAATCAGTGGGTTTATTTACATTTTTACGGTGATTTGTTAAGATGAAGACAGGAATGCCTTGTCCTTTTTGTAGATGCTGGGTTCGTAGATCCCTGGTGTAGGATTACCATACAAAACAATGCGGAGCAATGGGGATGTGCAGTACCTTGTTCGGCAGCACCTCCCTCAGGAAGAGAACATGCCATTCAATTATCATACGCACACACACACGCACACGCACACGCACGCGCAAAGGCGGCGTACTCACTAGCTCGTTCGGTCATTGGAACTTGCCAATAGACTCTCGCCATATCCATCGTCGAGACGTCTCGAGCGACAACCACCTTGCAATACTGATGAGTGCCATCGTTCAGGGATTAAGGAGCCAGGGACCTCAGCCGCCCCCTGCATATGCAGATTCCCGTGTGAGCTCTCGACATGAACAACAGGCGCCCGAGCGAACAATGAGACCCCGGAGGTGGCGGCGGCGGAGTCACCACCTGCTTTGGCAATGAATCAATCAATCAATCAATCAATCAATCAATCAATCAATCAATCAATCAATCAATCAATCAATCAATCAATCAATCAACTTTATTAAGGCAAGGATGACGCGGTGGCCTGCGTGGGAAATGGGTAGAGGGGAAGGGGTTGAGTTACATGCGACGGTCAATGCCTGCGGAGCCAGCAAACTCCCACAGAGAAAGCAACCCCCACCGTGTATCGATGGCTTGCACCGCGTTCACCCAGTCGGACAGACGGTAAACATCTGCATGACCCCTGTGATGCAGAATGTGCCGCTAACGGCTGTTGCAGGTGGAGGGTCCTGGTCAGCAGGCTGATTGCGCTTTGGCGTGTAGGCCCGCCACTTTGCCAGCACATCCTCCGTGAGCGCAGCTCCCGCCCGTACCTTGTGCAGGAGCACGTCGGCACCACGCGGCCGACCTGCCGGCAATGGAGCATGATCGTGCGGTGTCAGACTCCATAGTACTCTCTTGGATGCTTCCTTGGATGCGGCTTTCGCCTCTACTGGGTCGGGATTACAACTTGCGAAGGTGACGGGGTAGTCGATCTTGGGTCGGAGTTCTACGGGCTCGCTCGCCCACACATAAGCAGTCTTGTTACCAATCCCGCCTTAGTGGCCTGCTTCCCAGTCCACCCGCCCCTCTATATTTCTAGCGTCCTTCAAGCGACGGCAGTTGGCCTTGATTTAGGCACAAGTAGTTCCGACTTATGGGGTCTCACCAAGTCGAGCCAAGGCCTCGCGGCTGTCAGTAAATATGGTAAACCTTAGGGTGTTGGCGGCACTGTAGGTAAGTATAGCGAAGAGGATGGCTTCAAGGCGGGTTCAACACGAGCTTGGCGCGGTCGGGAACTGAACCATGCAGGACGGTCGCTGAATGCTGTCAATACACCTGAGTGCCGCACGCAGTGTTCTTTCATTAAGACTGCAATGGTTCGTACTGCACCTTCTTGAAGATCGACACGTGCGGCTGCGGGTGCGCCTTGTTGGCGATATTGTTGGCGACGTGGCATCGGCGTTGAGCCTCGAACTGATCTAGACGCCATTCCATGGGACGACGACAGACGGTAGTTGAGGGGGAAGCCGGTCGAGGGGACCGAGAGCCAAATTCTCTAGAAGGTGTCCCGCGAGTGTGGTGCCACGTCTCCTGTCGTGTGCCTCAGACCTCTCCTTGATAATAGCTTCAAGGGAGGGCAGGCGGGCGTAAGGATAAAGTTCCTCACCGCGTGTGTGCTTAGGTAGGCCGGTAATAAATCTGATGCTTTCATGGTGCAGAATTTCCAACTGTTGGAGTTGGGCCTTCGTAAGGGCGAAGCGTACTGCCCCATAACAGGCCTTAGACGCGAGCGCAGCCTGTGTGAGGGTGCGTAATTCCTTCGTCGTCGCGCCTCCGAAGCGGGTTCCGGTTCCCTTAATGATGTGAAGCGGCTGCTTCCAAAGAAGTTTCAGCTGTTGCAGCCACTCGGTTGCTCCTCCATCGTCGTGCAGCGGCACATCAAGTATGCGTACCCATCTGTCGGAAGCCCGCTCAACTGGTCGCCCGTTCAACATTAAATGCACCTGTACTTGCATGTGGTCGAGACCCTTAATGACGACAAATTTCATTTTATCAGGTGATAGCCTCATTCCGGTGGCAGGATGACATGCATCGGTAACGTCCAGACCCCGTTGGACTGAGGCAACCACGTCACGCTCGTCAAGTAGCGTATAGCGGGTTTTCACCCATTTGGTAATATCATCGCATATATGGTGAGCTGCAGGTGCGGGAGGTCACGAAGGGCTTTGGTTATCTTTCGCATTACCAAATTGCATAGGGTAGGTAAAAGGATTGCGCCTTGTGGAAGTCCAGTGTTGTTCATAAACACGCGTTGATTCTACGCATCCGTTCTTATTTCAGATGTCCGGCCATTAAAAAGCACTTTAATCATGGGTGTACCAGCACCGCGCTCTTTCAGGGAGTAGCTATAACAGCGCTATGCGGAACGGTATGAAAAGCCTATTAAGGTCCACTGCCACAAGCACGGCGGGAATCCTGCTTCTGCGCCGTCTTCTTTTGCCGGTAAATCTACGCAGGAGCATTAAACTTTCATGGGTACAAAGCCCTGGTCGAAATCAAGTTGGCGCAACGCCGTAGTAAGGCTTTGAGGCGGCGTGCTCAAGGAGGTAGGTTAACCCTGTCAAAACCATGCACTCAAGGAGCTTGCAAAGCTTAGAAGTTTATGAGATAGGCCGCATGTTATTGATACTGTTCATCTTCTTTCCTGCTTTCGGAATAGGGTGAATTTCGGAGTGCTTACACTGAACCGTTAATTGACGAGACATCCACACGGTGTTCAGTTCAGACAACAGCTGTATCCTGGCGTCACCATTGAGGTTCCGGAGCATGCGCCATGGGATGCCGTCTTTGGCTGGAGCGCTTTTCACATTAATTTCGTCTAGTGCGATCGCAAGTTCCTGCAGAGTGAACGGAGCATTCTGCGAAACATCACTGTTTGGAGGTCGCCACAGGTATGTGTGCGGTGTTGGGGCTGCGCTTGGTTGCGGGAAGAAGTTGCGAGCTGCCTTTTCTTTGAACTCCGCCGCAGAAAGGCTCTTTGACAAAAAACAAGCGATTAGCTTTCCGCAGGGGCCAAGGAACCCGGCGGTCCCGCGCGCCTTCACGACTGGTGTTGTTAAAAGGGCCCTAAACAGGCTTCCAACTGTTGCGATTTTACGTGCGCAATCGCTAGACTATGCAATGAACGTCATGCCGCAAAAAGGTTTAAAATCGTTGAGTATTAGCCGAGTATTGTTCATGAAAAAGGGCCCGCAATAAGGCCTGGAGCTTTTAGCCTCTATCGTGCCTCCAATGCACTGTGGAAGCTCTGACGTCACCGAACAGGCACAAGACCACCTAGAGAAACAGGGCAAGGCCCTTGATGGTTCGAGATTCGCGCAGCCATTGGCTCCGTCACGCGTTTTTTTTAGCAGTCGACGGTCATGATCTGCCTACTTGTGCCGCTACTGAAGAGCGGGGCCGGCCGGCGGTCGGCCCCCATCGACCTACCGTGCGGCCGCGCTTTTCGAGTGGGCACGTAAGTTTTATAATAGCGGAAACGAGCGTTTGAAGGCCCGGTAGGGGGTTCCCAAACCAACATGCTGCTTCACAACAGTAATTTAAGATTTCCATTAACGAATAGCGCATTGCTAGCGTTTCTGCATGCGGCGATGTTGCGGAGGACGCGTACCTCCGAGGTCGGCAGAAAAGGCTTAGTAACGCGCGCACTTATTGAGTCACCGCTTTACGAAGCCGCGCCGACGACGATCACCAGCGCAATTTTTCACTGCACTATCACCCCCTCTCACGCATTTATGAACTCATTTTCAGCAATAGCCCGCTCAGGCGGAGGGTGACAAGTTTCAGCTGCTGCGGTGTATGCCGTATCGTGCCTACACCGCAGAGTGGGCTCGTTGTCGACCGCGCAGGCGGATGCTTGCCGCGGGCGTGCGTGTAGCGGCGTTTCCGCTGCAGAGACTCCGTGGTTTTCAGCGTTATTCATACCTTGTAAACGACGCAACTACGCTAAGCTCGCGTGACGGATTGCGACGATCGACATTCGTCCCTACTCAGATACGCCGTGTCGCGGGTGCCGTAGCGCCGCTCGCCGGAGCTGCACCCGCGTTTACCCCAGAGCCGGGAACACTGAGTGGTCACAGCATCTAACGGGGCCCACCAATAGCGGCGCCGTACTGCTCAGTGCTTCGTGCGTCGCAGAGGCTGAGTCAGAGCATGCACGTCAGAGCGCGGCAGTATGGCGACGAGCATCGTTAAGTAAGCAAGGAAAGAGCTGAGAAGGAAGATCTTTTATGCGTGTTTGTGCGGCGTCCGCTTTACTTAGAGGTGTAATATTTGGTATACGTTGTCGTGAAGGGGCACTCTAGAGATTGCGTGATAGAAATGGTGACCTTCGGAAGCCAGTTAGGGCCCCTTTAAGCCCGAGGACTGTTGAGGGGGAAGAGACTACCTGAGTGAACGCAGTCACGCCGACTTCAAGAAAGAGTGCCGCGGCGCCAGTGTCAACGCCTTCCCCACCTACTCCAGGTCTCTAGTGAGTGGCGAGGATGTTGTGCGTGTCTGTGTATGCTAACTTAAAGAGATGCTCCCTCCCTGAGGCCGGTGCTGCCAAACAGGGAACAACATATCTCCAGTGGTCCGCATTGTTTGAATGGAGGTCTCAAACTCAGAAATGTAGTTACCCGGGGTCTACCAAAAGAGGTACATCCGAGGCTCGCTGCGGTATTCTTGTGTTCATCTGAATAACTCACCATAAAAGTGCAAATAAACAGATCTCCCCTAGTCCTGGCTCGGACAGATCAACGGAGAACGGCCCCTCTACCGGCAGACTGCGGTCGCTACAACTCGCAGTACTAGATATTTCGCAGTTATGCCTGCGAACTACAATTTTGTAGTTTGCAGGTATTACAATAGTTCGCTGAGGGCGAACTACAATTTTCTAGCTCCACTACATATAGAGGCTACAGTACAAGTGACTCAAGTAGCAATAACTGAACTAAATTGTTAAGTGGGGTGAGAAGTCCTTGATGGTACTTCTTTACCGTCACGATGTACCGAATAACCGGATTGGTGAATAGAACTTTGATGTTAGGTGCTATTTCTTTATATACTTATGCTATATGTTAGCAGCGCAACGCCTAGGTGCACTTTGATATGTTATAGGTGCTATATGCTATAGGTGCTCTATGTTAGGTGCTATTTCTTTATATACTGCACTCAAGAACGGCTTGCTTCATGCCATCGATAAATATAGCGCCGGGAAAGGGATAGTCTACCTGCGTGAAAGATCGGTAATTCCAATAAATGTAAAGAAGGTATAAATCACCTGCCAGTACAAGGTCATATTAGGTGGAGTATGACATTTAAAAGAACAGTAGTAGGCATTGACATTAAAAAGGCGTTTGACACTGTCACGCATAAATCAGTAATTGAAAGCTCTGAACATTACGGAATAACAGGCAGAGCTTTGACTTTCATTTAGTCTTTTTCATTCAATAGCACTTATAAAATTGCAATAAGAGACACAACTTCGCCCCCGCGACTTAATCGGATTGGCGTGCCACAAGGTGCTGTCTTGTCTCCTACTCGTTTTAATTTGGTAAGGGCTCGCCTGCTCACATATCTCACCAGTCTACCTGATCTGCACTTCACTATCTACGCAGACGATATAACATTGTGGTCAAACATAGGCTAAGTAGGGGAACATGAATATATGCTACAGCAAGGAATTGACGCTGTTACAAATTTCCTTCGTGATGTTGGTATGCAGGCCTCACCTGAAAAATCGGAGTACGTCGTGGTACTTAATGGCCCGAACTTCAGAACGCAACCAACTCGCGAGCTGTTCTAATTGAAGCTCAATAATCAGCCTATTCCTCGCAAATCATCTATTAAGGTACTAGGCTTACACATTGATCAAGACAGCCAGGCTACTACATGGGTCACTAACACAATCAAAGCAATTAAACAGATCCTCCGCATTATAAAGCGCTTCCCGACACACCAGTCGGGCCCTAAAGAACATGACCTTAGACACCTCACTCACAACCTCCTCATTTCACGAGTCATTGCCTCAATATTACTAAAAAGCAACAACAAACCCTTGAAATACCTAATAAAGAAAGTCTACGACTCATTACCGGCCTACCCACTTACACTAGAATTCATGACCTTTACGACTGCAGTAACATGCCTGCATACGCCGACAGGGCATACGCACTCCGTAACTCACATGTACAATGACTTGTCCACCTCACTGGTACGGACGACACATCCTTGAAGCCATTGGCCACAATACGTCGCAGCTGCCAGACATAGCCAACACATCAGAACCATGGACCACCCTATCATTAACGCATCATAAACCAGGTCCTCACCCACAAAACAGGCGGAAATCTGCAAAACAACATCAGAAACGGTCTTGCCACCCTGATACACTCAGCCTCTACACTGACGCATCTAAACAGAATCAAGCACAACTGCGGCTTGGCATATACCGGCATTTAACGTCAATAGCGTTCATTCATTGCCATCAGATACCACCATTAATGGGGCAGAACTAGAAAGTATCATCCTCTCACTTTGTCACAATGTTCATAACATATGACCTTTTTCCATCAACAAACTCATACACATTCACACAGATAGTCGGTAAGCTTTCCTGGAATGTCGTCATCAACTAACATACAGTCTACGAGTTAAGAAGATCCAAGAAATCAAGAGCATCCTTCATCAACAGAACATCGACGTCAAAATCAGGTGGGTGCCCGGCCATGCCGGAATCCCCGGAAATGAAGCAGCCCATTTTGCGGCACGTGCTTCGTCCACAACCGTGCCTCAAGCCAGCTGGA
This sequence comes from Haemaphysalis longicornis, assembly GCA_013339765.2. Classification (NCBI taxonomy): domain Eukaryota; kingdom Metazoa; phylum Arthropoda; class Arachnida; order Ixodida; family Ixodidae; genus Haemaphysalis; species Haemaphysalis longicornis. The sequence goes on along the minus strand of CM023451.1, from coordinate 166,537,429 downwards.
CGCCTTCGGACTGCGATTATGACCCTGACCAGCACTGAACCGACATCAAACAGCAACAAAAAGACTTTCTGGCCTCCCTGGTCAACGACACTCCCATTCCCAAGTCCTATTCTCGCTGTCAACAAGTCCGCCTAACACCGCTAATGACACTTACGAACCTTTCCCCTGAAAAACGACAACAGTTTTTTCATTCGTCACTTAAGCAAGGCATGTGTATCCCCTGTGAAATTACGGACACCACTGAACACATTATTTGGACATGCCCTCGATTTCAAACTGAAAGACAGATTTTCCTAGACACCCTTCCCGCTAACTTACGACCAAATTCCTTAAATGAACTCCTGCGTCCCTCCTACCCACCTAATTTAGTGAAGGCAGTGTGGGACACTCTCCTGCATTTCATATACCAACCCACTATATTTCCCTTGCTATTTCCCACCCATACTCGTCGTGAACCTTAACTTATCGCTACCCCTAAGGGGGTCTGATGCACTGGCAAAAGATCCCCGGGTGTTTTTTCTACATTTCAATAAACGTTAAAATAGTAAAATAACTCTAAATGGCTGACACATCTTCTACGAGATCCGTAAACAACACGGAGCCGTTTGCGAAAATCTTGAAGGTCGAAGAAAACAGTACTTTCTCATGTGGGAACTCAACACAGTTTGCTTCGTGTTTTGGTTGTTTTTGTTACCCTTATACCTCTTTGTACGTCATGGGCAAGCCTTACAGTTTTACTTGAAGAGGCAACTACCTGATGTCGTAAACATATATTGCGTAAGCCTTGTTTTCTTAACTACGAGAAAACGCGGGTCGTACTAAACAAACATGTTCTTTAGCTGTTAGTTCTTGCTAGTAAGACTGCTAGAGCTAACGAAGAAAACACGCAAAGGCTTATTTATTATCCCGAGCTCCTTGTTATCGATCAACTTCATTAGCGTGCTGTGCCTGAACTGTGCATTATTTACCTACGTCCCACACGTAAATATTGTCGTCCAAGCATGATCGATTGCACACAAGCTGTGTACGCTACGTATTCGATTATGTTTGCGTGTCCCCGCACTTTGCGTGCACGTGTGGTTTGCGTAACCGAGCCCTGAATCAAACTCACACACGGCTGTGTCCGATGCCAACACAAAGACGGCAGCGCCGAGCATCGAAGCGCGCACGCCACTCCTAAAGCCCGTAGATATGCGTTCAATACTTCATTGTGACCCCACATTTCCACCGGTGGAAGCACATACGACCCTCGCCCAATGGGTGGACCCAACCCCAAGCAGCCAAGTCCCTCTTCCACACAGTTACTTGGCTGACCTTGATGCCATGGCGCTAATCCACTCGCATGCACCCTGCGGCCGCCGACAACAAGCACATGCTGCGCCTAATGGCTCTAGTTCGAAGCAGCTGCTGTTGTGGGGCTACTTGAGTGACCGAGTGTATCCCCGCCACGACTCCAGCATTGATTCTGGGGTTTAACGCACCGGAGATAAACGTGGGCTATGAGGCGCGCCGTAGGTGAAAGCTCTGGATTAATTTCCACCACGTGGGGATATTTAACGTGCGCCGACATCTCTACACACGGACGTTTTTGCTTTTCGCAGCCAGCAGAAAAGCAGCCGCCGCGGCCAGGGGATCGAACCCGCGTCCTTGGCCTCAGCAGCACAGCGTCTTAGCTACTGAGCTACCACGGCCGGGTACGACTCCAGCATAAGCCCTATCCCAGCTTCTCTTTGCGCTTTAGACGAAAACATTAAAAATTACACCATCTTCCCGTAGGGGAACCCTGAGTAGTATGCAAAGCAGCCATGGGGTCGATTCAAGTGTCCCATTAGTTTTCAGTTCGTCGTTTCCGTTAGGTTGAGGTACGTAGCTACCGTTATATTTACAGCTTGGTTTACATGGTAACTGCCACACTTTTCACTTACCGGAACTACGAAATGGGAAATTGCGTTGAGGCCATGGCTGTTTCGCATACTACTCAGGGTTCCCGTACGGGAAGATGGTGTAATTATATTAGATGCGACGGGGCTATGTCCCTCCCTTGTCGTTGTTGCGCCGTCCACACCCCCTCTGCGCATGCTCGGCTTGCTGAACGCCCGGTGGTGTCTTACCCTTTAATGGCTCCTCGAGCGACAGTGTTACCGGTGTCTTCCTGGGCCGTCCCGAGATGAGCCGAGCATGCGCAGTGGGGGTGTGGACGGTACCACAACAAGGGAGGGACCTAGCCCTGACCATGAGATGCTGGAGCGACAGTGTTGCCGGTATCTTCCTGGGCCGGCACGAGACGAGCACGCTTCCCCTTAAAGGGCTCCTGGAGCGGCAGTGTTGCCGGTGTCTTCCTGGGCCGGCGGATGGATGGACGACGGACGACGGACGACGGAGCCGAGAGCAAGAGATGCTTTGCATCTAAAATGCTCCAATTTTCGAAAAACCGTCATCGCTGCTGTTGTGGCTGCCCGTTCAAGAAAATTCCAAGCAGCAGCGGTTTGAGGAAAGAAAAGTTTCTTATATAATTACGGTACTCAAAGAAAATGAACTAAAAACGTCTGAAAGTTGTTTTTATGTCTTATTTGAGGACGCAACAAAAGAAAATAATGATTAAAAATTTTCAAAATAAACGGGCAGAAATGCATACATTGGGAGAAATTTAATGAGGAGCGAGTTGCAAAGTTGCTGCTCTTTTCTTCGCGGCTCATGCACCTTTCGGGCATTTGCTAGGAATCGGGAGCGTTGAGGACCAATGTGCCCGCTTCCCAAAGTTTACATAACAATAAATTTGAAACGTAAAAACTGTAGAATAGTGCTTGCCGTCCGATACCTGAACGTGATGGCACCTGAGTAGAATAGGTGCAGAGCAGCCATGCAGAAACCCTGATTCGACGGAAGCTGTGGTGTGCGCCAGTCTGTTTGCTGACGTCATTCGCGTCGTTCGTAAGGCGAATAGACGAAAACGAAGAGAGAGACAAACACGGTTTTGCAACGAAGAAGTTTTTAAAGGGTATCGCCAGACTATCGCCTTCAAAGTATGTTAACAGGCTCGAGTGCCCGCGGGTATTTTCCATGCCTTCGGTGCCCCTGCAGTGCGCTTGGAAGGTTGTCGATGATGCGGCCGTTTTTGTCGCCACGACAGCAGGCCCCGTTGTGCGTGCGGTCCTTCTTAGCTTGGGGTGGTGTTGACGTTGCAATGCATTGTGGCTTTGCAATCCACGTGAAACTATGTTTGGCACAGTCATTGCCAGCTGAACGCAGCAATGGCACTGCTTTACTAACAGAGTTCCGCTAGTTTGCAGTATGTTTTCACGACAATATGATTTTTGTTTATTGATTGGTTAACCTATCCCCGGTTTGCGACCTCGTACTGAGCCCGAATGACGGGAAAAAATAACTTTTTCCCCCTTAGCCTTCTGTCTTTTTTTCCACGATAATTCCATTACGACAAGCAAGTAGATTTTGGTGATTGAGTAACATTTTGTTTCGACTGACAGGCCACATTAATCAAAGTTGTTTCGGCTTTTGTTGTGTGGCAAACCATCGTGTTTATTTAGCGAATAAAAAAACTAGAACTCATTTCTGTCTCTAGTCATTTCTCCTTGTGGAAGATCGATGCCAATTATTCCAGAAGAGGAAATGAAGACCGGTATATGCAAGTACCAGTGCGCCCCTGCGAATATATTTTAACAAACAATTTTTCTGAAAGCATATTTCAAACTTCTTCTAATCCCTGTTCCCAGGCGTATCTTAAGTTACAGCACTGTAGAAATATTTTCCCGGTATAAGTTTACGTGAATACAGCATCAAGACATCCGTTTACAGTTCGGGTCTTGAATATACATTCCGTTAGCAAGCATTTCTGATTGCAGCCAAAGAGGAACTTTTTAGAAGCAACCTTAAGCGTGATAAGTTACTGCATTTCGAACAAGACCACCACAATATTCCCAGCATATAGCCTGTGTTACATGTCCATTGGTCGCCCGACCAAATGTCAGAGTTTATGATGAATGAAGCATTCTAATTTTTATATGGTTAGGTTTCGTTTTGTCACTACCCTGGGCTTCATTTTGGCTGATTTTCATGGGCCCGCAAATGTGAAGATGCACTGGCGTATCCACAGTCGACTTTTACTGGAGTCAATATTGGGCTTAATTTTTAGGCGAACCTTATGGATATGAAAAACTGCGGGCTGTTCGCGCGATTCCAACAGAGATTACGCGAACAGCACGTAGTTTCTGCAGGAACAGGACAATTTTCCATCACAAATGGAATTCTTATTTGCCCGTCCCTATTGCACCGGCACCAGTGAGCACAGAAGGACATGGAGACGATGGAGGGACTAAGGAGGATATGTCCAGGCTCTTAGTTTCTTCCAAAGAACTTGTAAATGAATGAGCAAATGAGTGGCGTGGTTCATATTACACTGTTGACGCTCTACCGAACAGGAGACCCACATGCATGAAGGAATTCCGTGGGTGGGCGATAATTGCTTCTCGCGCTATTTTTAGGCGCGCAGCCCCTTAGGGGCTTCGAGCTGTCGGCGTCTCATGTCGTCGTTTCATATCATCGTCGATGTAGTCACGGTACTAAAACACCGGGACACTCGTTGACGCCTCGCGCTAGAACGCCACGCGTATGAAGAGAACACACCGGGACACTCGTTTTTTAACGCCTTCGTGCTTCAAGCAAAGCTGTATACCTCTACCCCCCACTGATTTCATTCCCGTGGGAAAAAACGCCAAGGCGCCAAGAATACCCTTGTACACTGCATGCTGCGCCCCTTCCGAGGTTCCAGTTTAGTGGAGATGGCCCGGGATTTTTTTTCTTTTCTCGTATGCGCCATTCGCGCACGCAAATGCACACACACAAAAGGAACGTGCTTGTGCACGTGGGCAGCCGTTTCAGTTCTCCTATTAGAGATCCTCGTGATGAAAAAAAAAGTTCTGTGTCATTATGGGTCGGGTGTACGCGTGACATGCCCCTGAATGCCCCAAGCGGGCTGGGTGCTCTAATGGATCGATACTGCCTGCTGTTGACGGCAGAGATAACAGCGGGAATAAATGAGTCTGGCTAGGCGTGACGTAACCACCAGCGCTTGCACCGAAAGTGGTGGAATAAGACAGGGCTGAAGATTGCTGTGCAACCGCAATGCATTCATCAAGTATATCCAAGGGCTTTTTCTGCTCCAGAGAGGCGTTTTGCACTCGATCTTAATACCCACGCATGCCGCACGCATCTTGCAAAAGGGCAATCTGCTTTGATTTTCACATACCGGCCAAGACACTAGCGCTCACTGACTAGCCAGTGCCTCCCTGCGCATGTACCGCGCATCATGCAAGAGTGCAATCGGTCTTGATTTTTATCCAATCAGCCAAACCGTTACCGCTAACGGAATAAGGAGAGTCGCTGTTAGCTAATTTTAACTATCCAGTGCCTTCGCGGGGTTCTCGTCCAGACGAGGGGATAATTCACTAGCAACTCTGGTTAGTCATTAAGCGGTAGCGGTTTCGTCGCTTGGGTGAGGAGGGTCATATCAGGTGCAAAAAAAACCCTGCTCCTTGCAGCTTTGCAATCACTGCGTGCTATTTGTTCCCTATTAGAATTTTGGTTGGATTGATAAATCTATAATAACTAGGCCCCGGAAACACGACAATATTGAGTTCTTTCAGACACCAAATTAGGGAAACCTCACAAATTACGTCACCCAGTCTTTGTCTACTGGAACAATACATTTTGGGCAAATTTTAACTGTGGCCACATGGACTTCTTGGCGTTGAAGGCTGCCTGTGCTTCATCAAAAGGTCAGCACTTATCCACGGTGCGTGGATTAGTCGTCTTTTTTTCTTGGCATAGTCGCGTACGCTAAAATCATTCCTTTTCCAAAATTTTTGCTTGGTGACACGGGTTTGAACCACGATGCACAAACGTTGGGCAATTATCGAATAACAATGCCTGCATTACGTAGATTGCAAATAATTGAAACAAGCAATTTTATTTGTTTCTGAAAATTATGGAACTCTTACGAAAATAATAAAGCAAGTGCTGCCATCCGAACAGTAATGGGAGAACGGGGGGAGGGGTGTCGGGACAAACGTTTTTTTTTTTTTCATTTAGCAAAGCTTAGATTTATATTTATTTTTCTTTCCCAAAGCAAAAAAAGGCAGCGTGGCGCTTCTATCGTTGAAACGGACTCTAAGAAATACCTCTGTGCGAGAATTTGGGTTTTGCGTGTCTGGTTGCTGATAAGTCTATAAAATTCGAATGTCAGTCAAACGAAATCACGTGCCTTATCCAACTGAAATTGAATGTTGCTGCTGGGTTCACGCGATCGCTCAGTGAACCGTAAATGTTTTACCATGAACACCTTGCATACCCCGCAGTAATACCTACACTAACGGCAGACGTCGAGCATTGAAAGCATTGCGTGGTTCCTTGTGTGTGTATACTGATGTCCCGCGATCAAGAGTGTTCGATTTGGTTTGACCGGTCTCCGGCTGCCATATTAATCATGTAACGTTGTTACCGCGACCCTTTTACTCCAACCTCATTTCTTCGAACAAGTTTTAAATTGTCCATGGCGTTCAAATTGCAATTGGGCTATTGAAGTTCTCCACTTCTTGCGTCAGCGTCCAACATATTTGTGCATGATTAGGCTTGAATCCAAGAAACCTTAGCATACGAGCGAATTTTTTACGATAACAGTTGCTATAGGCTCTTTTATCCCTCTGTATTACTGCCAAATACTTTTTACATGGTCTTTACTACTCTAAACGAAAGAATAAAAATGGATATTTTTTTTACTAGTACAGACTCTACCGAGATATTTTTCGCCTCTAAACTTTTATTTACTGTGAATTTCTTGACGTAAACATCTGAGCCACAGTCAGGGAAAGGGAACTTGAGCTTACAAAGGTGAACTATTAAGCATGTACTGAATAACTCCTTGTGGAAAAAAACTTCATTTCGTTTCTTTTAAGGGCGACCGTTAGGACTAGGCTCAGGAATCGATTTGATATGCCGGTAACTAGAGAGAAGTTTGCACAGCAACCTCGAACATTTTCCTAACAGCATACTTTGGAGAAATCTCCAAGCGACTGATTGCACATCTTACCATACCATACTATTTATTATTCGATGGCAAATAATAGGAGGGGAATAATAATTGTACTCAAAGCGAGATTGTGATGTCACAACCATTGCATTTGCCTTTGCTTTGCACTACGCGTTGCGGTTATAAGCTACGTCTAACGCAAATTCAATGATATGAAAGGGCTCCAGACCACGCGACAGCTACTACGTAACTTCCATGGTCTAGTGCTGTCGCAACCTCTGTCTGGCAAAATGGTGTGGCACGACTGGAAAATACATTCCGCCGTTTTACGTTTAGTACTAATGCCGTCGGTTGCGAGCTGAAAACGAACGAAAAGTAATATCAGTTTCAAATAAATAGTTGTGCATGTGAGTAGTATGCATTCGGAAAATGTCGCATATAATTCACGACTGTAATCAACAACACCCTGCTCAAAATATATGGGATCTAGATGTTCGTTCCCCGCTACAGCCATCAGCCACACTCCTCCCATTATGTAACACCCCAACGCTTCTACACCTCATTGTGAAACGCGAATTCGTTTCCAGTCGTGCATGTGGGTTTTATGGGAAGTGGCATTTAGACGTCTGGAAGCATTTCGAGGTATACGAGTAACCTCGTAAGACGCCGGAGAGTCATTTACAGATGATTTACCCATTGCACTGCGCTTTACATTCCTAGTGGCAAACCACCGCTACTTTTTTAAATTAAAACTATCCTAAATTTCGTAAGGCATGAAATGAGTAGGAACAATTCCTATTAGGATAGAAAACAGAAATTTCGGGCATTCGAACGTAAAAAGCTCTGGTTTTTCGAGGAAGAATTGTTGTCAGTACAGGCGAATCATGGCAGCGTAATTTGCCAGCGGGGTGCCCCGTTCACCACAATCCCGCTATTCGTCGCTGCCGGCAATGATCCGCCTTACCCAAGACTTTGGCACTCTCAACCGAGTGGCCGAAAAGCTAGAAAAGTCCAAATTATACCTTAGCAGGCATGTCCTCGCGAGTGACGGGCGAAGAAGCTAGAAGTTGCTATTTTATACCAAAGTTATTCTTTGGTCGGAGCACCAGCTATCGCTAAGGGATGGCTTCAACCGTGCCGCGATATCAGAATTCTCAACCTACTCACCATTAAGAAATCAGTAATCCGAACCGCGAAACTCTTGATCTTCGTTGCATCTTTAAAAAAAACTGTATAAATGGTTTAAGATACGCATGGGCGCAAATCATTCACCCCTTCGTCCAACAACGACGGTGGTTGAACGCGAAGCCTTCTCGTGACGGATCCTTTGGCTGTCGGCTGAGTATGGACTGAGTTTCGACAATGTCGAAATAGAGAATCGAATAGACACCGCTGTCATAATGCGAGGGAACACATGTTATATTCCGGCCACTGAAGCGTTTTATTAAACCAAAGCTTTACTGCTTCCATCCAGTGGTTTCGCCGCGGATGCGCAAGTTCACCTTTTGACCGCAGACCCACTCCCTGCGACACACCCTTTGAAGCGCATCACGTGAGTCGCGTAGCCTGCTGTCGGCGCTGCGTACAAGGCCCCGTTTTCAGTCGTTCTGCTCAAGTAGCGGCGGCGGCCGTGACGGGAGCGGCCGCTCAGCTGATCGGCCTCTGCCCAACCCCGCAGCCTGCTACGCATGCGTCGCTGGGTCATCTCGAGCTATGTGACTCGTCTTCCGCCGCGTTCGCCGTGAATGAAAACGAGGCCGGGCCTTCTTCTGTGAGCGTTGCACTGAACCGAACGGCTTTGAGCTTTGGTCGGCAATACAGCTACATCAAAGGTTAAACAAGCGAAACCAAGACTCAACCAGCCTAGGTCAAGCTTTTGCTTTGCATATCCAAGATTACCTGAGCTAAGCCACAGCCATTTTTTTTTCTTTCACTTCACCCACGATCCTTCATCACCATCGACAGAGAAAGTTTGCTTTTCTGCAGGGTGTTTTCACGTTACGGACGCCATCAGTGAGACCACTAAAGCTTCGCTTTAAAAGTAAGTTGACAGCGGGTCATAAAAATCGTCCTAACAAAAACGAATTCGTAAAATGCAGTGTACGCGTCAGAAAAAATTGGAATGGGCAGGGTGGGTGTTGACAAATATCTGTCTTCGCATTTGGAAGGCACGTGTTTAGTCACCAAGTCACACAAAATTTACCGCCTATATATAAAGGAGACATCGCTTCGGGGAATTCTCAAGAAAAATTCTTCACCGGGACAAATTGATAGCGCGAACAGCCCCTTGACCTTTTCTCATTCGACACTTCCGGAAGACGGTGAACGCAATGCTGCTGGGCACTTCTCTTTGGCTCCTTTGAAAGTTTTTCCGGTTATTTTTGCCGAGTCTGCCCTGCGATCGATTTACCTGCGCACAGCGCTTCGTAAACATGTCCGATCACCCTGTAACTCTGCCCGCCTACGGCTTGTTTTGTCCAGAGCGCCACGAAACCCTCTCTTCTTACGATTGAATGGAACGCTAAGCGAGAACCGGTGGAGCGGAAAAGGCACTCTGCACCGTTCGGTAAGAAGCACCGCGCCCGCGTCATCACCTCTTCACGCCTTCTGCTCGCTTTCTTCGCGCCTTCTGTATACGCCCCTATCTCAGTCTCTCCCACGTAACGAGATTTGATTTCCCCTGGCGAATTCCGCAATTCCCGACGTGGGCAGCGCTGGAGTGGCGCCGACGGCGCTGTGATGGCCCAACGAAAGAAACATTCGCCCAGATCTGGCGCAAACAACTTGGCCCTAATGCTACATGCGCGTCATAGTCGTCGCCGCCGAAAGACGACTCCCCTACGAGACCAAACACAAGGAGCGATGCGAGCGCAACCACGCAGAAGAACAACACGGGTCGACATGAAAGACAAATGGGTGTTAACGGTTGGCCTTCTTATCAGGGTTGCGTTACAGCTGCAGAACGCCCGGTCTGTCCAGCTGCGGCCCTTTCCGTCGTGGGGCCGAGTTAATGAAGCCAACCATTGATCAAACTGGCACCTAACACCCCCTAGGCGAAACAACCGGCCATCCGGGGCACCGGGGAAGAATAGGATGCTGGCACAACCGTGAAAGGTAGCGGAAGGCTGCCTGTGTACTTTTCCCCAGCAGTGAACTGTCATTAACGATGTGTTGCGGGCTTTTATTACATTCCGAACCGTTGGGGAAGAGAGTATCTGAAAGCAGACTTGTGGCCGCTAAGTTCTCGATTGGGTGTCTCTTTCGCAATTAAAACTAACGTGTACAATTGAATTCGTATTCCTTGTACTATCTTTTTAGTTTTTGAAAGGGTTGCCTGCACGATCGCGGCATTGGTTTAGCTATTTCAGAACGTTCTCGGCGGCATATGCAGGTCCAATTTGAAGGAAATGTATTACGAGGGTTATGCAACGAAATAAATACCACCCCTAAGGATTTTACGATTTGTGGTTAGGCAAATTTGCCTGGGTAAATACCTTCTGGATGAGGAAAAGAACTAGTTATTTGTTTTGAAAAGATAAATATAAAAGAAAACTTTTGGACTTTGGGCAGAGTAAATACTTTGAACGTTTTCAGAGAAAAACATGAGCTTCATTTCAGATGGTATTTTGTCTCCTAAACACTGCACTGGTGAAAGGTGGTAATAGTTGGACAATGCGTGAGCATACGCTCCAGCTCCTCGGTTATATACTAACCTTCTCTAAATTCGATTTACATGCATGCAAAAAATGGAATGCTGGGAAGATATGTACAGAAATTAACCCACGAAATAAAAGTACTTGCAGCTCATTTATCTCCCCCCGTAAGCAAAGATTTCACTAAAAAAGAATCCCGGAAGAAAGCGTTGGAAATACGCTTGGAAAAACGCTTGGAAATAAAAGAAATAGGGGAAATGGACAAACCATGTGACCCCCGGCATTTCTGCAAAAATGCATAAATGGCTGAAATAACATAGTTAATCATTATAATACCGTAAATGGAGACACTTTGCGAATGAAATTTTTAAAAACAAAAAAGAAATATAAAGAATGACCGAAATAGATATTTTACAACAATGAAGGTACGAAATCACACATATACATCTTGTACCTCCGCTACAATAAGCGAATACTACACTAAAAAAAGCCCGGTGTGGAGTAGGTTGTTTCAGTGATGAAGGAGGTTAAAGTAGAACTGGCGGAGAAGCCAGGCGTGACGACAGGACACGGGCCAAATATATTCACAACACAAATTAGGGAACCCACGAATGAAAGTAAAACTAATCTAACCGGTACAGTTCTATGAAGGAGTCTCGTTCACAGAGCTTCAGGCTCACGTACATGTGGAGTCGATGCCTTCGGATTGCAGGGCCAGTGTGCTGGCCCTGCCACGGTCAAGGTGGAGTGATGACGTGGCGTTCTGCAAAGAATTTGCAGGTTGAAAAAGGCGCATGGCGTGGTCAACATTGTGAAGTTGTCGCCAGTCTAGAAGGCTTGAAGGGAGGTGTGGTTCGGCGCTAAGTGTCTTCGGCGTTCGCGTCCAGCAACAACCTCGCCGATAACCGTCCATCTGATGAGGATGATTGTTATGATGATGACGGCGACGACTACGATGATGATGATGACGACGACGATGATGATGACGATCCTTGGTGAATGACACATAGCCAAACAAGGGATCGGCCAAATAACAGAGGTATGAAAAAAGACCGCTGACCGCCCACCTTTTGCCTCCGACTAGCCACCTCTCCTTCATTATTCGCCACGTGCATTCCGCCGACCACGGCACGCGCGTCGTCTTGTTCACTTCTGCTCGTCCAAAAAGCGCCCCCTCACACCCGACAAAGAGAGTTCAAATACAATTAAAAAAATCACGAAAATGAACGAACCCTTCATTACGCCTTGCATATGCGGAAAAATACATACTTGGCAAAGTAACGGCACTTAACCGCTATAGTGGTATAAATTTACAGTGTTGGCGAAAACAAACAAGTGAAAACGAAAAAAAACAATAAAGTAAGCAACGTAATTGGCTACTCCTAGCAAAATCTGACTGTAAAGACTCACAATTTAGGCAAGCGGCGTAAGACTGCTATGCATTGATGGGCAATTATTTAAATTCCTGCAGATTTTTAGAATAAATTTAAGCAGTTTGGTGTCAAAGTATCAAGGGATAGGGTTCTTTTATGAATACCTTTGTATCTTATATAGAGCTCCATACACAAATCTCGCTTAAAGCCGGCTGAATTATTCACAAATGAATTGCTGGAAAGACATTTTTAAGGAGCCGTCCTTCTCGAAATAATGAAGGCCCTAACACCTCTTATGAAAGGATTTTCTTTTGCGCCAGAAGTCTCACAGTGAGTGTTACATGACAGACTTCTGCAGGTGTCCCCAAAGAACGTGTACGAACTAAAATAATGCCCTACTGCCAGCTTGTTTCGCGATTCCACACTCACTCTTCCTACGATCATAATTTTATTAATGGAGGAAATATTGTTTACTGTATTACAGCAACATGTTGCGATACCTGAAGCATGCCGACACCTGTCTCGCCACCCTGTACCTTGCTCTGTGCGTGACCTGTGCGTGACCTGTCGTGACCAATTCCATGTGCGTAGTCTTAGAATGCCCGTCCTGGAGTGGATTTATTTTTGGAGGCCGTTGTACTGCGCCAGTGTTCCGTCGCAAATTCTTTTGAGCTCCTGTTGACCGTTGCGGATCCTAGGGAACAGTTACGAGCCGCTGGTAGGCACGCCAGCACGCTGTTATACCGGCCCTCTCCTGCCGGCACTCTAGTAAGAAAAACCTCTCGTCATTACAGCTGCCGCGTAATAAAAACATAGAAATAATAATCCCCCAGTGATGTCGATCTGCCCAGGATGATAAGGCGTAGAAAGATATTTATACAAGTGTGCATTTCATGTCTTATGCCAACACCCAACCATGTAGGCACCCGTATGCAATGCGATAGAGAAAACCCGTAGGAAAAAGGAGCACCCCGGCAACACTTATCCCCGAAAAGACCGGCTGTAAATGGTAAAAAAGGTATATTGAATGCTTCCCCAGGGAATAAGCTTCCAGTGTTCCTTCACCCCATTTCTGGGAGTTATGGTCCACTGCAAGCTCCTTGTGTGCTGACCAGGCAATCACGCAGTCTGTGTTGTAAGCGATGACTACAATTACGTCCTTGTGGTTATGGTAGATGGCGCCACCATCGCTGTCCTGGTAGATGGCGCCTGGAATTATGGGGCATAAAAAAACTCCAGATGACGCTAACACCGTAATGTGTCAGCCTTTCTGTGATGGGGGAAGGCCGGTTCCAACCTTTTTAGTATGCACGTACGGGAACTAAATATTTAGTGGAGCAAAACAGTGATCGTTGCGCTGATAAACATTGGCTCGAACAGCAAGGGTCTGAACCGAACACGTCCAAACAGAACAGGCACGGTGTTTAAGGTTTTGAAGCGAGATGACAGGGATAAACAAGTGCGAGCAGGTTAGCTCTCAAAGTAGTTACACTATAGTCTTGTGCGGGTGTATTCTTGAGATAAGCTAAAATGAACGGGATTGTTTTCGCCATTTCCGGAGAATGTACAGAGTTAACCTTGTTTAGTGAGGGCAGGGGTTGATGAAACGCGTTTGAGTTGAGGACAGATGAATGATTGATAAAGGGGTGCTTTCACGAATGGCGGTAGTTTTCAAAGGTGATGTACATCAAAGCAGGCGGTTTCAGTTAGCAATTACACATGACCAAACGAGCGGTCTGTGTCGGTTCTCCCGATATGGGAAGTTATTTTTGTAGTCAAACCGTTATTGTGAATTTATATCAACGGTCATATCATTATTGTGTTTCCATTTTAAGGCAAAATTGTTTTATTTCCCGATACACAAAGATTTCATTGACGTAATATCCGTCACGAAAGCTAACGCCAGTACAACGAAGCGAGTGGCCTGTAAATGGTGCACCCCTGCACGCACGGTCTTCTTGCGGGGAGGCTACCTTTAGTACTAATGAGTGCGTTGTACTTAAGGTTGTGCGTTTTCAGGTTTTATATTTTAACACAAAAGGGTTTTATGCCGTTATACCCCAAGATTTCACTGACGTCATATCCGTCACGGTAATGACGCCAGTACACCTTTGCCGAAGCGACCCGCCAGCAGGGCGTTGGTCGCCAAGCACACCCACAAGACTGCCGCCGACCAGCAAATCATGCTTAGCTGCGGATTTCACTGCACATTTCACTTTCGTGTTTTACTGATTCCTTTGACAGAGGAATCAACCACAGTTTTTTTTTCATGGCTTTGGCTCACGCTAGATTCCTATATAAAGTTAAAGTGAAGGGTGTGCAAAAACAGAGCATAGAGATAGGTTAAGGTCAACGTTGGAATACCACAAAAAAGAAGGGCATGAGCTTGAAGAGTTTTAACTAACGTGATGCCTCTATTGCTATGGTTCATTTCGGAATTTGTGTCGGATGCGGGCGGTAAATTCTTCAGCAGAGCCCGTTATCATAGCAACCAGTGCGATATCTTTCCCTGGCCTCGTATACCTACCCACGCCCTTTAATATTAGGCAGCACTAGACGGATATACCGCTCATCGGCATAATTGAAAGGTGAGATCTTTTTAACCTGAAAATAATTCGCAAATCGTGGTCAGGGCCTTTAATTTTAGTCAAACCTGTACAAAAGGCAACATTTATATTGCTACGACTGTTAAGATTAAAATCTAAATATGTGTCCACGCAATGAGTGTGCAGGGCAATGGATCAACTGCTCAAAGAATATGAAGGTTTCGAGGGCGCCTAGAGGACGATTAAAAAAGGGAAGTAAAAGACGTTGAGGCTCGCTTTGACGACCTTGCATACGGGCACAAGTTCGTCATTTAAATAAACGTCCTTATTTAACCTGCTACAGCACTCAACGTGTGAGTTCACTGTTTTTTACTCCAAGCCACCGCCAACTGTTTCGCTGCACGCTTGCGTAGTAATTCAAAGAGATGATGATGCATATAGGAGGTAATATCACATTTAAAAATACTAAACAAATGCATGGCAAATTGCAAATGTAAATATGTTGCATGCGGAAACGTTCCCTCGCCAGCATCTGGTCCGGCCAACCGGGTGTTTTATCCTCTCTCTTTCGTCTTTCCTCCTCTTTTTCCTGCCTATTTTTCTTCCCTCCTCTTTCTTCTTTCTTTTGCTCTCTCTGTGACCACTTTCAAGTGCGGGTAATAGCCTTGTCTTTCACCTGTCATCCAAACAGCGCCGAGTCTTTCCTCCTCTCCACTTCATAACTTCTTCTCCAGGCTTCACTTTTTGGGGGATTCGCATTACTACACCAAAAAATTTCAGACAGGTAGCCTAAAGTCCTTTCAAGTTAAAACAATAAAAAATAAGTGCACGTACATGATATCAAGTATGGATTTTTAAAACGTCGTGTCAGTTTGTAGAGCGACTGGAACATATTAGATTGGATTTTCATTTATTCCTTTTTACAGTTATTAAAAGATAACTAGAATTGCGGCGCCTTAATGTCACGTTATTTGACTGCTACAGCAAACAAAAGAATCCCAGAAATCTCACGTAGCGTTTTCGGTAAAGATTAAACGCTGTCTTACAACAGACGAATAGGCCAACGCAGGAATGATATACATACAGGATTGCAAGTAATCCCTTGACTATGTTGATTGTTCCAGAGCATCGCATAAAATGCCTTTCCATCGGTCGGCCCGTATTAAACACTAAGGGGATAATTACTTTCTATGCCTGGGGCGTCTAGTGTTCTTTGCTCCTGATGGCGAGGTACATTTGAGAAAGACTTCGCTGCATGCCACTAAGATACATGGGTGTATTCCATACCAATAACGCTTAAACTTCCGTCCCGTTGCCCACTTTTAGTCACATATACCAAATGACATACTGACCTATACCAAATGACATTGTTCGCTTGAACCTTCTGGCTTGAGCGCGAACGAAACATAAACAATCCCAAGTCTAAAAGGCATATCGGTAGAATTCCTTTGTTACTTCTCCGATCTTGTTTTAAGGACAGTCTTAAACGCAAAAGCCAGGATAAAGAACAGGACCTTTCTAGCTATGCCTGTACAAGGCAGAACGCAAGGAGACGTTTCGAGGAAAATCAAACTAATTAATTAATTAATTAATTAATTGGTTATTGTGGGTTTAACGTGCCGACGCAACGCAGACGATGAGGCGCGCCGCAGTGGAGGGCTCCGGATTAATTTTGACCCCCTGGGGATCTTTATCGTGCGCCGAAATCTGGTACACACGGGCATTTTTGCTTTTCGCCTCCATCAGAAAAGCGGCCGCTGCGGCCGGAATCAAACCCACGACCTCGTGCTCAGCGGCGCAACGCCTTAGCCACTGAGCCACCACGGCGGGTGGAAAAAAAAAGTACTCAGGGATCATCCTTCAGGCTGCAATCATATATTTTAGGCACCACGGAGGTAGAAAGCCTGCCGGATCATCAATTTATTTTAAAGGGACCATAAAACTCGCATAAAACTTTGCTTTAATTCAAAATTAAAGAGTTTATGCCTCGATACAGTTATGTTCAGCAGGAAATGTTACTGGCCCCTTTCAAGAAATATTGTTTAAAGGGTTGAGTTTAAAAATACCCGCTTTTTGCACAGTTAAATTACGTAGCGAAAGTGCTCTTACGCATTTGGGGTAGCCTCCGAAGACACGCTTGTCCGAACAGTGACTCAGGTACTTCGTTAAATAACCGAAAGTTTCGAATATCTGCTCATACCTATTAAAACCAACCAGGAAGGTTCTGCATGTAGCACTCGTATACGCCCAGTAAAGGCACATCCAGGCAGTTTTTTCTTGTTTCGGAAGGTGAACGTTAGTATGGGTGGACGACTTGAGCTCTCCCTGAACCTTCTGTGCATCACGAAAAAAAAAAAAAACAGGTGGGAGTCATTCGTAATTATCTTCACTTTAAATGGATATCCCACCAGTGCTGTCACCACTAAATAGATGACGCAGCGTCACCGCAGCTTCTAAAGATACTAGTATTGCCCGCATCCGATTCATGTTAATTTTTCGCTACCTCACTGTAGTCGTACATTAATCGCCGTACCACCACAAGGTAAGGTATGTTTTTATTTGAAACGCCATGAGCTCCAATAAAACCATTTCAATAAGCATTTTTTTTTGGTTGCCGTGCGCCCATCGCGATATGCAGGTGTACAACGTCCCAAAAGTGCGTGAAACTAGCGCTTGAGTCGCCTCCCTTTTGTTTTACCTCGAAATACGTTTTTTATTGAATTTAGCGTTAAATATGGCACGAGGATCAATCTTACAAGACTTGCCTTCATCATAAAGAAGCCGTATGTGGTCTGTATGGTCCTTTTAAAACTTGAAAGTCCCGTGGCGCAACCACGCATAATGTAAGGCTGAGTGCTGTCTTTTTTTGGGAGCCGCTGTGGATTTTTCTCTTTCATATGTACTTCGCACTGATGTTTGCTCCAGCACTGAACCATGGCTTACGATACCCCTTTTGTCGTCGAACACAATAGTGGACACCCCACAAAGCTGCGTAAATTGCCTTTACACACAAAAAAATGAATGAGAATGTTTGGTGCATGCTTGTCGAGGACAACTACATGGAATGTAGCTCACCTGTTATTAGTAAAAGAAACTGCTCCGTCTTTAAAAACAATGGGCTGGAAAATGTCCTCACGCACCATGCAAACTAAAGCGCCAACCTTGATTTCGCAGACGGAAAAGCGTTAAGCGTCTCCAGTTTATTTCTTCGAGCTAATGGCTGCCTACTGTGTCGCCGCCACTATCTCACGCAACCAGAGAGAGTCTGTGCACGAAACTTGTTATATATTCTGTAGACCTTCAAATAAAGGAAAAGAAGCAGATGCGGGTGGTGCCCTCAGTGCTCCAGGTTTTTCAATCTATCTTGTTTCATGGATGCACCTTTGTTATGCAAGTCTGTTGTCGCGCCTCCAGTCTGGAGTACGTGTGCGAGTTTGATTGTCGAGCTATCATAACAAGAGACGGCGTGGCTCGTTTACATTCACTTGCTCTTGTTCTTCTCACAGCTCGTTGGCGTCAGGACTCATCCTGAAATACAAGCGGCTGGAACGAGTGCCGCGCAAACACCGTGGCTGCTTATCGCAGCTACCAGTGCCCGTGTCCCCCAGACTCCTCTCTCTTCGAGTGTACGGTCTGTCGTGCCTCGGGCGCTAGCATCAAATGTTAATATCATTCATGGCGTGAGAGGCTGCCCTCAATACTGTTGCACGTTTTGTGAGATGAGATTCGTGCAGTGCTCCCATCAAAGTCGCCCAAAAGGGTTCCCTCTGTTCCATTAGCGTTCAGCGGAGGTGTCCCCGATGTGGAACGTTGCGGGCTTGTTTTAACCAACTCTTCCTGTTATTTGCTGTCCCTTGCTTCGTCTGATATTGTGACACCCGGAAAACCCTTGCACTCAACCTTGCGCGGTTACAAGGCGACTTAACCTACATTCTTCGCTCTCTCTAAACGTGGGATACATATTGACG
The DNA here is from genome assembly GCA_013339765.2 of Haemaphysalis longicornis. Lineage (NCBI taxonomy): Eukaryota > Metazoa > Arthropoda > Arachnida > Ixodida > Ixodidae > Haemaphysalis > Haemaphysalis longicornis. Next base: position 166,518,847 of record CM023451.1, on the reverse strand, counting down.
AGAACAGACATGGTTCACCCACATGCACTTGTTTTTCTTTGTCTTAGGCGGGGACGTGCGTGATGAAATGCAATTTCTGACCACAACAAAGGAACTTCCGGCTTCCTTGTGTAGCCCTTCAAGCACTGATTTGTTTACCCAGACGCCGACCAAAGAACAGGCGCCGTACGGGGGCGGTGGACATTCGCTAAAACTTGTTTTCTGTCCGGTTCTCGGCAGCTACGCCTGCTTGGTAAACTACATTGGACACTGGACGCTCCTCCAATTTGATTGGCTTGGGTTGTCTGCGATGGTGGGAAGTACAACACGGCAGTAATAAGCAGCACAGAACCGCAGTGCTCTTTGGGGAGCATGCAACACAAATATAGCCAGTCACGCTAGGAAGAGAATCCGTATAAATACACACATTACAAACACAGTGCACAGGAAAGCACGCCCGCGCGCACACAAACACACGCATGACCTGAGTAAGCACGACATGGCTCACAAAATGGCCCAGTTCGCAGAGAGAGTGGAGGTAAAGTGTTTCGGTTTAAAGTGAAAGTATGCACCTTTGGGTCTTAATGGCAATAAAACCAAGGACCTCCGGAATTTGAGACGAGCCGTCATCCTCACCCCAACCGCATCTCGATGACTGTGGCTCACTAAAGGGGGACCTATTAAACGTGTTGTGGGATGGGTCGTCCACATGGAAATGTCGGCTACGGATATGTACCGAGGCCCACGTCAGTAATTTCAGCAGGCCAATTATAGGAGTAGCAGTTTGGTGAGTTACAAATCACGTGTCCGCTATGTGTCGTCTTTGTTTGGAGATGCGACAAGGATGTGAGCAGAGTCATCCACTTAATGCAAAGTAGTGGTCAGGTGTTCCTGTAAGTTTTCATGTGCATTTCCGAAAGAAGTACTTTGGGTGGCAACCCGGTGTATGACGCTTATAAAAAAGATGAAGATAAGGAACAGTTAATAATTTAGAATGCTTTTCTTCAATAGCAAATTTTCGAAGAAATCACAACGCCACTGACTAACCTTAGGATGATGTTGGCCTCCGTTCAATTCGGCGCAGATACACACGTGCTCCTGTGGCCTGATATAACAGGCAAAGAAGAAGACAAACTTAGCTTCAACTAACTTAGCTTCAGCTAACTTAGCTTCAACTAACTTAGCTTCAACTAACAAACTTAGCTTCAAGCTTCAACTAACTAACTAACTAATTAACTAACTAACTAACTAGCTAACTCAATAATTAACTAACGCACGAACTAACTCACTCACTCACTCACGCCGTTCCGGAATCCCTAGCTCATTTTATATAATCGAATGTTTTCTAACCTGTTGTCTTGTACAACCATCGTTCAGATGGTTGCACGAGAATTCAGTAAAAATAGGAATCCAGGAAATATATTTAAAATATAAGGAGTTACGTGAAGCAGCAGCTGACAGTATTATATACGCACCGCATAAATCTTTGGTGGGGACCCGTGAAACGAAAAATCAGTTTTCAGCCTCGAAATTCGAAAGAACACACATTTGCAGACGAATTATTCTTTTGTGACGTCCACACACAGAAATACTATTAACGTGACCGTTCTTTCATAAGACTCTTCCACAACTGAAGTGAAATATGTTCGTACTTCCGTCCGAAAGCACAACCATTAGGCTCTACAAAACCGGTGTGTTATTGGAAATAGACTACGAACGGCACTTGCATGCACAAAACAAAGTCCGCTCCCCAGCATATTCAATATTGTTGACATTTCTGCGCACTGCTGAAAGATGGAAAATAAAAAAGTAGAATAATAGAGTAGCGCCTGCTGGTGGAGAAAATTTCATTCCTAAAACGCAATGGTATGCATGTAAGCAGTGAAATCATGAAATAGGCAGCCATCTGAAGCAGAACCCAAGATGTCCCCTCAAAGATTACTACTTCCCCACGTATACAGCTTTATTGCTTAACGCGAGAAAAGAAGAAGTTGCAGAGAAACCCCAATGATATAATTGGGAGGTGGGGGTGCGAAAACGTTCAGCTTGGTTTGGTCCGCAGACGAATTTTTCTGGCGATGTCGAATAGAGCATACAAACTCGGAATCGGACTCGCTGAAGCTACCTGTTGCAGAATCCCCATCCATTATGTTGCGACAATGCCGTCAGAAAAGCTGAAGGCCAACTGAATCCGCGGACGTGATTTCTGAAGCACGCATTTTTATTTATATTCTATTTTTCTTGTGCACGTGCTATCGGACGCATCGCCCCCAAAGGGAATTCAGTGCGCACTGGGTGTTCCTTTGTGTTTTCTTTTCGTGCTCCGGGCGCAATATTCTGACCAGTGCCACCGGTGTAACGACAGGGCCGATCTAGCACACATGGTGTAGGCCTGTCGACAGGAGAAAACGTCAAGTGGCAACATTACTAATGGGGGACCCCATTGCTCATCTCCAATCGAGCGGATCAAGTCTGGGATATTCTGCTGGCCGAAGACGCTGCTAGGGCCCCAGGGATCTTGGCCGACGTTTAGGATTACTGGTTGTCACACAATAAACTTCGCTCTCTCTCTCCCTCTCTCTCTCTCTCGCTCTCTCTCCTCCTCTCTTCTCTCTCTCTCCTCTCTCTCATCTCTCTCTCTCCTCTCTCTCTCGCTATTCTCGCTCTCTTCGCTCTCTCTCGCTCTCTTCGATCCACGCTATGGAACAGCGAGCCGAGTATCGTATTTCTTGTGATCCCCCCCCCCCTTCTCCCGCCCCCAACTATGGAACGGGCGCATCCCACTTGGGAATTGAGCGTGCGCCTAGGGTTAGGGTTAGTTTTGTGGGGCCTCTTCTAGCTGGGGGCGCCTTCTGCGAACACCGGCCGGTTGCGCTTTTGGCCAACCTGGCCAAAGTAACAAGTTCGCGTTAGAAAGCTAACACGAGGCTATCGCCTCCCTCAAGGCCGATCAAGTTGTAATCATTCGTTGCCCGCTGCCAAAGGAAATGAGTTTTTCAAGACAAATCTCTCCGGGCTGCTTCTAGTGGTTTGTACAAAAGACAGAGAACGTCGATATGGTGTTGCATAAGTAGTAAATGCGGACGCCGAAGTTGACTGACAAAGAGAAAAGAAGAGAAAGAAGGAGGCTGTTCATTATTCGAGCATATGAGGTCGGCCCCGCAAAATTGTGGTTTGGTTAATTTAGGTTGTTGATGAGGATAAAGAGGAAATGAAAGGGAACGCACTGTTGCAACCTTGTCATCCCAGCGCTGATACCAGATGTTGCGACCGGGCGGGGGCACCCGATCCGAGCTCCGTGGCCTCCGACATACGAGTGGTAGCGTGTATGGTGAGAGCGGCCAGCCGCTGTTGCAGCCGGGAAGAAGTCCAGAAGCAGTAGGCTAACGTAACTGTTTACTTCATAGCGAAAGGGGAGCCGAAGCCAGAAAAACAATGCCCCGACGGGCGAGGTTTACAATACAGGACTCGAGCAGAGCGACCGCATGGATTCGCTGCTCAGACAGGAATGAATTTCAGCGTTTGGGCTGCTTCTATTTATACCCAAAAGCAGCAACCGTCTAAACGCCAAGTAGCAACACGCCACGAACGTCACAGACACACACAACGGTCTTTCCAGAGTTCGTAGCCTCGGCGCACGTTGAGTCCGAGAAAGGGGATAGAGGAGGACTCCGCTGAGTTCGCGGGGCGTCTGTGTCCTTGAAGAGAGTGGAGACGAGCCTCGCCGGCAGCCGCCGAAGCTTTGAAATGGGCCGAAAACGAAGCGTCCGACTCGGCTCGTCGAAACTTGTCGCGGACATGGTGGCGCCTGTTTTCAAAGGCGCGCGTAGTGGCTTCGCCGCACAGCCGAGGAGTGATGCGGGGAAGTACTGCGGCGCTGGCCGATTCGTAACAGCTTCTCCGCCGGGGGTCCGAGATCCCGATGGATAAGGGTCTTCAACCGTTGTCCGGAGGGATGCTTTCGGAGTGAAGTGCTCGACAGACGCTCGACTCCAGGCCTTGGCTGTACGACACCTTGCTGGAGCTTCACCGGGGGGGTCACTGGACGAGTAGTGGCTCCCCAAGAACGTCTCTGGCTTGGTCAGGCAAGCAACAGAACAAACACAGGAAGACACAACCGCATCGCCGGCAAGTGCGAAGACAAATCCACACTGAAGCTTTACCAGGCTTTTAGTTGCGAAAAAGTACGCGAATAACTAACTACTCTAGTTATATTTTTGCCCAGCAGTACTTTAGACAAGTGACAAACTTGAAAGGTGACATTTCGCGTGATTTGAAATGTCCCACACAAAAAGAAATGAAATCGTAAAGGGCGAAATCTGCTCCAGGAAAAACAATGAAATTGAGAAAGTCAGGCGCCTGCAGGCCACTTCTCGCGCTGAGAGCCGCGATTTGAGCTCTCGTTATTGCTCCGAGCTTTCCCCAATTTGTACCGCACTTTAGGTGCGCCCGTCTCTCGAAAGAGACTGCTGCGACCGCGTGAAAGGCACACCTGTCGTCTTGTTCGACAAAGGTCGAGCGCGCGGAGGAGCGAGCGAGATTTTCCAGCGTTCGAACGTAAGGCGCGCACTCCTTCCTGGAGGCGGCGTTCCCTTGGCACGAAGCGAGCTCACGGCTTTGCCCCTGGGCGTGCCCGCACTGGAACACGCGCCACAAGAACGCGCGGAAGTTTTTTTTCTCTCCTCGTTGCTCGCCTTTTCGCGAACGCGTTCGGCAAGCGAACATCGGAACGCGTTCACGTTCTCTTCTCTAGGCTGGTCGGTTCCCGACTTCGGCTCAGCCGCAGTCGACACCGAACCTCAACTAGCTCAGCCGATGTTGGCCTATCATTGGGAGCATCAGCTGGGAGTGACAAGGCCACGAGGAGCTCTTTAGACACCTCGTAACTTCCAACAGACCCTATCTCGTCATTTCTCGCGTTTTCAGCAACAGCCTCGGCACGCGAAGGCCGAAGTGTGTTGCCGCTCTCCTTTCTCACTGCCAGAACTGCACTACAACCAGGCTGCTCTGTCTCAAAAGACGGCTCAGCCGCCCCAGCCACCTGAATCTCTACGAGCTCGGCTGGCCGTTGCTCGAGGTCAGTTACCTGAGCTGGTGGCAGGACGGAATCGGCTTGCTCAGTGGCGAGATCGTCACGACTCCCAACTGAACGGTGCAAAACCGTTCGCTGCCTCGGCTGCAGGCTTTCCCACCACGTCGCTCGTTTCTGCACTACCAGTCCGAAGGAACAACCTCCGTCCTCCGTTTCAGCGGACTCGTGCGGCCTTCTCGGTAACCTCACCGTTTTCCGCAATTCCTGCGAAACAGTCGCTATCTCGCTGAATTGTTCATATTCAGACCGGTAGCCGTTCCCAAGGCCTCCCGCGAATTTGAACCGTCCGAACACTCGCCGAGATCTCCAAACAACGCGACACATTATCGCACTCAGTGGACACGCACTAGCCCTCTGCCGCCTCTGCCGACAGTCTGAGCTAATGCGCCGTCAGTATCTCTCTCAGCAACCTTGCCGCGCTGCTGGGCCGCAACCGTCGCCTCCGACTCGCGCTCCCGAGCGTCTGCCTAACTGGCAGCGCTGGCACGGTGCTTTCCTCGACAACGAGGTCTTTTTCGAGCAACAATTCTAACTCGGGCTTCACTTCTTCCTGCTCGACGTTGAATTTCATGCTCTAGGTGCTTGTTCTCCCATTGGAGTCTCTCTCTTTCGAGCTTCTTTCTTTCCCTTCGATTTCGCTCGATATCGAGGGCGTACCATCGCATCTTTTCCTCGTGTTCTCGTTCTCTTTCCTCGCGTTCCTGCTCTCGTTTCTGCCTCTCGAGCTCCTCACGCTGGCGCTCAGCCTCAGCCTCTGCCTCGGTGGCCTGACGTTTCGCGGTCTCCCTGCCATTGATCAGCTCAATGCATTCCGACAGCTCCTCATCGTCAGCCCCGACAGCGAGTATAGCCTGTATCAGCTCTGGCTTTCTCAGCGCGTCCGTAACATCCAAGCGCAACTCTTTTGCAAGCTCCAACAACTGCGGTTTTTTTCAACGCCTTCAAATTCATGGCCGGTCTAGAGTACTGCTTTCCCACTGCCCCAAAAATGTTTTGCGCGAATAACCCACGCGACAAAAACACACGCCCTACCAGCTATCCTCAGAAGCCTGGTAAAACTCAGTGAAGAAAAGTCCCGCACTCACCCTTGACCGCCGTGAATTCTGCGAAGTCCGAAGCCGCCTTGACGTCCGTGGTGTTGGGTCTCGCACCGCTGGCTTCAGGTGTTACGAAGTTGCCATCCCACCGCTGCCACCAGTTGTTGCGACCGGGCGGGGGCACCCGATCCGAGCTCCGTGGCCTCCGACATACGAGTGGTAGCGTGTATGATGCGAGCGGCCAGCCGCTGTTGCAGCCGTGAAGAAGTCCAGAAGCCGTAGGCTAACGTAACTGTTTACTTCATAGCGAAAGGTGAGCCGAAGCCAAAAAAACAATGCCCCGACGGGCGAGGTTTACAATACAGGACTCGAGCAGAGCGACCGCATGGATTCGCTGCTTCAGACAGGAATGAATTTCAAGCGTTTGGGCTGCTTCTATTTATACCCAAAAGCAGCAACCGTCAAAACGCCAAGTAGCAACACGCCACGAACGTCACAGACACACACAACGCTCTTTCCAGAGTTCGCAGCCTCGGCGCACGTTGAGTCCGAGAGGGGAGAGAGGAGGACTCCGCTGAGTTCGCGGGGCGTCTGTGTCCTTGAAGAGCGTGGAGACGAGCCTCGACGGCAGCCGCCGAAGTTTTGAAATGCGCCGAAAGCGAAGCGTCCGACTCGGCTTGTCGAAACTTGTCGCCGACATGGTGGCGCCTGTTTCAAAGGCGCGCGTAGTGGCTCGCGCACAGCCGAGGAGTGATGCGGGGAAGTACTGCGGCGCTGGCCGATTCGTAACAGCACGCAGGCGCGCACACGCACGCGCACACACACGCACAACACACACACACATGACACGCACAGACGCACACACACCCACGCACACACACCACAACACACACCACACACTATATATATATATATATATATATATATATATACACGGCACATGCGACCACATTGATGATTTAGGGTTTAACCGCCCTGACGGAACGCAGGCGCATAGGCATGCCGTAGTGGAGGCCTCCGGGTTAATTTTGCCACCTGGGTATCCTTTAACGTGCGCCCGAAATGTCCGGTACACACGTGGGTGTCTTTGCTTTCCGCCTCCATAAGAAAGGCGGCCGCCCACATGCACACATCCACACACGACACACGCACAACACACATACACAAACACATGCACGCACGCGCCCACACACCACACACAACCACACCCCACACACACAAACACACGCACATACGCAACACACACACAACACACACACATACATACGCACGCACGCACACACACACAAACACACACACAAGAACACACACATGCACACCTGCACACACGCACACACGCGCACACACAGGAACCCGCACACGCAAAAAAAAGAGGGAGGTATAAAGATACAAAGTAGCAGACTTTCCTGTATTAAAGTTGTCTTTAGGACCCAAAACAGCTTTCTCATCCTGTACCGTCGAGTCATTGGTTTCCCTGAGGCCAAAAAGGATTAGCGGCCGCCGCAAACAGACGAAGGGACTCAAGCGGTGGTGCTGGCGGTGGGGTGGACGGCCCTATGAGGAACGGTGGGAAATAGCAAATACCCGTTTGTGGTTCGCAATATTTGGCATGGATGTACTACGCAATGACGCAGTTTGGCTCGCGTGTTTTCGGCTAATTTTGTTGCAAACCAGGGAGCAAAGGTATGAAGTTATGAAGTGTTCCCTTCTCTATTCCGCGAAAAGGCGCCGCCCGCAAGGATACTAATTTTAAAATGGGTTCTACTATTAGAAAACAATAACTATATATATGCAACATATCTGTTACATTTATCTATGGTACACCCTCAATAACTAATTTGTTCCACCAAAATGTCATACATTTCAGCAAAATTAGGCACCTAGTCAAGAATTACATTGATAAATTACCCGTTAATTTCCGAATCCTTTTTTTCGTAGCACTGAGTGCTACATATGTGACTTCATCCGCAATGCAGTTCAACATTGAGTGTAATGTAGTTTTCTTATACTTTCAGTTTGAGTTTCTAGAATCTTCTTACACGAATTAATTTGCAATTTTTTACACTCAAAACAAGGTGCCACTAGATTTTCTAGCTTTGGCGTTATCGTGGCCCTTTCGGTGTTCCCATGATAGGTGATCCCATGAGTCTAGCGCCAAGGTTGGCATTAGGCCGACATCTTTATATCAGTAACTCTCTCCCTCTCTCTCTTAATGTAAACTCGATTTTTGTCGGGGTGTTACCTTCCTTTCTCTTTGTCAATCTGCATTTATGTTTTTCTTTTCTGGTATATTGTATTATTTATCGCTCATTCCACGTTTTATTTTGATAAAGGCATCTTTAGAACACGACATTCTAACTAATTTGTGACGCATGCGTTCCCGGCGGACCGTAAACCAGAACAAACGCGTCGTGCTCTCTATGCACTTCTCGGAAATGAAGGAGCAGAATTGACGAGTGGGCGTATAACCTATCGGAAGGTCATGGGCCGGATACGTGGGCTTGCACTAAATGTAGGCAACAGCAGAGTGTACGCTGTTTTTTTTTTAAGTGTATCCTAACCAAACCGGGGCTTAGCGTCAACGTTAGAAGCAAAAGAAAAAAATTTGGTCTGATTATAGCTCAGAACAGTAAATAAAGAAGGAGGATAATGGTCTCGGTCATTTGATGGTTTCGGTTTCCGCGAACAGCAGATTAAGCTTGAGCTTCACAAGATAAATTTCTGGTCTGAGAGGGCCCTCTGTAAACGCAACGCTAAGCGGACAAGTTCAGCCATGCATGCAACGTGTGCGGCTGACACTGCACTGTATACCGACCAGTGTTCTGGAAAATCGCCGAGGAGGGCAAGTACGTGGTAATTGGATAAACTCCTGATGTACGAGTAAGCTGAATGGGAGAAAAATGAGCGGATTTGTGATGTGGCCGTGGTATAGACTTTCTGCACTCCCCGCGGCCGGAAACGACAATAGCCCTGATGCGTAAATTGGTTTATTCTTACGATTGTGATTTCTTTTTTATGCTTATGTCTTTATCTGTGCTGAATCGGTAGGTCACCATGCCGAACAAGCACATCGTAAATGACATACATAAAAAACGGCGCTTTATATATTTTGGTTGGCCGATACGACCGATGGTGTCATTGTTTAAAAATGCTTATGGAATGGCGATTGTAGCTTTCGCCTGGCATAAACCAACAACTAAATAGCTTAGCAGTTGTAGCGGCGTTCATGGGTATTCTCACATGGATGAGGCATAGAGTGACGTGACTGCCATCATCATATTCTCCCAGACGCCTCCAGGTACACCGTACCCGCTTTCACGTGGCGAAGCAGGCCGGAAGTTTGAATGTCGATCACCTGGCGAACGCCGTGTGATGATCCACTTCGGGACCCACGAAATAATTTTTTTCACCTTCACAAAACTCTGCCCTTAATATAGTACTGTTTTACGAGTGTACACGGGCACCATTTTTCTCCAGCTTTACCTTGTGTTTTATAAGTGTTTGCAACAATGCATTCCGCTCCTTTTCCCATGTGGAGCTGTTGTATGCAAATGTCTCAAATAGGACATCGGAAATAATTGTGACTTGCTAACAAATTGACCATTGCTAATTTTGAAGCAAGGAAATATGTTTCAGTTCTGTTATACATAAATCGGTGTGTGCGTGTATAAACAAAAGGTTCGTCTACGGCAGTTGTGATTTGTCCATCCCGGAGGAACTTGCAGCAGCTTCAAACCTACACTTTGCTTACCTTCCACAAAAGTGAGGAGGGAGTTCGGGACTGCGTTCAATATTAAATGCTATGCCGCAGGCGACAGCGCGCACACAGATATCCAGTTCTCTGACAAGTATCGAGGAAATAGTGCCTCTTCCTAAAAGAGGCGATATTTATAAACTTTGCAAAACAGTTTTAGAGAGTTTATCATAAACAATGAATGTCTTAATTAAGCAAAATCTTAAGAAACCAATGACAAAAGTCCCGACTACTTTCACCACCACGAACAATTTGTTGTTTTCTCAGATGACTGTTCTAGTGATTTACCTGTTCATTGTGGTACACTGCAAGGTTCTGTCCTTGGTCTTTAGTTGTTAATTTTGTATGACAAGGAATATAGTTCAAAGTTTCAGTTGTAAATATCGGACTTATACGCCGCCAGTGGCATGGCGTGATTTGTGACAATGACATTTAATTTTGGCAAAACTGTTTAAAAATTAATTCATGCCCCGTGTCCAGTACTATGTTACGTGCACTCGTCTCTCAAAGTCACATACATTGTTATCTTGGTTTATGCGTCTCAACTTGTCTTAGTTGGGACAGGCACATTGACTCCACGACAGCTAACGCCAATAAAGACCCTCTTTGTTAACTGGTCTTTAAAACAGCCATATTGGCGCCTACTTGGCTACTAAACTGTCGTTCGCCCCGCAGTAGGCTATATAGTTTATATTTGGGTATCTGTATTCATGCGAATGTTGACAAAATAGAAATAATGCAAAAAAACACTGCCCGATTCGCTTATAATTGCTCTGGGGGCAAAGCTCTTATTCAGAGCACGTGTAGCGTAATTAGCATTAGGAAACCTATAGCCAATTTATTTTCTTATTCTTCTTTTGGCATTTTAACATCATTATTTCAGAAATAATTCCTTTCGTTAACGCTACAAGGGATTTGCACGGTTTCAGAATCACCCCTTTTCAAACCTGAAAGTTTAACACTGTAGTGTTCCCTTTTTTCGTGAGGAATATCGATTAGAATGACTCGTATAATAATAACGCTGTATAATAATCAAGTTCTGTAATACTAAACGAAAAAAAATCTGCGGAAATTCAGAGAATTGTCTACTGATGCGTAGCATTTATATGCCGCTAGTCTTTAAGGGACACTGAAGTGATATGTAAACATTTCGGGATTACTAGCGCAAATTGTAGTCCGGAGTCCCCAGGCCACGTTTCGACCACTCTGGGCGCGTTTACGCGATTTTATTTAGTAGAAAAATTAATTCGAAAATGCTGTCCTCCTCTCTTTACGCTCGCCCATTTTCTGTGGCGTTTTCGTGTGACGTCGGGTGGAGCCGAGCTCGCAATTAGCTGCGCTACTGCACGGCTCCCCGGCCTTTTCAGACAGAGTCAGTCGGCCCAGCGTTTCGTCCGCCGGCCACCGACGGGTCGTCGCAATTCGTTTCGCTCAGGTGAAGAACGAAGCCAGGACACATTGTGAATGGAAGAATGTGGCTTTCGTTACTTCATGGTTTGTTACACTGTATCTAGCCCCAAGTCAAGGGTCGCTTCACACAAGCGCTTGCGACAAGCGCACATGCGACGCTTCAGCTGACTGGTACGCAAGTAGGAAAATATAAGGCCTCTTGAAGGCGGTAGAATAGTCAGCGAAGTCAATATAGGTACTAAGGAAATAAAATCAACTGATATTTTACGTACTACAGTCGTAAAACTAAGGTGCGGAAGCACTTTTTGCGCTGGCGAACAAGCACAGCGGCCAGGAGCACGACTACGCATGGGCGAACGCTTTTCCGTCTAAGAAATGCAATTGCTAGACGTGAGATATGTGGTGGAAACTTGGGGTGGATGGTTACTGAACGAGCGCAAAAAAACAACAAAGTGTCACCTAAGCTGCTTGGAATGCTAAAACTAAATAAAAGTGTAAACTGGTTATACATTATATACCCTTATATTTCCAAGGTCGGCAGCGCTCACCTGTGGCCGAGTGGTTTGGATTCTGCTTCCGGTTGCCGATAGGAGCGGACGCAGAATGGTGGGCTCCGAGCGAGCTGCGTCAGCGGCCAACGCAGGCCCGTGGTAACTCGTTTTATGCCGTTCCAAGGACTACAGGATTATTCTGCCGCAAATACCTTCAGGAGAAGAAATGAACCGCACAGTTGTGCTGCATTGTGACACCAAGGGACGACCGTACAGAATAGAAGATTTTCGGCAGCCGCTCAAGGACTTAGGTGTCATTCAGGAGGTGAGTGGCATTGGCGCGTTCCAAATGTCACACATGTGGCTTGTGAAGTTTCGCACGGACGACGCGAAGAAGAAGATTGTGGACGCAGGGCACCTAGACGTGAAAAAGCGGGTGTGTCTGGTGGTTGACCCCACACAGACAGGAAATTCGCGTGAAACTTCATTGGGTGTCATTTGATGTGACGAATGACACTATCCGACGTTTATTCGGGGCGTACGGTGAAGTGAAGGACGTGACCAGTGAACGCTGGAGAGTAGAGGACTTTGAAAACGCCGACTCGACGACTCGGTTCGTACGTTTGGTTCTTCGAGAGGGCGTGACCTTGGACTGCCTCCCACACCAGCTACGGCTGGGCAAAGGTACGGCTCTTGTGGTCGTGCCTGGAAGAGCGCCCATGTGCCTACGCTGTAACACCGCGGGACACATTCGCAGGAATGCCGGGTCCCGAAATGCGGCGAGTGTCACGGTTTCGGACATGAGCAAGCTGAATGTACGCGTTCGTACGCGGGCGCAGCAAGACGCGGCACCGACGACGAACACACCGACTTGGTGATGGACGAAGAAGAAGCAGAGAACGCTGCCTCAGCTTTTTCGAACGAGGTCAAGGAGGACGCCGACGTGAAAGCTACAACGGAGTCTGTCGTAGCGAAGTGGCAGAAACAGACGCAAAGGAGCTACCGGCGGACGCCACATCCACAGGTGATAACGCGTCCAGCCAGACGCAGCAAGAACCAACGGCGGACGCAACCCAAGACAGCAACGCGGAAAATATGGAGCACCAAGAAGGCTCGTCAAAGCGACGAAGGGAGCAAACTACGGATATGACAGATGAGCAACGGCTGCGACACCTAGAGCAGAAGTGGAAAGTCGTCGTCGGGAAGAAGAGAAATGTGAACAAACAACGGTCGTCGTCGCTTTCACGCGACGGAAAGTGATCTGGTTCAGTGTCATTGACTCACATGCAGTAATTAGAAAGGTAAGCGCAGTGCTCTTTGCCTGGTTTCGCTAATCAATTATGCCAGTAGAAGTAGCTAAACCGTTGCGATTTGCTACGCTTAATGTGAGAGGGCTGGCGACGAAAAAGAGGCAAAACCAGTTATATCGATTAGCCACGGAAAAGGACATCGATGTCTTTGCTGTTCAAGAGACTAAAATTGACCGCGAAGACCAGACAGAGAGCATGGCGCGACGGTTCGAAAATCAGTATAACGTTTGTGTCAGCCACGCTGTTGGAAATTCGGCAGGGTGTCTTCTTTTTATTCGAAAGAATATTGGTGCTGTGATAGAAAGTGTTACTGCATGTGTGAATGGAAGATTTATTGTGTGTGACTTTACACTGTCAAATCAGGAATGGAGAGTTATATGTTTATATGCGTCAACTAAAGTTCAAACGCGAAAGGAAGATTTCCAATAGGTGGGAAACTATTGCAAATCGGATCGTTTCCTAGTGTTATTGGGAGACTTCAACTGTGTTTGTTCTTCGCGCGATAAAACGAGTGCAACGCCGTTTCGGGATGCAAGTACAGTTATTTTGAGTGATGTAATTAATGAAAGTGGTCTAGAAGATGTTGGAGCGACTTTTAACAATGGGCCCGTATTCTTTACACACTTCCAAGGTACTAGCCACGCTAGACTGGACAGAGCGTATCTATCCTTAGAATGGATTCCAGATTGTCGAGAATACGAAGTTTGTCCGGTGACTTTCAGTGATCACTGCTTGGTTTTGTTTTGCATTGGAAGGAAAACAAAAAATAAGAATGCCTTTAGTTGGGAAGGGTGGAAACTAAATGGGAAGCTTTTAGAAGATGACGTGGTCGTAGCTAATACGCTTACATTGCTAGAAAGTTTGAAAAATGAGGGCAGCTGCCATTGTGAAGGATGGGAACTCTTCAAACAGAGTGTAAAAATCAAAGCAATTGAAAGATCGAGCCTACTAAAACATGAGGCGACAAAGCAAGAGGCCTTATTGCGGGCAAACTTAGAAGCCTTGTTAGCCGAAGAATGCATGAAACCTGGCGAGTACAAAAATGACATACGAACAGTAAAGCAAAAACTTGAAGCGATAGACACAGAGCGGTACCGTGGCGCGCTTGTAAGGGCAAGGGCTGAAAAGATAACTGCGGGCGAGATGCCGTCCAAACGAGGCTTCGGCCTTGAAAAATGGCATGCGCGGCGCAATGACATCGTGGAAATAGAAGATAATGGAACAATTACTCGTGATACAAACATTATAGAAACTGTCTTTTTTCAGTACTATAGTGAGCTCTTCGCAAAACATGAAGTTAATTGTGAAATATTTAAGCGAGATTTTCTGAAGTTAATGCCCAGATTAGATGAAGAAACAAAAGAATACTTGGAAATCCCCATTTCTCTTGATGAAGTCGTGAAAGCTATAGAGAATCTAAATCCTGGTAAATCCCCTGGACCGAGTGGGTTAACGGCTGCTTTTTATAAGAAATTTAAGAATGAAATTGCGCCGGTGGTGCAAATGGTTTTTAATGAGGCATACGATCTCCACGCACTAGCCCCATCCTTCTCTACGTCACACACTGTACTGATCCCCAAAACGGACGATGCCGTCAAACTCAGAGATGTGAAATCTTACCGGCCTATATGCTTAACAAATGTAGACTATAAAATTTTAATGAAAGTATTAGCTAGTAGGCTCCAAACAGTAATGCAAGATATTGTAGGTTCACACCAGACTTGTGGGATCAGAGGGCGGACTATATTCACGAATGTACATAAGGCGCGTTGTATTTGGAGTGTTGTGATGCCACACAATCTGGGGTCGCAAAGCTCCAGATTGACTTGGAGAAGGCTTTCGATCGTGTGCCGCACGATATCTTATTTCAAATTTAGAGTACATTATATCGGCAAAGTTATTCGAAACGGAGTGCGTATGGCGTACAGTAAATGCACAACCCGTCTTATAGTTAATAAGGCAGTTGGAAAAAGAGTTCAGGGTGCAGCGATCGGTGAGGCAAGGATGCCCGATATCCCCACTCCTTTTCTGCATATATATTGAGACGTTTTGCTTAAGTGTCATTAAAAGGAGTAACATTCAAGGTTTTCGGTTGCAAATGACGGAAGTTCGACTACTAGCGTACGCGGATGACATTGCAGTATCCTGCACTACTAAAGAAAGCATTCTCGAGGTAGTACAAACGTGAAACACTTTTGCTTAGCTAGCGGTAGTGCAGTAAACTGGTCTAAATGCTTAGGCTTTTGGCATGGCGAATGGCAGTCCACGCCAAGCGTTTTCGCCAACATCCAGTGGGTCACGAGTCCTGTTAAGCACCTGGGGGTGCCACTAGACAGTTATCAAGACAGTGACCCTTACTGGGCCAAGCAACTCAAGGAACTTCGAGAAAAGACAGAGAAGTGGAAACGGTGGGGTATATCAATGTTTGCGAGAGCCACAGTTTGCAATTTGTTTTTTATAAGCAAGCTGTGGTATGTAATGCAAGTTTTGCATTGTTCAAGGGCTAATATTCAGGAATTTCATCGTGTGTTCGCCGTGTTTATCTGGAGTTCATCATGGGAAAGAACGAACAGAACGAACCTCTTTCGTAAAGTGCGTGAAGGCGGACTTGGTTTATCGCACTTATTTTAAGGCAAGTGGTCAATAGATTCTGTTTCTTCGTGATATTGAAGACGCGTTTCGTAGGACGGTCTGTCAGCTGCGACTTGGAAGACTTTTGCCTGAATTTGTTGTGAGCTCTGAGTACATGAGGGGAACTGTACGTGAATTTTTTTAGGAGGTGGTGTGGTCATACCGTTTTCTTTCAGTGCGTTTTTCTGGAGAGTACTTAAGTGGGGTGAGTCGGAAGAAACTGTACAAAGATATCGTCGAGAGTGTATTGCCAGTGCCAATATACCGCAGCAAGTGTAATCTAAGGCCTGAGAGAGATGTACTTAACCGAGTGAAAAGAATGACGGTCCCAGGTGGAGTGAAATCTTTCTTTTTTAAACTGCATACTGGAACACTGGAAGTCAAGACTTGGATGGAGGAAAAGGGATGGTTTGTGCCATGGGGTGTGCACTGTTTTCTGTGTCGAAAGCCAGAAACAATTGAGCACGTGTTCTTGGACTGTTGGGGAGCGGTGTTCTTTTGGGACATCCTACAGTGAACACTCAAAAAAATTTGCCTGTCGATGCTTACGGTATTAGGTTTTTGAACTTTGAAAATGAGGACGGTGTGCCGCTTGACACAATTATGCTGTATGGACTACATAGCATCTGGAGAAACAGGATGGCGGTACGGTACTCCGACCCAGATGCCAGGCTCATCAGACACTCATAGTTAAAACCTTGCGGTCATCGACCAAAGGCTTATTAAAAGCGTAAAAACGTTTGTTCTACGACGGTCATCACGCCCTTCAGAACCCGTTGACCTCCTTGCCGAGCCCGAGCAGCCATCCCGTACGTGCCTGGTGTGAGCGAATCTTTGGCCCGTGTGTTGCGCTGCTACGATGTTCCCGTCGCTCATGTCCCTGGCGCGCAAGCTGAGGCCACCAGCTGGTGGCCGTCAAAGAACAGGATCAACAAAGAGAAGTTTCCTGGTGTAGTATACAGAGTTCCGTGCGCAGAGTGCGATTATTGCTACATTGGTGAGAGCGGCAACTTTGAAAGACGATTGCGCGAGCATAAGAACGACGTCAGAAACAAGAAGATAGCTTCGAACGCGCTAGCGGAACACGTGGAAGCCACGACTCACAAAATAGACTGGGAAGCCGCATCAGTTATCGCCAAAGAGAAGAAATGGCTGTCACGGCGATATCTCGAGTCCCTGATTATACAAACGACAGCAAAAACCATGAACCACAATGCCGGCAATCTCCCTCCGACGTATGCAAGATGCCTGGGGCGATTAATTCGGCACACTTAAAAAGCTTCGTGCTTCGAGCTTATTTGCTCAGTGAACAAGGCTTCCGTACGGAAGCCGAAACGTCTCTTTTTTACGCTTTTAATAAGCCTTTGGTCGGTGACCGCAAGGTTTTAACTATGAACCTTTTACCCGACCAGACGAGATTTCGTCGAACCTTAGATTCCTCATCAGACACTACTTCAAAGATTCAATAGGTTCTTTTGTGCAGATACTGAAACTTCAGCCCTCTAAACCAGAGTGGCTACCCACAATTGAAGCATTGTTGGTAATGAAAGAATATTGAAATCACCCCGCTTGCCCAACAAGGGCTGCAGTTCTAGTGTTTGCATTGAGTATTGAGTGTACAGATTATCAGTTACGTGTGTCTTTGTTTTGTCATCCTGTCAAAGAAGGCAATAAAGAAAAAAAAAAAGTGGCCGAGTGGTTTGGAGCGTTAGGTATGTCTTCGCAAGTGTTTGCAAGTCACAAGTTTGAATCCTCGCGGGTGCGTGCTTTTTTTTTATAAGTTAACTTTTTCGTTTTCCGCCGATGTTT
The DNA here is from genome assembly GCA_013339765.2 of Haemaphysalis longicornis. Classification (NCBI taxonomy): domain Eukaryota; kingdom Metazoa; phylum Arthropoda; class Arachnida; order Ixodida; family Ixodidae; genus Haemaphysalis; species Haemaphysalis longicornis. The sequence continues at coordinate 166,501,334 of CM023451.1, read as the reverse complement.
TCTATACTAAGTTCACCTTTCTTTGGGCCGCCACGTTCATTGCTCCACGAACTAGTTCACAGAACGCGCGCAGGCTGGCACAGGCGCGCAAGCGAGTTCTCGTTGGCGTGCTGCTGCCATATGCACCGACTGCAAGTAGGCAGTGGGCCCAGGCCAGAATCAACATACCCTTGGCCTGGTGCGAACACGCTTTTTACGATACAAGCATGAGCGAGGCAAGCTCCAAATATGGGGGGAAAGCGCATGACATTTGGGCGTCTGCGGGTACGCGGACGGCGTTCATGCACTGCGTAGGCCTCGGCTAGTGAATGCTACGATTCCGAGCCGTCCTGGGAGGCTTATCTTATGCATTTTACAGCCGACAACATGGCAGAAGCGCGGTACGATGATTACTGAGATATTCAGAATGCCCATTCAACAACGACATCGGTTGTGTTTTTACAGAACCGAAACCGAAACTTGTTTGATTGCTAACATTGGGTATCGTCCAATCACGGTACCCCCTCCTCCCAACGTCACAGCCTTAGTTGGTGCGGCCGCCGCAAACTGCGCATGATAGTTTTTCTTCTTTCGCGCTTTGTAAAATAATTACCGATTTGTCAACCGGATAAACGATGAAAAGTGTGCTAATTTGAGCCAGTCTACGCAGTGCAAGCAAAAACGGGAGCTTGAAAAATTCACTTCAGTGTCCCTTTAATGCGAGTTCTTCACAAGAAATAGTTTTGGTTTTTCTAAATTCTGTCCGACGAATTATCCCCGTTTACGCTAATATAGCGATTACAGTTGTTACTTTCTCTGAATGAGCATTTTTGTGTTTAATAGAAGGGCGTTACACGGTTCGCCATTTCTGCTGTTTTGTATTTTTCTTATTGTTCGGTTTTTCACAACTCTGTTCGACCAATTATCTCCATTTACGCATTCTAACGATTAAACGTGGAACTTCCGCGAAATCTGCATTATCGTGGAAATGCAGGGCGTTACACGGTCCTGTCTGTGGGGATACTCGTCAAAGAACGCTACGCATTAAAACTTGTACAATAATAAAGCCGGCATTGCCACTATTTACACCAAGTGTCACGTAATCTGTATTGTTACGATCATATTGTGTGAATAACTACTGCATAGCAATTGTGCAACAATTTTGGTACCACCCCGATAACTCCGGGGGGGGGGGGGGGGTGGAGTGACTGTACTATTAGCAAAGAAACAAGAAAATTGATCTGTCCCCTGATCTCCCCCAGTCGCATCCAAGTCACGCCGATAGCTGTAACCCAAGCCCCTTTTTATTTGGCCCAAAGTTTCTTCGGGAGAGTTCTTGTCATGGCCCTCATCACTCCGTTCAAACGTGCCTTCAGCAGTGGAGCCCAAACGTTTTCTTAATTTCGTCTTTCGAAATAAGAAGAATTGATGACAGTCAAAGTGAGGCCATGGGACAAGCCAAGGGACATACGAGGCCGCCTGGGAGGACGTTAGTAAATTCAGGCCGGCTGTAAGGATATCCCTTTTGGCTTTTGGGTGGCAAGAGCTATTGAGCCCAGAATGGAAGGAAATGAAGTGGCGCTGCTAGAAAGTCTCATGTCGCCTGAGGCAACATATTGTCACGAAGACAAGGACGATGCAGTTGTCTTGAATGAGAAACGCGTTTATTGGAGCGAACTTGTGCTCCCCTAACAACTCAAAAGCATACAGAGGCGGCGAAGCAGCGGTCAACAAAGTGACTTGCACAGGCGAGTGTCGTCGAATCGAATGCCCCGGCGTCCGCACTGCAGGCTTTTTATCTTTTGGCGCGCGTGGTTCTCGAAACGTCGATTCGCATCGAGAACATAGTAGATCCAAGAAGATTATTCTGGGCTGTTCACGTTAGATCGGAATGCTCTCCCTATCACAACAGATAACACATGCGGCACAGAAAGAAAGAATAGAACACGCGCTTCCCTCGGCGCAGAGATAACACAGACCGGCGCAGCCGGGCGGTAAAAGCAAAACACAAATAAACAAACCCAATGTATGGTTCGCGGCAATATAGAAGGAGAACGCGATCATTTGTTGGGTGAAAAATCATTACCGCCGGTGCGGTGGGTATCTTTCTGATCGCCCACACATTCTAGTTTACGGTACTTGTTAGTGGGTTTCACCTTGGGCGATCCTTCTTCTTTTCCCGCTTTTCACCGGAACTGAAAGGTTAAGAGCGAAAAGCTGGAGAGCGAATCACTGGAGGTTTCCAAATATAAGTCAGCCATAGAAGGTCGGGACGGCTGGCGTCCACGAGTGGAGTGGATAGGTCGTTGAAGGGAAACAAAATGTAATTTGGTGATCTTCAGCGTCCTGCAGGAGGACGGGATAGGAATACTAAACAAAATTAAATGCAGTATAATGCAGACCTGCAACCACATCAAAATACCCAAAAGCCGCAAGGCAAAAGTGGGCGGCAATCGAAACGCGGACCACCGGCGGGAACTTCGGATTGAACTTGGGAGTTTCGGCGGCCACGCGCTTGGGATGAAGTCACCCAAGTGATGTGAGTGTGCTTGATACTGTTCGCGTCATGACGGGCTGTCCTCAAAGAGGTTACCAGAAACAGCACCATCTGACGTTCGGTTTCTTTTCTTTTTTTTTTACAATCCCGGAACTGGCGCTGGCGTAGCACCAAAGCGAACAAAATTACATCTGCCCTTAGGCGCTGCCATCTTCTTGGACGCCGTGACGTTATTGAAAGGGAGTTTTGCTGCTGCTATCGAGGCGTATACGCTAAACAAATGCTTACGTGTCACGCTATATTCAGACTACCGTCGCAAAAGCCATATCGTGATCTATGGACGTAAAAAAAAAACGGCGTGTCACGTAGTTTTGTTGGCTGATACGTGAAATGGCAATATTCTTTAAAGTTATTACGACAGTTGCGGCAAACAGTGGGCACGCGGCCGCAGCGTTCAAAGATATGAGGCCAGCGCAGGAAGTTGCACAGTTTGTGGTCAAAAGTTTTTTTTTTAACCAAGCTGCTCTATATTTCGATTCAATAGGCGAGTTACTCAGAGGTGAAAAGTCATCGCTGCGCCCATTACGGACAAATAAATATCCCAGTGCCCTTCGTGCATTTATATGCACAAAATATAATGGCCCAGGTTCGCGAACAGCAGGAGCAAAACACGGGAAAACGGATTCCACTAGCTCATTATTAGAGACGGGATTGTAGGCAAATATCTAATCGGTTCCTTGTAGTCCTATCGCGCCATATTGATATATGAATATGAATTACAGGTTAAGAAGTGTTTTATAGTAGTTTTATAGTGCCTAGTAGTTTTATAGTGCCTTTTGTGGCGCTTGTACCTAAATGCTTGCAAAAGCCTATAAATGCCTATTTTCAAGGCCTATTTTCAATACCGCCCCCTATATGAACACTATCTAGCCTGAAGATTTGTTTTCGGCTGCAAGTTGAGATCTTCATTCACATTGCCGGGCAGCCCTTACTGTTCGGAACTCTGTAGGGTTCAACCTAGTCCTCTAGTTCAACCAACTCCCCGTAAACAACCACAAGCCCCAGTAGAAAGGGACGCTCATTCTCAGTAAAAAGAGGCCAAATTTTGAAGCTAAAAAAATTCCCTCGCACTTCCCGAGGGGGAGAGTGTGTAAGTGCGAATGCATGGTTGTTGATTGCGCGATTACGGTGGATATCGTGATCTTAATGAGTAGTCGAGAGATTACACACACGCACACAACTGTAATGTTCGCGAAAGAGAGATCACACAGACACACACAACTACAAAGAAAGAAAGATGCATTTATTCACAGACACCTATTTGTGTTGTCGTTGTACTTGATTGCTAGAGCGGATCTCAGCTTTGAAATTTCGTGTCAGTACTCCTTTGGCCAATCCCCCACGTGGGTATGTGCCATGTCAGCGGCCTGGCAGCGCGCGCCCATCTCCCCCGTTGCCAAGGAAGACGAGGAGCGCGCGCACCCGCAGCTGTTGCTATGCGGACGGCGGCGGAATGCGGACGGCGGCGGACGCTTCAGGCTCGCTTAAGAAGTGCATTCGCACTTAAAATCTGGAGATGGTGGCTGATTCTTAGACTACGCTCGCGTGCGCGCCAAACAGATTTCCTCAAACATGAACAGTCGCACCCTAGTTTCTAGAAGCATAATAAAATTCAACTCTATATTCAACGCAACGGTTGGACATCGAACACGCCAGTGTGAGCAGATCACTCTCATAGTGAAGAGCCAACGGGTAAACATGCCTGCGCAGCTGCATTTCCGTACGCCGTAAAATTCACACTGCTGGTGGGCCTCTAAAACCCGCTTTTCCATTAAAAATCTTCGGGCTGCTAAAAACATTTTGAAAAACGCTCTTGAAGTAGGTCAAAGTGTATTTGCCAGTGTTGGGACGTCTTGACTGTTCAATTCCAATATCATTGTATACAAAGAAATTGCTAGTCTTCTACCGAACAGGGCCAATACCAGCTCGTATTATTTCTTGATAATCGTAGTCTCTCTAGCGTTTATTATTTGCGACTCTTTCTATTGCCTCAAAAACCAAATTGCCTCAGGCAGACATCAAATATACTCGGGTACAACTGAAGAACGACAACGGAAGTTGCCGCTGCCCCCTCATCACGTCAGCCGGCTGCTCCGCCGCGCTGCGCAAAGCACGCCTTACTGCGAGTATTATGAACGCGACGCCAGTCGTTGCAGTAATTTTTTAGACCTTGTCTTGTAAATCACTGCAGCGATGGCTATAAATACGTGAAAAACAAGCAGGCGATTTCAAGCATTAGGCGTGATCTTTAAAAACGCAAAACCCCCGCGTGCATGAAATTTCACGTTAAAGACTCCCCAGATGGTCAAAACTACATCCGGACCGATCAAACGCATTGAAACGCATTTTCAGCGAAGGCTTGGACGCACGTTTGATGCAGTTGTGATGTCAGCGAGATTTCGCGCTTCTCTCGACTTATTTTATCAAGGGATAGTAAAGTTTTTCCCGAGTGAATATGTCCAAATGGCTACCAATTACACGGCAACTATCAAACTGATATTCGCAAGTAGATGCGCCCCAGTGATGGTGAGATGACCATCTCCCATCTTTTTGACATCGTTGTCGTGTCCCTTCAAACGTACATGAGGGCAACACGCTTATCTATAACACAGGTTTCGTACTTATAACCTTATCTTGCCTCGGCCAAAAAGCATTTGAAGAAAACTATTGTTTCATTCTGAAGTATTGACCATACATTTTGACCTCAACATTTTTTGTGACAAGTTTGAGTCCGCAGTTTTGAGAGATAACCAGTCCAAGTTGAACTCAGTGTTATAGACAAGGGTGTTGCGCACTGTACATGAGGACATTTTTTATCTGTATCTTTGCCCTAGTTGGCCTTGCGCCATTAACATTCAAACATCAGCATCATCATTTCATTTGTACAGGAGAGTATTGGTTTGGGTGAGTTGGTACACAGCGACGTATCGAAGCGCAGCAAAGACGAGGACACGAACACAGAAGACGCTGTGTGTCGTCTCTGTGTGTCGTGTTCTGTGTTCCTGTCGTCGTCTTTGCTGCGCTTCAATACGTGTCGTTATTTGTACAATACACGTTTTGTTTATGTGAACACAACAAGTGTGCGTAAAAGACGGGAGACGGTCCCGCTTGCTATCCAACGCTACGCATGCGCTTTCGAACCCGTTTGAAAATTGCGGCCTAATTGGTAAATGTTCGGATACACTAGCTAGGGAAATAATTGAGCCAGTCGCGATTGGACGACTGGGGGAGCAATGCCTCAACGGGGCATCATTTGACGACCAGTTCAAAAAAAGCGTTAGGGTGCAGCAAGTTCCTGGCTTTCGTGAAGGAAAATTTGACTACGCTTGAGAAGAGCAAATTGCTTCATAAAGACGGATGTCAATTCTTCTCTTCCTCCCTGGCATTAATCGCAAATAAAAACTTCAAAAATGTTAACAGGAATTGAAATATGTGAACAGTTCAGAAATATTTTAACAGACTTCGCAAGGCTACCGAATTGGCTTAGAACCGGTTCCCTTTTTGAATTCAAGGAGGTATGCCAAAGATGAAAAACAACCCAAATGCACTTATAAAAAACGCACCCTTCAACAAGACGTCCTCATTGCTGTGGGGTCTCAGATTCCCGGACGGCCTATCGTGTCCAAAAAAGAGAAATGAAAGTGTAGAGTAAGCCTTCTTAGCTCTTTGCACTCGCTCGTTCCGAAGTAAGCTTCAGGTCGATTGATTGATTACGCTAATAAAGCAATAAAAGCCCGAAAACAAACTAACACCATTGTTTATAAAGTTTGAAAGAAACACTGGTACAGAGTTCCTGCTCAAAGCGTTCATCACTACGAGAGTTTTTTTTTTTTTTTTGTCTTCAAACGTATCAAGTTGCAGTATTCGTGTGAATCTGACTTTAAATGTCCACGACAGATATTAACCAAGTGCGCAATATACAGCTTTCCGCACAATGGAATACGTCCTGGGGAAGTTTCTTTTCCAGCAAGTCTAAATGCGCAGAGCGTAGCAGCGTAAGTCCTAGTTTTCCTAAGGCCTATTTATGAATTTTGAATAAATATCTTTTGTCCTAACTCACTGCTTTATTTGCGTGAAGTGCAGAATAAAAATATTCTTTTTTTCAAATACAAAAGCTGCCTCAAAGTTCAACGAACTGCTTTGGCAAGCGTATCCTACCGAGACTCGCTTCGAGATTTGGCTGTTCAAAGAAAGTCTAGCGGTTTATATTCTTTATTTGTGCAAAGCTTAGAATAAAAATATTCTAATTTAAAATACAAAAGCCTCCTCAAAGTTCAAAGAACTGCTCCGGCAAGGGTATCATATTTATACATCCTTTGTTTAGGAGACTAAATGCCAGATTTGCTGTTCAAAGAAACTGATGCGGTTTATGCCTCGGTGTGGTAGGACGGGGGAACATTTTTTCACTAATTACTTTTTAAAGCCTCAACCCTTACCTCTGTGACGTCTTTCCAGATCAGCCAATCGACAAAGACGAATATGGTGATCTTTCATTTGGCCTTTACCCAGCAGGTCAGCTTGCCACGTGCACCTTACGATCGATTCCCCAACCATTCCATTTTGGTTGCGAGGACCTCTTTTTATGCGCACTGCGAGGTATTTGTGCCCTGGGGCGCTAGAAACGAGACGCTGTCGAGAACAAGACACGCATTCGTATACACCGCAGCACGCCCTCTGCCCGGTTAAAGCTCGGTAACAAGGCCATTTGAATGCCTTTGGAGGAGCTCCTCTTTCAGTATTTCATTACAAACACACAAGTCTGCTCGTGCAAGAAGAAGTGAGGGCTGCGTGGCTTGTATGAAGAATGCCTGCGCGGCATCGCTACGCTTTTCATACAGCGCTAACAGTTTCTTGAGGCACATAGTAGATGTCTCAGAGGCGGATGGAAGCGTGACGACACTACTCACAGTAATAATGCCACACTGTGGACCGATGACACGGCGTGTACACGTCCTCGCGTCCAGGTGAAATTTCTAAAGCGTTGCAGCAGCTGCCTGATGCCGCGACAACATTAAATTGTCGAAGAGTAGATGCCCAAATTTTAAGGTAATCCTCGTGGGTGCTTTAGAAGTGGAGCTGCCGTCTTCAGTAGATAACCTTAATTGGCGAATGGACGATAAAACATACCCATTTATGCAGGAGGCGTTCACAAATGTGTAAAAACTGTGTGCGTGTGTGTGATTGTTAGTTTGTTTGTGTATCTTTATGTGTGTGTGGGCGTGCGTGCGTGCGTGTGCATGTGCATGCGCGTGCGTGCGTAACAACAGTAACTAAAGAAACCATAGAATGTATCTTAGGCAACACAAAGAATTAAGCGAAAGAAGAGGAAAATAAATTGTGGAAAAGAGGGCAAAAACTAGGTAGGATAATAAACAAAAAAAATTCAACAGTCATAAGCAGTTTGTCAAGTTACAAATTTAAAAAACAGAGAAGAAAACGAAAGAAATATGGAAAAGTGTGGGAGGCAGGCGGGACTGTTCCAGTACATTTGTTTACGACTAGCGGCGTCTCATGCATAGGAAATAGCCCAGAAGAGTTGAAACTTGAGCCGGTTGGTACATAACTTTCAGAGTGGAGGGCAGCGCAATGAACAAGACGAAGCGGAGACAAGACAAACACAAGCGCAACAAAGCGCTTGTGTTTGTCTCGTCTACTCTTCGCCCCGTTCATTGAGCTGCCCTCTACTCTGAAAGATAGGAAATACGTTTGTTTCTGGCATTTTAGGAGCTGCTCTTTCGGTAATATGGTGGGAATTACGACATGCAAGTTTGCTTTTCACCTGCACCAGTAAATAGTTTATTGCGGGAACTTTGGCTGGCAGCGTTGGCCGGTGGCGTCATTACGATGAACTGTGCCCCTCGTTGCATGGCTGCCGAAAGCCGCGCTGGGCTAGAACGTGTTTCTGCCAAACAGGACCCCCCATCACGTTTTGCTTCTCATGCAGCAGGGGAAAGCTGTGATGCCTAGCCCTGCATATAACCTTTGCTTTCAAACAGCACTACTCAGGTACTGCTGCACATGGCTGATGGAATAATTGTTACTGCTTTTTTGTACTTTATTGCCACATTTTGTAACTATATGTATATATATAGATATATTATATATATATATATATATATATATATATATCTATATATATATATATATATATATATAATATATATATATATATATAAGACAGAAATAAAATTGGCAGTCAAGAAGACCTCGGAAAGCTAAGGGGAGGATGTAGTAGCTCAAGCTAAAGGAATTTTGGAAAATAAGAAAGTGGAGAAAAATGCCCGCCAGGTGGGATCGAACCCCCGACCTCCAGAATACCGGTCTGGTGCGATAACCACTACGCTACCGGCGGGGCTACTTAGCCTCCACTTTCTGCGGTATTTATGTTCAGGTGTTTTTGTTTCCTGCGCTTGGGGGTGGTAGCCAGCGCCACCCCCAAGCGCCCATATATATATATATATATATATATATATATATATATATATATATATATATATATGCCAAAAATACACGAAGACACACGTATGATCGAACTAACGTTTCGACCGAAACGTATTCGATCATCGATACGCGATATATATATATATATATATATATATATGGGCGAACCCCACAGCTTTTTTGGCGCCGATTCTTCGGCGCAACTTTCTAGATCGTGCTCTTGAAATTCGTTTTTTGCTCCCAGGTGACCGCATACCAGGGTTTCCAGAGCACGACCCCAATGCGTTACCACCGAGGTACATCAGCGCGTTGCCTGTGGCGAAGCAAGTGTTAACCTACCGCGCGTCACATCGCGTGACAGCTGAACGTGACAGCCCGTGAGTTCAACATGCGCACCCTAGCCGCGGAGAACTCTCATTGTGGGGTAGCTGTGGCTTGAAGCGCCGTCATTGTGCCTGTAGAAGCCATTCGCGTAAAAGACGAATCAGCTAAGGTAAAAAAATGGCCGCGTACCTGCTCGTTTCGTTGCAAATGTCGACGAAAGACGATAGTCGACTGGCGCCCCTGCCAAGTAAATGCCTACCTTCTATTTCCCGCTCACCTCGTTCCTCCCACGATAACACGTTGGAGGTTCCGTCAAGTCAATTTAAATTGACCGCGTTCCCCTGCTCCAAGTCGTGTGCCTCGATGCCAGCGCTGCCGTAGGGCGGAGACGCGCGTGAATCGAGATATCTGTACGGCAACGTTTATAAATTCACGCTGCCCTACTCCACGAGTGTTCCAAACGGAACGTGGAACCTATCTAGTGGAACCTTTCGTTACTGTGGCTGTTTGATTTCTTAAATGCCGCCAGGAGCTACAGTAGCGCGAGCAGCAGCAGGGGACGGTTTTCAGCAGTTGATGTAGTATTTCATTACATATCGCAAAACCAAGCATCTATGATTTTTTTAACAAGGTAACACTGCAAATATTACTTACGTATTGATTTTCTGCCTTAAATTTGTGTAATGTCTTGTTCTTGTTCAACAATGTTGACAAGTATGAACATTGCCACCTGACTTAGATATTTATATTTGGCTGTGGGTATATAACACTATTGCGTAGGTTCTGTTTCATTTTGGCCGGGGGCTGAATCGAGTCACGGACAGACATACAGACAGACCAAAATTTGTGCGTTTGAGTAGCCTTAGAAAGACTATCGCCTTTAAAAGGAGACGCAAACACGATGCTGCAACAAAGACGTCTTTGGGAAGTATCGCCACTGGAAGCCATAATGCTTTCGCCTTCAATGCACCCGCACGACGAATCATAATGACAGATTTACGGCGTTTGAAGATCAGGTAAGACAACACAAGAGGGTTTCTGCAACGAGAACGACGCTATGCCCTTCCCGTTTCGTGCGCATGCTCCCGGAAGAGTTGGATTGCACAGCCCGCCGGAGAGAACAAAGGCCGACTTACGGCAGGGCTCAGCGACACTTGTGCAGAGGGGCTGAGCACAAGCAACAAGCGCTGTAGCGTTATTTACTGTAAACGGATACCGCGTGGCCCCGCCTAAGAAGGCCGTCCATCCTGAGGCAGTTTGTGCCCAGAGCGCAGCAACAGGCGCGAACGAGACATCCCGCATCAGCGTGCTACATGCCAGCATGTAGCATGCACCATATGGCATCAGGTGGGGTCAAAGGCGGCGTGACAGCTGTGCTAGGCATTCAGTGATGAATACAGGCCAAAAATTATGTTTTACGCCTGTCTCCAGCCAAAAATTCATTCATTCATTCCTATATCACAAAAACTTCCCACCTTCACTTTCTTCCCCTCATTTTACCTTTTGTATTGGCATAAGGGCTAGTTCTTAAGCAGAGTTGAGTGTAGGGAAGTTATGGTTATGAACAAGCTTCTTACGAACGCCGTTTACACAGCTACGGTGGACGGTCTTGAGGAGGAAAACTTTGTTTTACAGCGCAGTGTTATGTACGCATCGCTTTAGTGAAATACTTGTCCCTACATTGGCCCGTACATGCCACATCTTGAATACCCTTTTGCGAAACTTGACGTTCAATATTACACCCTTCGTGGAGTCGTAATGGCGAAACCGCTCGCGTGCACTTTCTTTGGAGGAATAATGTTATAAATGTCCTTCCATCCTACATTCTGACCAGTTCCTTGCCAAGAGGCATTACGCATAAAATTTTATGAACTCTCTCCTTTTTTTCTTGTTGTGACATTTTCTCCAACCTGTAAGGAGAATGACTTCGTAATGACGCCCGTTTGTCTTCACTTTTTAGGAGCTAACCCTTTGAAACACCTAGTTCCCGCTCACAGACGCTAATGCTCATGTGTATATTATCATGTAAACAGCAGTCTTCCTTTTCTAAGGAATAAATATGGGGACCTTCGGTACCTTACAAAGAAACAGTATGAAAGGGGGTCAAAACTACTCATTTACGAATAAAATTGGAGCTATGCTCAGCCTGTATATCAACTATTGAAAAAGTTGCCAGTGACGCTTGGATATATGTCGTAAAATTAAGGGGTCCACTGCAGTTTGAAAAGATCCAGAATGTTTCGACGGGGGCGGTTTTAGTCATGCAAACAAAAATTTCGTGGGTGTAATGAGTCCTGTCAAATGAGGAACTACGCTCCCTATTCGCGTCTCGTTAGGAGGAGTTCAATAAGACATGTTACGGCCCAAGCTAATGACACGAGCGCTGCTATTTCAAAGGCATCAAAGGATATCGATTGATTGGTATGTCTCTTGGTGGTTAGTATGACAGCCCAGGATGAGCAGGTTTCACCGGCATCGATCTGAACATATTCAGGATTAAGTTCTCGCATGACAAGTTCTACAAAAGGCGAGATTAGTATGATGCACACTAGGCAACCTTGCACATGAAAAAGACTGCAAGGTGCACTGGATTGCGGCAAGATTGAATGGATACGCTCTGCTGTGACCTCCCCTGCATACTTGTGGTGAAAGCATCTGCCTTTGGTAAAAATGGTACCAACCGCTTCATTTGCCACATTCGGGCGCAGTGACTCCACATAAATCGATCGCATGCAAGTGACAACGGCGCGACGGAAGATGATCGCTTTTCGCAACTACTCCCACGATTGCAGGCTGAAAAACCGTGCGTCCCGGAAGATCGCGTTCTGATACAGTCCAAGCCATTTACCAAAAAAAAGGCCGCGTCTACTGACTTCGCGGCGAATGTCATCGGAAGACAACAGTCCTTTGCCGCCCAGCCACCAAACTGACTCTTTCCTCTCCGCCGCCAGCCTCTCACGTTCTTCTAATCCTCTTTTGCTGCTCCTACTATAAACACGTAAGAGCTTCGCGTTCATCTACTGGAAGTTTCGTTACTATAGAACCCGGAACGCCGTCACAAGGTCCAGACTTGTCGCGTGCTCTATGTGTACTTTTGGATCAAAATAGCCTCTCAGGCTCTCCGGAACGCCGTCACAAGGTCCAGACTTGTCGCGTGCTTCTAATGTGTACTTTTGGATCAAAATAGCCCTCTCAGGCGCTTCTAATTCCCTTTTGCTGCTCCTACTATAAGACACGTAGGAGGTTCGCGTTCATCTATTGGAACTTCCTTACTGTAGAACTTGTAACGCCGTCACAAGGTCTAGACTTGTCGCGTGCTCTCTGTGTACTCTTGGATCAAAAGACTGTTTTCAACGCGTTTTTTTTATTTCCTATCGCAAGAATCGACCACTGCAAATACCATTTATGTGTTGATTTTTTTCCTGAAATGGACCTTATGTTTCCTTTTTGCTGAACAGTGTTGACAGGTACAAAGTGTGTTTTGAGATTTTGTGGTTTGGTATAGTTTTGCCCATATAATCTTTTCGTTCAAGATTTCGTTCTAACTTTTGGCCGGGTGGCGGAATCGAGGGACAGACAGACAGACAGACAGACAGACAGACAGACAGACAGACAGACAGACAGACAGACAGACAGACAGACAGACAGACAGACATTTTCTCGTTAAAGTAGCCGAAGAAAGCCAAAGATGAGATTTCCATCTGCACGACCGAGGCCGTGACGCGTTACGAGTCTGTCGGGGGATGCGTAAGGAGCGCTCGCTTTAGCACAGTACACAGGCTGTTATAAATCTCGGTATGCAAGAAAAACAGTGCAATAAGAGTTTGAAGAATGAAGAAGCGACATCAAACGGCTGCTGGCTTAGACTTTGGTTCATATAGTTTGGGATTACATCAGCATGCCCTTTGCGATGGCCATGCACACTGAATGAAGCGACACTAAATGACGTGATAGAGGCTACATTGGAGCGGCGTCTACAGTTTTGTGGTTGCTGCGTCTAGTCTTTACCGGGGTACGCCGAGAAGTGGTAAACAATATAAAGTAAAATCATTTTCTTTATTCTGGCGGATTAGGAAGCAAGCAGTGCAATGTTGTCGGAGGCAGTTGTTTAAATATGACTATGACATTCACCAGCGACTCGAAGCAACTTAAGAACAAGGGGCGTACTGATAAGAGCTGCTAGACGTACTGAAGATGGCTTCCTTACTGTGATTTGTGTAAAGACTGCAGAAATCTTTGATTAATCCTTCAATCCCCAATCAAGGATTCCAAAATGCATCCGAGTAATATTATGCGCCATTGCGACAAGCCTCACACCAGAAACGTCCCCAGAACCACGGGGTGGGTGAAATAGCGAAGAGTTTAATGAACGCAAGCACGAGGTAATGAATTCTGGATGGGAGACGATGCGATCGTCAAGGCCCAACTGCCGTTAAATACCACCTCGTGCATGTCTGACCTAACTAAAAGTGAAATCACCATGGCGAAGTCCTAAACTTAGCAGCCACATGATACCTAATTTGCATAGAAGTGTTCAAGGTAGCTCTGCAGCATACGACGGTAAATGACGGCGAGAAGTCACCGAAACATGTACCGGGGGGGCCTAAGATGGTATTTAACAAGGGAGGTTTACCTAGACGTAATTCAAGTCACCCAATATTCTGCTTACGGACAAGTACCGCCCATTCCTTTTGAACTCAGACGATTTGTTCCTATTTTTTTCATGACTCATAACTGCTATTAGTTGACGTATATTACATTGACTTCATTCTGGCGTCCCCTACATCTTGGATAGATACCTCTCAGGTTTTTTGTCGCCTGCATAAGAGAACCTCATAACATTACGATGACATGACTAATCACATGCCTATCTGTCATTGGAAAACTGCAAAGGCCCCAATTGGATTAACCAGTAACACCACACTGAACAACTCTTCAACTTTGTTTCATCACAGGCATGCAGAGATGCGACTGACATATTTCATTTACTCCTCCAAACATATGTTACGCACCTGAAGGCGATTCCCGAGCTTTCGAAGAATAATTTACAAAAATGCATGCACTCTTAAAAAAAGGTTGTGGCATTCACTAACGGAGCACTAACAAGTATCTTGTCCCAGTATGCACTAGGTACTTAATAACTGGAGGTAGTAAATGCAGCACTAATCAGGGTTACTAACTGAAGCAGGCAGTAAGCAGCACTACCTTCACTAGTAACGTCCTAGGGATAACATCCTTCTGAGCTACATGCGTTTAATAACTGGCCATGCATAACCTAGTCATAAGCACGCACTTAATCTAGTGTATGCTACTTCCTAAACCCAGTTAACTTCCTAACCATGCAGTTGCTGGTGGCAGAGCCTACATACCGTACCGCGGGATATTAAGGTTCGTAAGGAGTTAGTAAATACGGCCGTTACTACCCTTTTACGACCTTTTTATTACTAGTGTAAGGTGTGTTGTCACGAGGCATCGACCGATTTAGACTTAAAATCTTAAAAGGAGTTAAATAATGGTTAAAAATTTCAGGCTATAACAGCATGCCACTCATTTTTTGTGTTGTACATATTTGCTGAATGAAAAGAGCATGCGATTAATACGAATAATAGAATGAGATAGTACGTGCAGTGAAGAATGAAGGGTTAAAGCAGAAATGTGTTAAGAATAAATAGGTGACAGTTCAAATGGAATAAAATCTAAAATAGTAAACCAAATGTATTCACAAACAGCCAAAATAGAAAAAGAGAGGTACACGAAAACTACAGCTGTATTTTGGAGCGTGAACAGAGAATAAAATCTATTGTCATTACACCTATCCTAAATAGTGTACTGCTCCCATGACTGATGTCACCACTCCGCTTAAGCTGTCGTCTTCATGCACATCGATCATAAATCGGGTATGATAACCCCTACAGGCCTGCTGTCAAGCTTGCTATTGACCTCGCAGCATTTTGCTACCCGGAAGAGTACACCGGCGAATGCTTCGTTACGGAAGGTGTGCAGCATAGAGTTTCAGACTAATATATACTAGAGGGAAATCTGTCGCTGCAGTCGCGGGCCGCCGTGGGCGGCGCCATTGCCGCTAGCGACGTTCCTCGCCTACTTGGCTTGGTTAGCCACAGGGCTTCTTTTTTGTCTTCAAGCCAAAATCAGCAAAAAAGGGTAACATTTTTTCCTTGTTAATCGTGCATGAAGCTTTTACATAATCGTTGACAAATTAATCTTTTGGGAGGTTCAATTTTATAATAAGAAAACAAATTTGATGAAGCTTCTACAGTAGTATTGTTGCTATTTTGCAGCCAGAGCCAACTTTTCAGCCTGTTCATGAGCCATGCCAAGAACAAGTGGAACGTTCCTGACCGGTACATGCCGGAACGCTCGCCGAAGCGCAGCTTCCCTTGAGAGTGGCGCCAGATTTCCCTCTAGTATATATTAGTATGAAACTCTATGGTGTGCAGTGCACGACCTTCATTGCATGTCCTGTGCGCACGTGCATGCCTTGTGCGAATAATAGCATAGAAAATGAAATTTTACTTTCTAGGCGCGTTATTAAAATAACCAGAGGTTTACATTACAACTGGAAACTTCTGACATAACAACTACGCAAGTGGACTTTAAGCGCAACACTCAGGCAGCCAATTTAGCAAATAGGAAGATGACACTGTGCATAAACGTAGTGGGGATGGCGCTCAGTGCGGCGTGCTGTTTATCTCAATCGCATCAAGCTCGTACCACGAAAATGCTTCGTTTTTGTCAGACGAAATTTTTCCATGAACAGGTCAAGCATTCTTGAATCATCTACAGCCAATTAGATAAATGTCACGCCAACAAGACCCATGGAGGGAGAGAGAGAGAGACTAAATATTTTTATTTGTCGAGCAGAGGCTGGTGTATGGGCCTCGCCCCATTGAAGGCACCCCTAGTCTGGGATGCCTTGACTTCGGTTGGCTGTCCTTGCTCGGTTCACCAGTTTCAGCTTGGTATCCGGGTCTGGACAAGTCGGCCCACGGGGACGATGGACTAATCTAACAAAGCGCCCATCTTGCGCATCCTGCTCTATCAGCCGTGTAAGCCGGAGGACGAAAGTCAGTCAGCCGAGAAAGAAAGGAAGAGATTTCTTGTGTCTGACGATATATATCTGGCCACTGAAGATGTTATAGTAGTGTCCCCATAAAAACAAACATTAGCTTTACCATAGCGATTAATAGGGTTCAGTTAGCCAATTACGGATCTTTCAAAACATGAAAATAAAAACGTTAAAAAGAAACAAAAACGACGTCTTGGGACCGTTACAGCTGCCTTGTTCACAATGTGAACGAGGAGCCGCAGCGCTCCCGAAATGATATATTTTTTTTTACCTGGTCAGTGGCCTGTGTTTCATTTTTAGTATTTTGTATGCTTGACAAGGCGGTACCGCTCTCAGCCCTCTACTTCAACAAATTAGGCATTTTTCTACTACTGCAAGGCAGTAGACGGCTGGTGGTGCTCTATTTTAAGCGAAGCATGTATGGCTATGGTCGCTTGTATTTTTCATGTCTGAGACCAAAACCTTCCGAGGCTGTACGTGTCTTTCAAGCGCCAGACTTATATAGAGCGAGACATTGGAAAATGAACGTCCTGCTGTGTGGGCTATTAGCACACGGTCATCAACAAAGTGGCACGCCATTGGAAACATCATTTGAACGTCTTATCCATCCTATCTCTTGTATATGCATCTTCAGAAGATTAGCTAATAATAAGCACCATTTTTAATGTCAAAACATGACTTAGACATGAAGCTTATGTGCCTAATTACGTGCATTTTGTGGGTTAATCTACTTACGAAATGGATTCAGAGTGTTGAGGGGCATGAAATTATAGTTACCGACATCCATCATTTGTGAAGATCAGTAGTGTAAAAAAATTTCGTGCGTATCTGGTAACTTCACTGCAATTCTCGTTGAAAGACGACAGTGTCCGGCCGCCTATGACACGTAAATTCCTCTCTTCTCCCCCCCGCCTACATCTCACGCTCTTCCCCTCCCGTCTCCTTCCTCCCACTATAAACACAGGGGAGGTTCGTTAGGGTCAATTCAATTTTCCCGCGTTCCACTGCTTGCGCCTTTTTCTGGAACCTCTTGCTACTATTGAACTTGGGACACTTGCATAAGGTCCAGTCTCGCGCGAGCTTTTTTTGTATTTGTGGGTCGAAATATTCTTTCCAACGAGTATTTTATTTGCTATCACAAATATCAAGCACACATTTGTTTTGAATTATAAGAATACTGTGAGTACCAGCTGCGGATTAATGTTTTGCATCAAATATGCCTAATGTTTTATTTTTCTTCCCGACGTATTTATTTATTTAATTATTTATTTATTTATTTACAGAATACTGCAGGCCCATTTAAAAGGCCCCAGCAGTAGGGGCATGAATTTAGCCCTACACACAACAATACCCCAGCAAGAACAATACATAAAAATAGATCAGTACAAAACATGGGTCCTAGTTCAGTACAATCGAGACATTCTACCATGCCGGTTAACGGCTGAGGTAGGCAGTTCCAGTCAGTTATTTTTTGAGGAAAGTATGTGTATTTGAAAAGGTTAGTGCTGGCTTGTTTGATATTTGCCAAGTGTGATCTGTGTGTCCAGATTTAGGGGTTCGGAAAGCTTTTGGCTACATAAACTTCTCGTTCAAATTTTCGAGAACAAGAATATATAATATTCTCGTTCAAGAATTTGTTTAACTTGTGGCCGGATAGGTGAATCGAGGGACAGACAGACAGACAGACAGACAGACAGACAGACAGACAGACAGACAGACAGACAGACAGACAGACAGACAGACAGACAGACAGACAGACAGACAGACAGGCGAAAATGTTCGGGTTTAGGTAATCCAAGAAAGACTATCATCTTTAAAAAGTACTTGCGTTGAGTCGACCGCCATGAGCGCTCAAGACAAGTGAAATTTGTTCACACCTTTTTGTTATATTATGTGTGGCATATATTTCATGTGCTGAACAACTTCGCTGGTCATACACCCTAGCATAGTGGAATAGCCCATGATTTTGTTTTTCGTATTGCAGTTTATTTTTTCGCGGTTTTCTTATTTTTGTTGTCATCGTGTGGGCTGTGATTCTCTTAATGCATTTTTATGGGTTTTTTATTGTTTTGTTCACTCGTTCCGTTTCAACAATTACCTACATTTACACTAATATAACGTATAAATGTGTCACCTCCACCAATTATGCCTTTTTGTGCAAATGCCGGGTGTTCTCCAATTGCTACTGCGGGTTGAAGAATGCCTAGGCATTAACAGAGTGGCAACTACCGAACGCGTACAACAGTACCGCGGCGTACGTCTGCTAGCGGAGACGCGCGTCCTGCAATAGGCAGAGCAGGCGCCTCAATTAAAGAAAATCGAATCGCTCGTTCCGTGCTTACGCCTCAATAAACGTAATCAGATGAGTGCCTATATCCGTTACCTCCGTCTTTTCCCTGGGATGGCATATAGCTCGATCAATAGAAACAGAATAGTCAGTGTACTTGTGTTTCATACTAGTAAACGCAAGACTAAGCAACTGTCTGTAAGATAGACAAGGCAGAAAGATAGTGGTGAAGAAATCGGTGACCTCAAGCATAAAGGAGAGCGTATCGGCGGTAAGCCAGGGAGCGTTATGAAACCGCGCGGGAATTGTGTACCCGAGAATCGAGAGATGCATGAAGAGGATACAAAATGAGTCGATTTCGAAAAGGCGCATTCCGTGAATTGGCGCAAAGACTTCACCATCATGGTGAATTGCGTCACGCAGCAACTGTTGGTAGACAATTTTCATGTGGTTGCTTATATGTAGGTTTCCCGCGCATTTGCGACTCAACGCCAAAGACAACAGAGCCGTTACTGACAGGAGCAGTATGTAGATATACGGCTAGTTGCTAACCTGCGCTGTAGCTTGACAGCCAAGTTTGATGCTGCCCTAGGCTTGATGCAAAGTTTGAAGGCCCCCTGCAATTTGCGACAGCCGAATACTATCTAGTTTACGAGGCCTTTAAACGTGATGACGTAGAGAAAAATCGCTCAGGAGCCCTATTCCCACCTTCGTGAATTTACCATGAATTCGTCATATTCCCCGAATGCGTTTTTGATATGCTCTCGGTTCGGTCGAATGTTTCCCACCTACAGAACACCTGCGTGAGTATTCGAAATTCGGAGGTTTCGTCACGTTTAACGGCGCCAGTTCGCATCACAACTTCTCGAGCACAGAGTTTCTCAGTGTTACGCAGAGATGGAAGTGGCGGTTCACTCACTTGCTTTTGGCGAAATCATCTCATCCACTTTAAAGTGGGATTCACCCCTTTTACCTTGAAGGTTACAAGAGAATGTTCCAAGTGTTCTAAGTGTTTTTTGAGCAAACCATCTGTAAGGCGTTTTCAGATGAAATTTGTGGTGTTCGCGTAGCCTTTGTATACCAGAGCCCGTGGTATACGGCTATCATGATTTGGTTGGCATGCCAATTATCATTAAAACACGTGGTTTGAAGTACAGTTAAAGAACGCTGGTGTACTGCTTCAATGTCTGGTTAAGTATCCAGTGTCTGTGTAAAGAAGTAGGTCAATGTTATTTTTGTCTTTCCCACTCTTTAACATGGCCTCTCAGTCAAGTTAAATTAAACAACATCTAAGTCTAAAGATTCTGGTATGTCATCTTGTCACCTAAACGTATATCCCTGAAGTCTAAAAAAATTAGTTAATAACATGTGATAGATTTTGTACAGTAATAATACGGAAAGAAATTTGGTATATCACGGCTTCCCCAGCCTCTTTCAGACCTGGATATCAATGTTTTACCCGTTGCCGTGACGAAAAAGGAGGATGCGGTGCGTGGGTTGTTATTAAAGAAATTAAAGATTTCCTGGGGAAAATTTGAAACTTCGCTCAGCTCCGTGTAAACACTTCCGCCGATGACGGGAAGCTTCCAGAAGGATTCCCGTCATGGTCGACTAGTGACGTAACCATGCCGATATTAGTGACAACCTGTGAATCTTTAGGCTAACTACGAGAACATGGCTTACTGACAAAAAAGCGTCGCGGACTTGCGGCACTGACCTTATTTTTCTATCACACTTCGATTCAAATCGTCACTGCATCACAGGGAAAATATGGTGCACTGTATAGCAGTATTGCAGTTTCATAAACACATTCAAGCAATTGTACGGCACAAACTTTCGAAGAAGTGGAGGGAAAAAATCCGAGGGCACCTACGCACTTCTTATGGATTGTGAGCGCAACAGTATTATTGTCCAATCGTGCACCGCACAGCGTTGCTTTAAATGGGAACGTTGAGGTTGCAGCCAGTGAGATCAGCCGTGAGGCTCTGACGTCAGCGGTTATCTTTTCTTACCAATCCCACTGCGTGGTTATGTGAAAACTGTAGGTGGGAATGTTACGGTCACAGCCAAATAGGATTCAGTGGAAGAGCCGTAATATCCTGTCGGCACACGATTTTCTATTCCCAGATAGGTTCATGACCGGAACTTCCAGTGTTATGCAGAATACTAATTCGATGCGTTGACACGCCACGCATCGCCCCTAAACCGAGTTAAAATATGCAAAACCACCTTTATTTCCGGAAATAATGCATAAAATCTGGCTATGAGAACATTTCGCTTTAAAAACTCACGCGTCTATAAAAAAATTAGCATTGCAGAAGTTCGAACAAAGGCCGTACTCCCTGAAGAGTGGTTAAAGCGTCTGCGTTATGCTACACCCTTACCAGAGCAGTCACAACAGGAATTCAGAACATTATGTGGGCCGTCACCGACTTGAAACCACCACAATCATAATAATACACCAGCCTTGGCCAGAACGGATACATTCAAACACTTTTTTTTCTTGCATATTTGAGTGGAGGAATTCCTTGCCTGGCACTGCTCGATCACTACCACAGCCATATAGAACTAAAACTAATAATTCACTATCCCTACCCACTGCTTCTGTTTGACCTATATGTATTAATTTAGCGTTTTCACAGGGAAGCTGTTAAGCACATCGTCAAAATGTAGAGCGCGCATGTGAGCGCGGGCCTCGCGGCGACCATTACGGCAGTTAACAAACCCAGAAAATGTTTAGCGCTCGTGTGTACGTGCCTCGAGGCAATTGCCCGGCATCGCCTGCGCCCGTTCGTCAAGCCAGTCATACCCATTTAGGGGAATCGGCCAAGTTACCCGCCGCGGTGGTTCAGTGTGTGCTGCAGCGCCCAAGGACGCGGGTCCGCTTCTCGGCCGCGGCGGCCGCTTTTTTGATACAGGCGAAACGCGAAAATTCCCGTGTGTTCGAGATTTCGCCGCACATGAAAGATCGCCAGGTGGTCAAAATTAATCCAGAGCCTTCCACGACGGCGTGCCTTTTCGCCTGTGTAACGTCGGCGTGTTAAACTTCACAATCAATCAAATCAGATCGGCCAACGTTGCGGCGACCGTGCGGCAGTTAAAAGAAACAAGAAAATGCCGAGCGCTCATGCGTGCGTGCCTCACGGCGACCGCCCAGCGTCCCCGGCGCACGTTTGTCAAGCCACGCACAACCACTCAGGAAGATTGGCCAAGATTAGCAAAAGAAAAAAAAGAAAAAAGAACTCCAGTGTGCGCTGTTCTCGGGGCAACACTTGTTCGGAACGAGAAAAACACGCCATAACGTACGCCCCTCCACGGTAATTTCCAATGGTTATCACTTCAAAAAAATGAGAGAAGCTCAAATTTACATCAGTAATGGAGTAAAGGTCGTTGCGGCAGCGAAGAAGAAGCAAATCGGCAGCAATCATGGGTCTAAACCTTTCTGATGGTCGGGAAGGGTTGTGTACAGCTTCGCTACCTTCAAGTCTTACGCCTTAGTGTAAGCTTTCCTTCATTGTTTTGCGTTCACTTCCATCTCTACGTAGGGACAAATATTGCTCATGTCTTTCAGTAATCCTGCACTGGGTGAATACATTTTGTACCTACTCCTGCTATAGTGCTAATTGGGCTGCCGTATATATATACGTAATTGAAACAAAACCCCTACTAACCCAAATAGCGAATTTTTGAAGGGCGCCTTGCTGTAGCAGGCCAAGGCACTGCCTTTCCGTGTCTTTCCAGTCACTGCGAAATTCTCGGCAACGAAACTGCGGATGCTGGTGCACGTTCCGCGCATCAGAGCGGCAACCATACTCATTCCGTTATCTGGAAAGAGCGCAGCTAGGGCTCTCCACATACTTGCCGTGAGGAAGAAACGACACTGTTCAAACAAACTCAAAGAATTCACCAGGGTACGTAGCTGTGCCATTCACCTGAACTTTCAGCCTATTCTTCCATTAAGCCTCCCACGATCTTACGCAACCCTTCTCTGCCGTCTCTGGCTGGGGGAAGCATTCACGAATATTTACTATGACTCGGTGGAAATGGCAGCAAGTGAACCGTTTGAGTTCCCGGCCCCACCAGAGAATAATACGGCACCTATTGTGGAGTGCCCACGGTTTTTATTTGAAAGGAAGAAGCTTTCGTCAACTCTGGGCAACCTAGGTTATCAGCGGTCGTTCCCAGAGAAGAAGATCTTACGTCCCTGGCCTTCCCCTTCAGTAGCCCCCAGGGCAAAAAAGCCTCCACCCCCTCCTCGTGCGAACGCTGAGCCTGTGGAAAGACTATGGTACACAAAACAATGGTGGCAGGCACTGAACTCGAACGTGCCTCAGCGCTGCTGTCCCTTTCACCTTGCTTTTTCTGTTTTCTAATTTTTTCCCGCTTTTCTATTCCCCACGTGCCCGGTTAACAAATCTGCTTGCTTTCCTTTTCATTCCTTCCTTCCTTCCTTCCTTCTTTCCTTTCTTAATGTCTTTCCCCTCCTTATTTATTTCTTTCCTTCTTCCTTTTTTCTTTGTCTTTTTCTTTCCTTCCTTTTTTTATTTCTGTTCTTCTTTCTCTTCTTCTTTCCTTATTTTTTTCTCTCTTTCTTCCTCCGTCTTTCATGTTCTATTTTTTCTTTATTCCTCGTTTTTCTTCCTTCCATCCTCCCTTGACCGTATCGTGCACAAAGGGGAATGGCTTTTGGGTTGTGCCGTGGTGGATGAAGCCAGTTATTGTAATGGGAAATTTGATAAAAAAGCCATGAAACACACCCGTACACCTAATTCCTTGCAGTCAGAATGATGAACAATGGGGACATCATATGTATCTATTTCCGTTTTTTTCATGAACTGCACGGAATATTTTTCACGTATCATCTTGATGGTGAAAGCGCTCCCACAATAGGGACAAAAGCAGAGGAGCAGAGACTTTACGGCGCTAACTAGCAACTCGTGTCGTCTCTGTTTTTCTACTTCCGTACCTGTTGTGTGAGCGCTTCCACCATCGAGATGAACAGTTACCAATCATCCCAATAGTCCTGTCTACTGCAATATTTTTCACTTATCATTGCCGCAGGAATATTACGTCTGAAGACGTAAACTGTACTTATTACAAAGTATTATTATTTAATCCGTTTCACGCGCTAGTTTTCTAAAGCATTACGATCTGCTCCGAAAACCCGCTGTTCAAGTATGGTGGTAAGAATTTCGCAATACTTATCAGCCCATTTATATAAACCAATGATTTTTGAAGTTATATAAAAAATAATGAACCCAATGATGCTTTCCTGCTGTATAAATAACTTGTTCCGCAACTTTTGACACGGTTTCCGAAGTTTGCTTCAACAGTGTGAGCCTTCTTCGAGGGTATCTATTTAAGCTTGAGTTCCATTCGTGCCTGGCGTGCTCTGCTCAAATCTCGGCGCAGCAAAATGCTAGGCAAAGACGTGAGAGGGGAAGTGGTGATAAGACAAGGACGCGTACTCCCCACACGTGAGTACGTGTCGCGGCAAAAATATTCGTCTGAGAAGCCGTGAAGGGCGTCGCTCGAACCTCGGCGCATCAGAGTAGGGAGGAAGAAATTATGGCCAGGAAGCGTGAGTAGAAGTGGGATAAAGCCGCTGTCCACGTCTTCGAGGTGGGGTGGTGCCGAGGCCGGCTCTGCAAAAAAAAAAAACGGCCGGGTCCTCTCTCGTCCTTAAAATATTGAAGAAAAGCCCGGCAGAGCCAGAGTGCGTCCGATGGTCCAATGTGTGATAGTGGATCGATCCACTCCTGCAGGGTGCCAGGTCGGCGTCCGCCGAGAGGCGGAAGTGCAGTCTCTCGAACCGCAGTAAAGGCAGGGAAATGCCACAGAAGTTGTGCAGTCGTGCCTTTTGCGGGACATAGCGGGCACTGTGGGGTCACGTATGAGCGCGGGTTGATGAGGTGTAGCCGCGCTGGGGACAGATTTTTTTGTGTGTGTGCACCCAATGCGGTCACCATTAGTTGAAGCATCACCGTGGAACAAATATTTTATTTTCAGAATCAGCATCCCGATTTTAGTTATGCTGGAGGTTGGTATCAATATGTTCGTGAAATCCATACGCCAAATTCATTTTAGAATTGGCCCGGCACATTTAGAAGATGTTGGAAAGGATTTGCTTCTTTCCAATGGCCGCCCCAACCTTCATTTCAACCTTCTTCGCAGTCCTGGCCCTAGCAGGACTAAAGTTCGTGACTGCGGCCCACTCGGTGATGTGACTTTCAGACTCCCGGTATCAGCAATGCGCAATCAGCCAGATTGAATCTGTCCAAAAGAAAGCTGTTCACTTTATTGGCCGTCGCTTTAATTGGTAATTTTCGCCCAATACCGAACTTTCTTTATTAGGACTAACACCTCTCGCAGTGCGTTGCAATATCCAATCAATGAAGTTTTTTTTTATTTATGAACTCGCACACTCGCCTTTCTTATAATCATTACGTTACCGCCTGCTGTACCGTCCACTGCGCGTAGTTGTCATTCCCTCAACATTATTACAGTATCCCTGCATATTTTGCAGCAGTGGAACCGACTCTTACGGTTCTGGAAGTATAGTGGAAGGACTCCTTACGAATACAGGCGGTCTAATCGAGGTATATATGAAATAAGGGCCTCATGGTCTTACCTTGACAGCATGCCAGCTCCTACGTTATATTTGGGCTTTTACCTCGCAATGAAGAAATCGAAACCCACTCAGTCTAAACGCTGCCCTACAGCGTTTGCCGTGAGAGGGGGGATAAAAATTGGATACGAAGAATGTAGCACGTGAATGTCACTGATAAATCGAGGCTCCTTCACTCAGCGTCGGACGGCCTCGTCGGAAGAATGAGCATATCGATTTTGCGTAAGTTTCCTCGCCCTCGACGGACGTCTTCCAGAGAAAGGCGCTGCCTCAAAGAAACGCGAAGCTACCATCAACGTAGGAGGAAAGATTTCTTCGGGCTGGTTCTTGTGAGGCGTATAATTTCTCCCAGAGGAATGATCCTGACTCGCGGGAGACAGCTGCGGTTGGCGTCGATAAAGTGACGAGGTTGAAGGACGAAATGCTGGCAGTAATAGGGGCTAGTGAGGAGATACGAGGGGAAAAGAGGCTACATTCACAAGCCGCTGTTTGACGTTGCCACGCCCGTGGCCCTATTCGCGATGTATTTCGTTTTACCGGTTCAGGATTATTCTATTTCGAAACCGAACAGCGTCGGCAATATTCACAAGGCCGGTGAAGAAAGTGTGTGCGGGGATTCTTAGCCCCGATACATTGTCACGTTGATAAAGTCTTCAACAAAGTCAACGGGAAAACAAGAGATAAAAAAGCGTGTAAAAATTCTTTCCTAGAAATTGTCTGCCCGAGATTTTTGTTGTAAACGCGAAGGGATCAAAGCCATGAGGCGAGGAAAACTCAATTCGTTTTCTTACAACCTTCTGTGATATTCCTGTGTTTATAACATTTTGTTTACAATACCACTAATTTCGAAATTGGTTAGCGAATATATCTTAGGCCAAGTAGTGACCGCGGATCGCAACCATGAGGCATTAATAATTAGAAGGATAAGAATGGGGTGTAGTGGATTTGGCAAGTATTCTCAGATAATGAATGGCTGCCTACCATTGTCCCTGAAGAAGAAAGTGTATGACATCTGCATCTCACTGGTACTCACCTACGGGGCAGAAACTTGGAGGCTCACTAAGAGGGTTCAACTTAAATTGAGAACGACTCAGCGGGCAATGGAGCGGAAGATGATAGGTGTAACATTAAGGGACAAGAAGAGAGCGGAGTGGGTCAGGGAACAAACGCGTGTTAATGACATATTAGTAGAAATTAAGAAGAAGAAAGGGACGTGGGCAGGGAATGTAATGCGAAGGCAATATAACCGTTGGTCATTGAGGGTAACAGAGTGGATCCCTAGAGAAGGCAAGCGTAGCAGGGAGCGCCAGAAAGTGGGCAGATGAGATCAAGAAGTTTGCGGGGATAAATTGCTCGCAGTTAGCACAAGACCGGGATTATTGGAGATAACTGGAAAAGGCCTTTGCCCTGGAGTGGGTGTAGATAGACTGGTGATGATGATGATGATGATGATGATGATGATTATGATTATGATGATGAATTTCGAACTTTAGTAAAGACAGAATGATAAAATTAAGCACAGTGGGGCCTGCAGAGAAAGCGTTCTTCCCGAGCATAAAGTTGCTCTGTTATCACAGTCGGACTTAACATAGCCAATTTATATCGGAAGTTTACCCTGGCGGTTCTAGGAAGGACCAACAATTAGGCTAGCTGTTAAGCGGTTGTCTAACATCTCGAAGTAGCGCAAACTCGACACGGACGCAAGAGAAGAACGTAGGCAAATCAGTCGTGGGTCAGCGCTGTGTTCTGTCTACTTCCTTCTTCTTGTGTCCGTGTCGATTTTGCGCTGCTTCAAGATGGTCAAGATTTGCCATTCTGATTCTGAAATCGGTGCGACTTTTACGGGTGTTGTCGCAATGGAGACACTGTGTGGCATTGGCCATGTTAATGACAAATTCGATACACTGCGACAATATAGCGATTCGTTTACCGGGCACCATTCGAGCAACAGGGAGACAATATATGTCATTGGCCAATCCCCTAGAGTGGGTGCGTGTAGATTGTTGGTGGGTATGTTGACATCGCAGCCGAATGCAAATTGGTAAATCTGACGCGATATCTAGGTACAAGGCCGGCTGTTTCAGTAGTATGCAGGAAGTTACAGGCACTCTGAAACACTTTCGATAAATGCTTTGTCTTTTCTTCGTGTCTGGTAGCATTGTAAAATATTTAGTTGTCAACAGCACGGGGCTGCACTGCGCGATTTGCTCGTCACAGCAGAACTATCCGCCTTCCGTGTCTGCTTTGCTTTGTGGGTTTTTTCTAAAGTGGCTATCGAATGCGTTTATTGCTTAAACACAAAGGAAGCGGCGAATGGCCGCTTCATTGCTGCTATGACGTAATTCGAGCCCTCAAAGAACGCCAAGACTTGGGAAAGAGAGGAACGTCTTTTGAGCAGGTTTCATGGTTATCTGATAGACGCATTGAGCAGTAATTTTTGTCTGAGCTACATTGTGAATATCTATGTTGACTATGTTCTCCACGGATTTAGATTTCGAAAAAATTCAGAAAAAGGTTACCGGGTCCCTTTAAATCAATGTGTTAATAAACCGCGGCCCGCCCCAAACCCGAAATGAAACATGCTGAATCCCTTTTATTTACGTACGCTTGACGTGTGACGTCAACACGGGAGCGTCAATTTGCGACACTTTGCAACCGCCGATCTCCAGAAGCGCGCGTTCGGGGGACTGAAGTGCTCAGCCTATAGTTCTGCGGGAAATTACATTTTCATAAATCTAACGTTGGATATCGGTTTGACTGATGATCCTCTACAATTTCCACATTACAATCACACGCATAACTGCAAGAATTAAGAAAGGTTAATAAACAAGTACTAAATTATTGTTACCCTAAATAGCAATTAGGACTCGTCTTTTTGGGTCCTCCAGAGCCCCTGATAACTTCGCGCAAGAAAAACAACTTTACCTCCAAAGGCCTATTTTTTTTAAATTACTTAAAGGCTTCCCTGAAACCCCTTGTATATTGCTGTGTTGTGCTATGTTTCTTATAATCTTTGCTCGCTAATGTGCGGCATCTATAATGTTGCCTACGTTAGGCATAGAGGAAACGCTTTAATGTAAGCGCCCACTGATACTGGTGCTTTGTAACTGCCCCCCCCCCCCCCCCCATTTTTTTAGCGTGACCTATTGGTCATTTCTAAACATTTACGATTGCTTTACTTTGAGGTCCCAAGATTGAGCCGATTTTGGGAATCAGCCATCCCGACGCTGTCACCACTGTTGGGACTGGGAAATCTCACCGCTGCCACCACTGTTGCTACTGGCCATCCGAGCGCAGTCACCGGTGTAACGGCGCTGCCTTGCTCCGTCCGGTATCGACGCGGCGCAGAGCAGATCGATGACGTTCTCGAGTCGACGAAGAGTTGAAGCAACATGTATATAGAGTATGTACAAGGCTAAGAACAGCGTTACATGGCTCGGACAAAGGCGACAGAACCTCTCCACTCGGTGCCTCCGAAAAGTGCCGCCGAAGAATGCCGACGATAAGTGCCTCCGGGCGGGTTTTTATACCCCCGGAAGTCCGTTGTAGCCCCGAGAAGTTTGAATCGCTCCAATCACGACTCTCGCTGCCGAGTTTGAAATCCGACGAATGGAAGCGAAGCGGTTGGGTCAGCCGAGCCGCCACGATGGGGAAAGGGAGGGCAACGCCCACGCCGTCTCCACGACGCCGCCCCCAGGCGAGTAGCGACATGTCGATTGCCGGTCGTTCACACGGTGCATGATTCGGCCGAGCCGCCGTGACGCAGAAGGATGAGACGACTCTGCGGCGGTGCATATTTGAGCCTGCGGCCGCGGGTGGTTTGATCTGGTTTGTACGAGGTGTGAATCAGCCCCGCTGTCGGTACGTCGCCCCGTGCAGCGAATTTGGGCTGGGCGCTC
This sequence comes from Haemaphysalis longicornis, assembly GCA_013339765.2. NCBI lineage: Eukaryota > Metazoa > Arthropoda > Arachnida > Ixodida > Ixodidae > Haemaphysalis > Haemaphysalis longicornis. Next base: position 166,472,132 of record CM023451.1, on the reverse strand, counting down.
TGGCACAACAGGCACCCACTTAGCGCTAAGATGCACGATTGCAGGCGATCGGTGTTTCGATGCATGGGTTGCAGCAAGGTGAGGGGACTAACACCAACTAGTTGTTCTCAAACGGCCGCATTGAAGGCTTGTGATCTCGTGTGTCAGGGGTCGGTGGGGTTAAGAGCCTGTGAGAAATAAAGGCGGCCCTCTGAATACAATCGTTATGACTTCTCTGTTTATGAGGTGCGTTCATGTTGAACGCGAATGCGGAGCAATTCACACCTACAGCAATTCCCAACTACACAAGTGCTCGAGCCACCGGAGTGCTCGCTAACACACTGGAGGATCTCCTAAGTGCTCCGCACCTAAGCCAGTTCCACCCATATCGCAACACTTGTCAAGGCAAAGCCATCCAGCGTTATGGTTTCTACTCTGCAGACACTATCCCAATCGCGTGAACATAGACCCCTCACCCTCGAACACCGAGCATCCATCACCGTCGCCCCTCATGAGAAGGACATGGACCTCAATAGGCATGCTGAAGGGCGCCGCATAAGTGCAAACGTCCTCTCCACAGCCCTGCAACGCCTGGGGTCGGTGAAGCACATTACGTTGACGCACATCCTGGGGAAGACAAGAGAATGGTCACGGCGGTCGCCGGACCACTGAACTACGACCTTGTTACCATCGAACCAAACGTATATGCTATCGATGACGTAGAAACACGCTCCTTTTCAAGAGCCATGTACGCGGCCACCACACGCATAATTCGTTCGTAAACAGCCATAATCACCGTCGCCTATTGATAAGGAGCCTGCCGACATTTATTCAGAAGTGACCTATACCACCGCACAGCTCACCCCAACCAACCAAGACGTATTCGACGACAACCGCCACACTTTTCACTTGACTCCAGCGCACGAGGTTTTGGCAGAAAATAAACGTGCACAGACACTCGCCCGACAAACTATTTACCCGTTACTTGACCAGCTCTCTCCAACTTTACGTTAGGCGCGGCTGCCTTTCAGCTCGCACGCATAACGCGGGGTCTTTTTGGCGCGAAACGCAAGGTATGCATCCCTCGCCACATCGTACACTCCCAAGGCGACATTCTGTCCTCCTGTGACAAATATACAGACCAACACATTACCCACCGAACATCTCAAACACCGCTTCTGAAACTTATCTGGCTCCCCCACTTACACTTTCTGCGGAGGCTACCCCATCACATTTCACACATTATGGGCTTGTGATCGGCACCCAACGTTGACGCGCATACCCAACCGAACTCTTCCATCCTGGGAGGCCAGGCTGGCTGATCCCGGAGCAGCGACGCAGCTCAGGCTGGCTTCCAGGGTGGAGGCCACCGCTTCCAAAGTTTATATTTAAAGTTTATATTTCTCCTATAAAGTTTCTTTAAAGTTTATTAAAGTATATTTCTCCTATAAGAAATAAAGTTTATATTTCTCCTTCCTTCTCGTTTCCCGCATGCGAGCGCGTTCTAGCACGAAACTGAATAAAGCTGGAGAAGCCGTATTTTACGCACCAATGCCTTTACATCAAATTGAAAAACTTTATTCTGGAGCGCTTCTTCATGGCGCGTGGTAAAATTGCACAGGGGCCCACAGCGCGCAGTATGCGTAAGCAGCGGGAACGGGGAAACTAGGCATGTTATTATTACTTCCGTGACAGAAATTACTCTAAGCGAGAACGGGGCGCCGACTCAATTTTCTGAAGGGAGAAAATGGCTCGTCTCCTGCGCAAGCGGTCGACACAGTCGGCGCAAACGTGAAACGGCGGCGCATGGCGCATTTAGCAGCACTTTACGTTAACCCGGTGCACGCGGTTAGGCGAACTTATTTCACACCTGATTTTTGGGTTCGGTGAGGCTTCCGGAAACGAGGGTAGCTGTACCTAAGTTAAGAAGCCATCGTGTTTTCAAGGCTGACTTGATGGTGGCGAAAAAAGATTTTATGCGGAATAGCGACGATTCAGTGGAAATGAGCCATTACGCATCCCCTTTTTAGATAAACCCGGGTATCGAATTCCTAGATCACATTTCGAGATTCTTCCGCGCCAAGAATATCCACTTGCTCGGCTATACGCAACACGCACTTGTGTGGAATGCCACGTATACTGAACGAGTGCCGTCGAGTGAAGACGATTCGCAGTGAAACGATTGGTTACCCGATCGGAAGCCTGCGAAAAAAATTAGTTTAGACGAGGCTAAATCAGGACGCATACCGCCGCGACTAGAGGCCGCGTACGATGAGCAACAACCAAGAACAACAACTATGGGCCGTCCAGCAGGCCCTCGAGGCGCTGGCCAGGCAGGAACCCGGGGGGCCGGCAACGGCCAGCGGGGATCCGCGCCGCACGCCCGCCACGAGGCCCAGTCTACGCGCGAAAGCGCGCACTGCAGGCATCAATAAAGTTTTTCCAATCCAATTGTGCGGGGGTGTCCCGAATTGGCGCTTCAGTCCTTCTTTCAACAACATTCATGAGCAGGCACATTGACATTTTTTTTATCGAGGAAAGCGCCATTGAATGAAGAGTACGTAGGATGAATGCTTGGAAAACCTTGCTACGCGACACTCTTAGAGAAACACGTATGCGTGGGCCAGAAGTCACTCAAAGCAATGCCCACTCACGAGGAACCATTCAATTGGTGTCAGCTTTTGAGACCGTAAACCAACCTCGGAGAAACCTTTCAGCCAACATGAATGTGGCGAAAGGAGCTCTGGCCTTAAGGCATCAGTAAATGGGAAAAGCTGTATCTGCGCTAAGATAAAACCCCCAACAATTTTTGCGATGCGCGAAATATTTGAAAGAAATGTCACAGATTTATTTTCGTACGGGAACTGCAGTGTTTACAAGGATAAGAGATAAAATTTCTTAGACGGGCATGAAGGAATATTGTGGTTGGACATGTGAGTATTTATTTATTGATGTATTATTTTTTATTTTCTATTTATTGATTTATTTATTTATTCGTTTATTTATTTTTATGTGTTAGAAGTACCTACGTCGGCAATTATAGGGAGGTTACAGTAGTAAAAAATAAAAACAGAAAGTCATAACCAAAGCAAAAATCCCCCTGCCAGCTTATAAGAGAAATCTAAGCACTTAGAGGATAGCAATGTTAAAAGCGTACCAATTGGTTGGTAAAAACTTTATTGACAGCCTGCAGAGCTTTCGCTGACCGGGCCTAAGTCACCCGCTTGGGGGCGTCGCCGCTGGTCCTCGTCGCCCGTTTGGGGGCGTCGAAGTCCTGCCGCTTCACCATCTCACAGGCCTGCTGGACGGCCCAGAGTTGGTCGTCGAGGCTGGGGCTGCACAAGGCAGCGGACAGCCGCGGCGGGAGGGTTCCGGAGTTAGCACCGTGCGGCTCTTTGGTACAATCACAGAGCATGTGGGTTAAGGTGGCTACCTCTTTCCGGCAGACTTTACATGTTTTGGTCGTGTAAATTTCCGGATACATTCTGTCATAGTGTGCCGGGCTAGGATACGTGCGCATCTGCAGTTGCCTGAGTGCGACCGCTTGTGACCGGTCCAGCTGGTCGCTGGGCGGAGTGAAGGCCCGTCGGGCCAAGCGGAATGCCTTGATGATTTTGTTGTAGGTCGTCATTCGATCTTTGGTGCTGAACTACGGACGGTCGTCGCCGGCGCGGTTTGTTAGCTCGCGCGCCCGGCGTGTGCCGTCTCGTTGCCATTACGATGGGTCTCGGAGACTTCCCCCATGTGTGCGGGGAACCACTGGAGTCGGGTTTGTGGTTCTTGTTCTCCATGGACTTGGCGTCGGCTTAGGATTCGGCCCGCTCTCGGCGATATCCGTCCTTTGGCGAAGTTCCTAATCGCTTGTCTGGAGTCGCATAGGACCGTTTTGAACGCCCGGTCCGTGAGGGCGAGGGCCACTGCTATTTCCTCCGCTTCTTCTGCGTGTTTGCACGCCACGCTTGCTGATATCTTTGTCACCCCGTCTGAATCGACGACCGTCACGGCAAATCGGGAACCTTTCTCGTACTCGGCGGCGTATACAAATCGCGTACCCAGACCGTTGCCGTGGGCGTTCAGGATAGCCTTGGCTCGGGCCTCTCTTCGGCCTCGGTTGTACTCCGGATGACCATTTCTGGGGATCGGATCGACTCTAAGTGTCTGCCGGATGGTGTCTGGGACGGTGACTTTATGTCCCTGCTGTGTGTGGTATCCGACGCCAAGGGTCTCGAGGATGTGGCGGCCAGCGTTCGTGCCGGATAACCGCTCCAGCTGCGAGGTACGCTGTGCCTCTGCGATTTCCTTCAGTGTGTTGTGGATGCCCAGCTGGAACAGGCGGTCCGTGCCAGTGGATTCCGGCAGGCCCAAGGCGATCTTGTAAACCCTGCGTATGAGGACGTTGATCTTGTCTTCTTCTTGCCTGTACCAGTTATGAAAGGCCGCGACATAAGCGATGTGGCAGACGACGAACGAGTGGATGAGCCGCGTGAGATTTTCCTCCCTCATTCCGCTCCTTCTGTTGGTGATTCTCTTGATGAGTGTCGTGGCGTTGGACGTCTTATGCATTGGTCTGGTGATGGCTTCACCGTTGTGGGCCGTGGCGTCGATTATCATGCCGAGGACTCTGATTATTGGGACTGTAGGGATGACCATGCCGTCGCTCGTGCGTAGACTGATTTCCTCATATTTTCTTTGGGCTTTGAGTTTGCCTCGTTGTGTCGGGCGGTAGAGAAGCAGTTCTGATTTCTTGGGAGAGCACCGCAGGCCCGTGCCTTGTAGATTGGTTTCTATTGCGTCAATTGCAGACTGCAGTGTCGACTCGATGTGACCGTCGCTGCCTGCACACCCAGAGAGTAATGTCGTCTGCATATATAGTGTGCCGGACGTCTTTGATGTCTTGCAGCTTCTCTGCCACCCCGATCATTACCAGGTTGAAGAGTGTGGGCGAGATGACCGAGCCCTGCGGGGTGCCGGCGCTGCCCAACGTTTGCTGTTCGAGTTGGAGATCTCGTGCCACTAGTCCGGCGCGTCTGTCCGTCAGGAAGTCTTTCACGTAGTTGTAAGTGCACAGGCTGAGGTTTCGTTGTGAAATTTGTCGCAGGATTCCCGAGTGCGCGACCTTGTCGAAGGCGCTTTCTAGGTCGAGTCCTAGGATTTCCCTGGTTCCCTTGGTCTTGTCAAGCACTTGGTGCTTCAACTGAATCATGGCGTCTTGCGTACCTAGGTGTTGGCGGAAGCCAAGGAGGGACGGTGAGTAGATCCTTTTCTGCTCCAGGTACACTTGCCATCGATTGAGCAGTGCGTGCTTCATGACTTTGCCGACGCAGGATGTCAGCGATATGGGGCGGAGGTTGTCGAGGCTCGGTGGTTTGCGGGTTTCGGGATTAAGATCGTCTTCGCTGTCTTCCACTGGCGCGGTAGGTGCCTCGCCTCCAGCAGGCGTTGATGTAGTCGGTCAGTTGTTCCACCGAGCGGTCGTCGAGATTCTTCAGGGCGCGGTTCGACACCCGGTCGGGGGCCGGTGCCGACCTGCTGTTGAGTTTGTGCAGTGCTGTCCTGATCTCTTCCACACTGAAGTATCTGTCTAGTTCATCGTTGGGTTCGCCCGTGTACGGGCCGTGCTGTACGGTCGGAATATGCGGCAGGTATTTTGCGCGCAGGCGGGCTGCCACCGCATCTTTCCCACGTTCCCCGAGCTCCTTGTGCAGCAAGCGTGCGAGGCGGTCCCTCTGGCGAGACTTGGTGTTTGTTTCATCCAGCAGACGCTTCAGTAGGCTCCACGCTTTGCCGTTGTGCAGTTGGCCGTCCACCGCATTGCACAGCTCATCCCATTGCTGGTGGTTCAGCGTGCGGCAGTGCTCTTCGATGCTGCGGTTTAGCTCGGCAACCTTCTTTCTGAGTCTCCGGTTGAGTCTCTGTGTTTTCCATCTGGCTAGGATCGAATTCTTCGCCTCTATGAGGTGCGCCAGGTGGCTGTCCATCTTGTCGGTGTCGACGTCGGTTTCGATCGTCTTGGTCGACGCTTTGGCGTCCTCTTCCAAGGCGAGGGACCACGCTTCGATATCCGTGATTTCTTCTGCTTCATGAAGTTGTCGATCGCGCTGCTTTCTAAAATCCTCCCAATCCGTCCACGTAAACGTGTGCGTGCTGCCTTGCATTCTGTCCGGTGTTCGGACGTCTATCTCGACGATTGCATGGTCGCTTCCCAGGTCTACCGTCGTGTTGCTCCACGTGACGGTCGCTTTCCCCGCGTTCCTGACGAACGTCACATCCGGGTCGTGTCCCTGGTGGCCGAGTTGCCCAGTCTCGTCGGGTTCGCCGGGTCTGTGATGAGCGCGAAGACGAGCTCTTGCGCATCTTGTGCGAGGTTTCTCCCTTTGGCCGTGCTGTAACCATAACCCCATGCTGCCTCTGGCGCAGTAAAGTCGCCACCCGCGATCAGCGTCTGGTACCCGGCGGTCTTGATTGCCTTCTGGAGCAGCGCCCGGAACCTCTGGCGGCGTTTGGACGGGTTGCTGTACACATTTAGTACGAATATGCTCTGCTTCCTGTGTTTGGTCGGTATGAGTTCCACGAACGAGTGCTCTACTTGAACGCCGCCGAATTCGTGGTCGACGAATGTAAGGCCCTTCCTGACGAGCGTGCATAGTCCCCTGCCCTCTATCGTGCAGACGTATTCCCTGTAGCCCGGTAGGGGGGGAGCGGCCATGAGAGTTTCTTGTATTAAAATCACGTCCGGTTTGCGTGCTGCGTGCCAGATGTGTTGTTGCAGGACTGCCTTCTTGTTGGCGAATCCGTGGCAGTTCCAATGCCATATGATTATCCCTGAATTACCGCTGGCCATGTTGATTCAGGTGAGAAGTCCGGATGCCCTTGGTTGCCGCTCGATCCCTGGTTGTTCAGAGGTTGCTTGTGCGTTTCGCGCGAAGACAGGGTGGCTCATGATCATCTGCACGTTTCTCTCTAGGTAGGCTGTCCTGTTTGCCAGCTCGGTGACCGTTGCATGTAGGGTTTCGATGGAGCTCTGCATGGTGCATAGCATGCTCTTTATGTCCCTGATCTCCCCTTTTACCTGGCCTTCGGGGCCTCCCTCCTGTTGTGGCTCTATGGCCCGCTTCTTCGAGGCTGGTGCGTCAGCGATCGGGATGTTGGCCGGTGCCGAGGGCTGTTCATTCTGCTTGGAATGTTCCGCCGCGGTGCGCTCGCGTCGGAGCTCGCGCATTTCCTGCATTAACTTTTGTATCAGTTCGCGCATAACCACGTTCTCTTTCCTCAGCGCCTCTACGACGCCGTTATCGGTAACCTGAGTTTGCTCTGGTACTTTAGGTGCCCTTCCGGACCCCTCCTGCGCGTCGCCACAGACGGTGTCCGCCCAGCTCACCTTGTCTGCGGGAGACGGTGTCTTGGAACCCGACCGCGAGGCAGTGCTGCTGTGCCTCCTCCTCCTCCCGCTGTGGGAAGGCGACCGGTCGCGTGAGGGTGACCGAGACTTGGCCGCCCCCTGGCGGAGGGTCGGGAAGTCTTGTTGCGACAGCTGGATGTTGGCCTTCTGGCGTTCCCACTGCCTCTTGCGCACCACGTACGGGGTCTTGTATCTCGCTCGGCAGGCCTTGTCGGCGGTCAGGTGAGCTCCGGCACACAGGCTACATTTGGGAGTACAAGGGGGGTCCGGGTCCGGGTTGGTGAGGCCGCAGCCCCGGCAGATGCGGTTCATGGGGTTAGGACAGACGTCCCTTCGGTGTCCGAGGCGAACGCACTGTTAGCAAACGTCAATTTGCTTGCGGTACAGCGAGCAGGGTACAAGCGTTGCGCCCTACCTAACGTAGTTGGGCACCTTGAATCCGTCGAACACGACGATCACCGTGGTCGTGTTGCCGATGCGCTTGGCCGCCAGAGCTAGTGGATTTCTTGAATTGACGATCTTCTCGTCCAGCTCTCGGGGCCCCTCCTCGACGGGGATGCCTCGGATTACTCCCTTGGTCGTGTTGTGAGGTGCCGTCTCGTAAGCGTTGACTTCGTGCAGGTTCCATTGGATGTAGATTTGCTTTATCTTAGTGTACGGGTCCGCGTTCGCCCGCTTCGATGTGCTGGCGACAACGATGTTCTGCGGAGGGTTCGGGCAAATCGTGTCTTCCATACTGTCTTGGCTTGTTATTCCGGCGGCCGCGAGTATGGCTGCGGTGACCGCCAGGGCGCTGGCTCTGGTGAGGTCGAGGCCACCGTGCGGCCGCAACACGATCTTGGTTTCCTCTTTCGGTAACATGGGCATTGCAGGAGTACAACAAAAGCAGTAATAATACAAAACCCGAAATAAACACAAAGAACGAAAGGATGCACAGAATGCAACACAATAATGTGGGAGTTATTTCATCGACTTTAACTGCTGTTTTAATGGCAGTAAGAAAATTATAATCTAAGAACATTGGAACGTAACTATTTTGAAAAAAAAAAAAATAAGAACAAATGTCGGCGCTCACTGTGCACGCGCTTCGTTCTACCCTCGTTCAGTTTGTCGTGTATTATTTACAGCCCGGTTCGCTTCCTAAGGATCTATTGCAAATAACTCTTCACCATATTGCTCTGAAAATGTTGACACGTACAGGCATAAAAGCGTGCAGCTTTCCCCAAACTCGTCAAATCTAGCTTTGCAATCCAGCACTGTGGTTCGTATCCTCTACTTCGTCATGCTCTACCCCCAAAATAAACTTCTGTTTATCCGTGAGGCGTAAATAGTACAACACTACTTTCAGTCTGCACTTGGAAGCTTCCACACCAAGACTCCTTCAATTTTCTTGGAATAAAAGTTAAGGACGCAAAGTGTTTAGAATATGCGCAACATAGTGCTCTTAAACGTTAATTTCGCTTTTATGTTTTTATTTGTTCTGTTGTGGCCCGTCACTGTAATTTTTATATAGCGAATTTTATTGCTTACGCGTTTACTTTCGCATCGAAATTAGTAACTTGAACAACAAATACTCGTCTACGTATCATGCAAAATAACAGAAATGTTTTTGGGATTACAGTCTTGTATTCCGAATCAGTTTTGTCAATTAAAATTCACAAACCACTTCTCTTTTTCTCGCTCCATTTTAAAACAATTCTTAAACATTAGCGAAAGCCTTTCAACAGCGCCAGGCGACATGGCTACCACCCACGTTTTGAAACAAATAAAGCAATCTGGAGCAAATAAGGGCATTGAAGATTACCGACATCTAAACCTGACTTGATACTGCACTAACGCTTGCTACAAATGGAATGCGGAACAAATCAATAAGCGAAATGACTAACCATACTATATTTTCCTACCCTATTCCAGGCTCGGTACTTCAGTGCCGATCAAACACTTTGTTCTTTTAGGGGCGCATTTACGGTGCAACTAAACAAATGCCGAAGTGCCACCAAGTGTTGTTAAGGTAAAGCCTGCTGATTTAGAGAAAAAAGGGCGTGGATTTCAGCTAGTTTCTATACTTTGGAGCGAGTGGAACAGTGTGAAAAGGTGACACAATAGCGAGAGGATAGACTGGCAGCAGTTTTTTGATGTAGTATTACGTTGCATAATGGAGGATCTTACGTTCCCAATGTCACCACCGGCATACACTAGAAATCGGAAAAGAACGTGTAGCGTTTCCAGGTTCTGTATTACATAGGCACCAGAAAATATCCCTAGATAAGAACGCATACATTGCAAGACCAACCGTTATTTTGTTAACCCCGAGATATCACAACACTTTCAGGTCAAATGATCATCAGCATGCAATGTCTAACACGGCAACGCATAACAACAGTAGTTACTCAAATGAGACCTCTTTTACCAGAGGGTCTCGACTTAGTTTCCACGACTGTACACAAAATGAGAATTTGGCTAGAATGCACTTGTTTACCATCACAGGGAGCTATTTTGTCGGTTCGGGAAAACAGGAGCCCTATCCAAACTGATGTTCAGATAGTGTTAAAAGCTGGGCGCAGTCAATAATATACGCGACTCGAGCATAAAGGATTCAGAGCACCCGCAATCTCTCTTTTCGAAAATTATAATTTGTACGTAGCAAAAAGTGAACGCTTAACCATCCCAAATATAAAGCAAAGTAAACAAAATCAGGAATTACGTCAAATTGCACTCATTTTAAAATAAAAACAAACCCAAAAAGGAACAAAAAACATGTGCTTAGTGTTTGCCTGCAACGTCAGAGTATATTGTACCGAGAGAAACTAATGCTCTATATTGGCATACAGCTGTCGCGAAGTAGAGACTTGGTAATTGCACTGCGTGTACAATTACCGAGTGACTACCCGCAGAATGAAGCTACGGATAGCAGTGTAAAATCTGTGCGTGACAGGATCGCCCATTCGTGCTGTCACAAAACCTGTCAAGTGCTTCCGCTTCCGTGTACAAACGGGTAGCTCAGCGTGTTTACGAGTAAGCAATTGTATTGTGTCAAGGACGTGGACGTTCCCGTTTCCGAAGTGAGGCCGTTCCGTCAGCGCTGTGCGTACAGACGGTGTCGACGCAAAACTCAATCACGCGTGCCTTCAAAGTGTTATGGTAGCCAGCAGTGGCGCTAAAGGGGCTAGAAAGTGGCACAAAATGAGACGAGTATGCGAATAACTTCTAAAAAATGCCTGTGTTATCACAGAGGTACCCGAAAGACATTTTCTGTTCGGTAAACTATGTATATTTTATTCTAGAATATTTTCTCGTGCGCAAAACACAAGAAACGTTTGCTGGCGTCGTCAAAGCCTGACGGTTTTCTCCTCGCGTTTAGGGGACGCACAAAGGACGAACGGGTTTTCTCTACCAGGAAATTAAATGGATACCCGTGTAATGGCACACGGGATTCCACGTCTCATGTGCATGTCGGACGAGTTTGCACGTCCTGGCGCCGCTGCTTCGTTATTGCGGATTGTTCGGCGAGTTAGTGCTGGACTTTGAAAACATGCCAGCGCTAATGGACCAGTAGGCGGGTGGAGAGGACGTGGAGACGCAATGCACTGTGTTGTCGTCCTTCGCCCCACGTTTTCTATGTTCGCGCACTGTGTTGTCATGTTTCTTCCCCCCCCCCCCCGACATAATTCATCAAGGCCGCCACGCTTTCGATGTGCCCGGCCCCTTGATTAGTCGTCTTTTAAAATAGACATACCGGTGCATAGCCGTAGTGTATACGTTGTTGACGTGAGCATGGAGCCGCCTTCGATGGGGAGAGTCCTGACTGACCCCCTTAATTTAAATCAGCCATGAAGGCGAAATAGCAGTGTGGTTAATTGAGAAACCACTTTGTACCAATAACAGTGATGCCAGCGTTATCGCGAACATTAAAGAAAATTCTCTATCTAGGGAAACAGATGAAACTTCCCATCTACTTTCTCGCTGGGTCCATATGACGTCACGGGATCTTCCTTGTGCTATTGGCGGACGCCGGGTCCCAAGATTGTAAGGGTGCTTCTGGCGTCGTTTGATTATAACACCTCAAGGCTAACGTCAATTTAACGCATAGATACCTATTTTCAGTGCTCCCTCTATTGCATCATCTCCAACGCTAAATTTGAACTCTTTTGCTTTTCTTTTACTTTGTTTTCTGTAAGTGAAACACATCCAGGCGGGAATAAAATGAGGTAAGTAACCAAAAATCTAGTTCTTCCAAAGAAAACATAGTTGTATTTCAATTCTGTGTGTCGCCCTTTAAAAGGGCGACACACAGAAACGTGTTAGAAGGGCGACACACAGAAACGTGTTAGAATTTACAATGCCTGGATAATTTATTTCATTAAGCCTAGAAACATTAAGCCAATTTTCGTGCTTTTTCGGTCGAATAGATACAATTTTTAGGGGGAAAAGGGCTCGAATCGTTCGTTTGTCTCGCACCATGCCCGCCAACGATTTGCTTTCGTCGACATAAACGCCAGACCGACATTTCCGCGCAGTGGAACACAGCAGTGTGCCGCGGAATTTAACCTGTATGAATGCTGCCGGAAAACGCAAATTACGAGCATTAACCCCATCAAGGTGAAAATTGAACTTTCGAAGACTAGGATAGTGCGAAAACAAATTGTAAACCAGTGTCATGTCACTGCGGTAGTTCACGTGGCGGCCGCATAGAGCGCACTGTGTTCATCCCTTTCCTGCGCTTTACAAAATAAACTGTGCTCCAGCGATCTGGTACGTGGGGAAATACAAGACAGCGTGCGGTTAACTAAACATTCCAGCCATAAACCAATTAAACCTTAGTGTTGCTAATCGAATACTAGCAAGCGCAGAGCATTAATTCTTAGTGTGATTAAAGGCGAATGCAGCCAAACGCCCCCTTCCCGACGTTTCAGGTCGAAGGTGAGATTGAATTTGCGAATAAAGTAGCTTTTTGAGGTACAAGGGTATGACATCTAATCAGCCTGGGAGGACGTGGGGCACATGCAACACAGTCGTAACTTGGTGAGTTTCACGTGAAAGCATGGAAGACCAAGAATCGCGCGACGAAACTCCGAATGTGAGCTTATTGTTACCCCCGAACAATCAATGGTCACAGACCCAGAAACTCTAGCGAAATGCAATGTCACGTAACTGTTTTTGGAATGCCTACGTGGATGCTCCTGCTTTGACATGCCTTTGGGTTCTCGGTGTTGCAGCTTTTTGGGCTTGTACTACTTGGTTCAGGCCCCTGACTAGTGCATTTCGGACTTCCCTGGGATGTCGGGAAGGATTATAATAGAGCGCCTAGCTAAGCCCACCGAGCGCTGAGGACGGCATACCTGGAGGACGTCTCACAAGCGCACGCTCCCATAGGAAAGCCCGGGCACCAGGGGCCGCTCCTATTTCCTCTTTTTCGCATGCCCTCTCTTTCATCCCCTGAACACCCCTTCCCCAGTGTCGAGTAGCAATCCGGGCTTTAAGCCCGGGTAACCTCTCGGCCTTTCCGTTCGTTTTTCTCCTCCTGCTCCTCCCTGTGTTGTAATGCGGTGGTTTAGTGGACACACTGCTCCTTTTCAACTTCTTGAGCTGGTTGGTGGTCTCGTGGTAGTATGGGGGGAAAGTGTGCTGGCACTGTGGCTGATTAACAAGGAGCGGGAGAGTAGTGGAAGTGTTTGTAGCAAGTACGGGCGATGTTTGGAGTGTTGTTTTAAAAGTGTTCCTCTAGAAATGTGCCCCGTCCAGCATGGATGGGGAAAGCCATGGGATCGCCAGCACTCTGCGAATAATCCCGCTGACCGACTGATGAATTAGCTGATTCCTGGTAATCCTTAGGAACCTGCACCCGAACAATAGTGGCGCAAGCGTGAAATAAGAGGGAGTGAGTGTTAGCGAGGTCGTCATGGAGATCGTCGGGAACTCGGTTGTCATGAAGAGCTCGAACTCCCGCCATGGAGTACGAGCTAACGCGAAACCGTGGAGAGGGGGTAAAAGAAAGGCGAAATGTTCTGTAGCAAAAACGGCCTCCGCCACTCGGAAGTCCTACTGAGGAGAGTAGGATAGGAGTAAGAATTAGCAGTGCTGGTGAAAAGGGGGAGGTGATCGTAATGACGGGAGCAGTGCAGCCACGAGTACAGTCTGCTCCTGTTAATATGAAGTCCACGGGTACTGTAAAAACTTCGAATTAACCGAACTTCTAATAATCCGAAGGCACAACAGCAATTACCTTTGTTGGCAACACGTCCCCCTTCTTCATTTGTTCATAATCTGGAATTTTTTCAGCAGTTCGAACGTACGACGCGGTTCGCCCTGATAGTTCAGACATCGCTAAGTCGAAGCCTGAAGCGCACACCACGCAAACTGTGCGCAACAAAGAAGGTTAAGGACGTCAAAATATCAAGATGCCTACGCTGGCGCCAGTCTCGGCTGCCTGCCGCTTTACGACTCTGCGCTGCTTCAGTTGCGATGGCGCCGACATAGTGCAGAACACAGCGGTGTTTTAGAGCTTAAAAAATTTGAATGTTATCGCGAGATGACGGACTTTTCGGTGCGTTTTATCAGGGTGTCGGAACGAAACAATTACCGGATATTCTCAAACACAACATAAGAATAGAGAAGACGAATATAGAATGTTTTGTGTGAACACCAGCATACATTACTAGCAGCGCAAAACAGGAGATTGCTACGGCACACTCAATTAAAAGAGCTACAAGTCATGTTGCACTTTTCACAAACGCTGCCAGAGTACCGGGGAAAACAGTTCATAAGATGCGAATGCAACGTGTCCGGCAGTGCATTCCTATCTTTAATAGGTTTAGAGAAACACGTGCTATGCCTTCGTCGGGATGTATACGGGGGAGGGGGCGGGGGGAATGTGCTGAAGTTACTGATGTTGGTCCTTTTCTACCGGCTCTCATAGAACGGGATGTTAAACACTGTAGTTTTAGAGTGTTTCACGAGACAGAGCGTTTTAAACTTCTAACGCTAATATTAAAACTGTAAGGTTTGTAGCAAAGCGCGCAGCCGGATCTTGAATTACCTCAAATTTATTGATGAGAAATTTAGTGGTCGCTCCCAGACAAAGGCGGCATACTCAAGAATTGAGCATACGCTGACAGCACGCTGGTTTCCTGGAAGGCAGGAGTTTTCGCCCTTAACAGTTGTACAGTTCTGCCCAATTGGCCGCCCAAAACAAATAGCGCTCGCAGATTTTTCCGCTACAACAACGCCTCAAATAAAGCTGGGTGCCAGATTGAGGACTGCGGCATGTAGTTTCTGTGGACCAGAGTCGAAACTTGGAACTTAAAGCGTCTTTCCAGCTGGGCCTTCAAAAGGTATGAGACAGGGAGTGCTTAAGCGTCCTCGGATTTTTTTATGTGCAGTTGATGTATTTAACGAACACTTTCGCAAAAAAAAATATAAGCATGAGATAATCTTTTTAACATAATTTATCCTTTAACGTAATTTCAAAAATCGCTTTTTTTTATTTTGCCAGCAAACATGAATAATAAGAACCGTTACGAAATAAGTTTTTTTCGGTACGCAGCTGAATCGTAACGGAACTTTTAGTCGTAGAACGAAACAGAAACCGGAAAGAAAGACATTTTGTTCCGACAACCTGCTTTTTATTCGAAATAACTTCCAGTTAACCGGCATATTGGATTTTAGCTTCCAATTATCGAGCGATTTCTGCTATTCAACTGCACATAAAATTGTCGGGGCGGGAACCCCAATAAATAATTAACTGAAATTTCCAATTCGAATTATCGAATGCTTCCAATGCGAATTATCGAGAGTCGACTGTGTAGGATAGTCGGATTGATTGATTTAGGGTTTAACGCGCCGACGCAACGAAGGCGATGGGGCGCGCCGTAGTGAAGGGCTACGGATTAATTTTGACCACCTGGGGATCTTTAACGTGCGCCGAAATCTCGTACACACGGGCGCTTTTGCTTTTCGCCTCCATCAAAAAAGCCGCCGCCGCGGCCGGGATTGAACCCGCGACCTTGTGCCCAGCAGCGCAACGCCTTAGCCACTGAGCCACCGCGGCGGGTGTAGGATATAAGGCTGCGTTGACGCAAGAGGTCACAATAACCGATGATGGCAGTAGGCGCAAGCTTGCCGTCTGCTTTAATTCATGAGGTGCGTGGTGTGTTGTGTGTTAGGGAATGGGCCAACCGGAGTTTGCAGCAAAATTGTAGTTGATGTTTATTTATTTTTATTTATTTATTATACTCTCAGGGCCAAATGACATTACAGAGGGGAGTGGCTTACATTGAAAAGACATGCTACAGGTGCCGTCAGAAATAATTGGAGCACGGGGGATGTGGCCGAAGCGCATAGGAGCACCATGTAGCTGCACCGGCGGTAAACGAAAAGAGCAAAACACGCATGTGCCCTTGCCGATGGTGATATCCCATCTATACTTATCAATTAACTCCCCTCTTTTTATGCTGTTTCGGGCGTTGTTCGCAACATACTGATCTCAGTGATCGCGCTGATAGGAGACGCGGTATCTATCAGCGTCGCTCACACACTTTCAGCGCACGCGAGCTGCTGGAGAAGCGTCGCAATCGCACGGATCTCAAGTCACATTTTTTTTTTTTTTAATATTTTTAGGTGGGTCTGCTATCAGCGCCATCACCGAGACCAGTGTGCTGCAAACAATGCTCGAAACAGCGTTAAAAAAGGTGCGTTGAGAAGTATAGAGGGGCTATCGGCGTAGGCAGGCACGCATGCGTGTTCTGCTTCTTTAGCGTACCGCCGGTGCAACTACACAGCGCTCCTACGCGGTTCGGCCTAGGGTGCCTGCATGCACCGCACGGGCTCCAGTTACTGCCGACAGTACCTGTACATGGTGAACAGAAAAAAAAGCAGACCTTAGCACGATTACAATAAGGGCAGCGTGGTAAGATGAAAAATACCTTAAGAGGATCCTGAGTATACATTCCTAGCTAGTATCGTTATCATTAATAGACACAATTTCAGGGGTCAAGGTAATTCTATTCACGGGAAGAACGAGGCAATAACGACTGCGCACCTGCATTAGTATGATAGGTGGTGATTGATATAGGGGAACATCAACCTAATGAAGGCCAGCTCGCTGCAGCACCCAGTGTCCCTGCGAAGAGCCAGACAGGCGACCCAGGCTTCGATCACCGCGCAGCCACCAGAGGCAGGATGAAAATTACATATCCTCTCGTAATGAGCTCCCACCGCGAAACGGGATTCCTAATGTTGAGCCCGCGTCGGGTCGCCACTGTCGTATCAGTGTCATGCATTTAATTAATTCTATGTAGTGTGATAACGTACGTCATTATCCAACAGACATCTATTTACATCTACGTTCCTTCGTATACCCAAACTGAACAGAAAAACGTCCCTTTGAAGTCTTCATGGTCCTTCCAGCTTGCCCGAAAATAGCACGGAGGCACACGTACAGCGCACGAACTCAGTCAACGTCGTATCGCCATCTTATGAATAAAATTGTGGCTATATTTATTATGGCTGTGTGCTCGAGGAACGCAGTACTGATGCGTGCGAACAGCGACCCGTGTCTGCTAAAAATATTTGGAAAATTGAAAAATATGAGCAACCTTACTTAGAGTTTGCGCATTTTTTTCTCAAAATAGGTGCAAGAAAGACATTTTCACAGCAGTAGCGCTCGGAATTCATTTCTGGATGTGGACGGGCCGCTCTTATCCGTGCACTCGAATGTCGGCCGAGGCCGTACTTCTATTGGAGCCTACAATACGTGTGTAACGGGGATGGAATGGAACGGTTCAGGGCACCCGTGGCCGGTGCAAGCTGCCCCGTTTTTCCTCGCAGTAGACTATTCGCCGAATTGTAGCGGCAAAGAGCAAAAGCCGCGGTGCTCCCGCTCCACGGCGTTCCGGATGCCCTAAGAAATCTATAGAATGTTCTCGCTCCAGTTTCATTTCTTGTTTTAAATATATTTTGCTATTTTATAGTTATCTCAGAAAACAGGCCTGCTCGTGTTTCTGTCCATTCAATTCCCCAACCGTTTCCGCCCTGCTCACCCTTCCCTCCCGCATCTCACACGACGGCATCCTATTTAAGTCACCTGATTCGTCCCGCCGGTGAATTAGCTTATCTTCATTGAAAATTTCCACATTTAGATGTTTCTGATATTTCAGCACGCAGAATATTACCACGTACCCATTTTTATTTTCATCAAAGCCGCTCGTTATACTGAAAGCCATCGAAAACGTTTAAACGCGTGTTTTTCTGTGCTCTTCAAGGACTTAGTGAGGGAACGATTATAAATTTGGGGGGCGTAGAGCCCATGTCAACGAGGATGTACAATGAAAGTTGTAAACTTTTAAGTTGATTAGGCTTACAAAGGAAATTACTAAATTCGAGTTCCCGCCCCATTCATACGGGTTACAACAAAGCCATAGATATTTGACTAAACTAACGCATCCCGGCGATTGACTGGCACAGCCATTTTCGTGCCAGGCGCAGTGCCCCCACATGGAATAAAAACAAAAAGTCGAAGTCAATGTAGAGAGATTCATGCATTCGATGAGAGCGAAACACTAGGAAAGAGAGTTCAGGAGCCTTTCGAACCCACAATGCCCGATCGCGAAACGTTTGGAAGTATGTTTTTTGTATGGGGAAGATCCTAACCGCGGACTGAGAAACGTTTTTTTTTTCGGCACCCAAATCTTCCAGAAAAACTGATGACAGCATTACCACAACTACAAAGTTGAAGGAGCATTCTGAATTATTGTCTTTGGAATCGCGAAACAGGGTGAAATGGTAGTTTTTGGGTGACTGCTTTTTTCGGAACATCTTTCTCCCTTACGCCAACCTCCTCTTCTTAAGCAGTCGCGACACAGTAAAAAAGCTTTAGAAACAAAGTATACTTTCAATTAAATATGGTTTATTACTGTCCGGTGAAACAGCAGAGGCAGTTGACCTTTCACTTATTCAACTAAACCTATTAGCAAGCGGTCAAAATATTGTTATATGAAAAAGAACCGCCAGTAATACATGACGGGCTTTGAACCGCTAAAGCACGACTACTAGTGATAGAAAACATTAATTAGAAGCTCATGCGAATGTGAGCAAGCGAACAAGCGGAAAAAAGCACGTACGTTACCTCTAGAGGTTAATATAATTACCTAACTGTTGCGTATAAATTCCTCATCTATTAGCTTTCGTATTTCTTTTCTTTAAAGACGCATATAAAATCTGCCACGGATTGAACTACACTAATGCTGTTAGGATGTTCAGAGAGTTGTTAATAATCTGACACTGCGAAACAATTTGCCAATAAAACTAAAAAAATAGAATTAAGAACGACAGCAAAAGCTGAATGAATGTTTCACATAATTTGGATCACCCAGTATCTATTAAACCAATTAGGCGGCCGAACTTTGTCATGTTGAAATGTCGCATTTGTTGTTTCATTCTTTATGCTGCCTCGAGGTATTATAATCAATAGACCCTTTGCAAAATGACCAAATCCTTGGCGGAAAAGCAGCAAGCCACTCTGACAACACTGTGCACCCGCTGCGCCGCCATTAGAAAGCAAGCGAAAAGGCTGCGAGCACAGAGTTTCTATGGAGTAGCTACCGTCCACCGTCCACGTAATTGCATACGCGTCGTGGGGCAACAGACTTGTGAAGCCGTGGGCGAAAACGTGCAACCGCAACGGCGTTGCTACGACCTGTTTCCTTTCTAATGGCGTCGTCGCGTTCACCACCAGTGTTACCACCGCTTAATTCTCAGTGTTGTCCGCCTTTTTGCAAAGGGTCTATGAATTCTGAACGCAAGTGCACGCGAACACGCGCACACACACACACACACATGCATACACACACACACACACTTATATATATATATATATATATATATATATATATATATATATATATATATATATATATATATATATATATATATAGTCTGCAATATTAGAAAACACTAATACAAAAAAGAAAGCGAAGAGGAAAGCAATCACACACGCTCGCGTGCACAAATTGATTACAAGGTGAGAGTATCAAAGCTAACAATGGTACCACAGCCTTCTACCCAGAACATAATGTCCAGACTTACTGGTCAATATATATATATATCTATAAAAGAAAGGAAAAGGAGAATTTTTGAGCAATACAATATTTGTCCCGTCGTGCACCGTTTCCCGAAGCAGCTTACATAAATCATCCGCTGTAAAAAAGACAAAGGGCTTTTGAGTCAGTGATATTCTCGAGAAAAAAAGAAAGGCAGGCTCTTTCGGGAAGCACAAGTGAGCAGCCCACAATCATCCAAGCGCGGATATTCGAAAGGTTTCGTTCTTGAGTAAGGATATGAGCTAAGCTTAGGGATAAGAGCGCACACATGTGTCTTCCAGTCGTGTGCAGTTCCTGAAATAGCTGAACTTCACTGGCTGCACTGAATGGACGGGTGGAGGCACTGCCTCCTTTTATTTGGTAGTGCATCTCGCGTCGCGCTTACGCCTAACTGTTTGACTTACGAGCAGTGTGGGCGACCGCTGACTGAGATGAAATATTCCTATGCACTCGCACAAGACAAGCGCAGGCTCACTCAAAGTGGTCGTTACGAAGAGTTAGTGGTTGCTCCGTCCCATATTTTTCTGTTTCTCTTCCGAAGCACCAAAGACCCCGTTGTTTCTCCAAGCAATCAGAACCTTTACGAAGTTCCAAAACTTTTGGACTCGACATCTGCTCTTGGGATCTGAGACACGAGAAAAAAGTCTTCTTGGGTCTGGCACGTTACACCGCTCGGCCATCCTGACAGCACAAAGAAAACCATGCCATAAGCTGCATAGATACTATGCTATAAGCCCCCCTTCCCCCAACCGAATATAAGTAATGGGTTGAGAACATGGGTAAGGAAAACAGACAACTGCACGACACAAGTAAATTCCCCCGCCTGTTTTCTGTGAATTGAAATTGTACCGTTGTGTTCGCTGATTTTCATGACCTTCTACTTGAAGAACTTGGCCCGAAGTTCAACTAAGTGTTCAAAGCCTATAGCTTATTTGCAGTTCACAAGCTTATATGCTAGCCATATTTATTAACGATATTTTTATTTGTGATATCTGTGCGTCGTGTGAATGACACAATCGGCCGATTGTCCGTACGAACGACCAAGTTTAAGAGGCGTGATTTTATTGGGGGCGTTACAGATGTCATTTCATCAAAAGCTTTAAAGCCGCAATCTTCTCATGAGGCGGAACGAAATTATCACGTAATGATGATACAGCATTGTTCAATAGCGCTTGCATTGTAGCGTAAAAGCTACTGCTTTGCAGACGTGCATCCGTTTATACGTACAGAGCGGCCACGTTGCCGGCCCGGCCTCGTAACATTTAAACAATATCCGCAGCAACGGCGGCAGTTTTGTTCCCAAGCGCTGTGTCTTTTGGAATTCATTGAAAGTGTTTGCGTACAGTGTTCGTGTAAAGTGTTCACAGATACGCGCTGGAGCCAGGGTAAAATCTCTTCAAGGAACGGCATTAAATGACGCTAAATATTGCTTGATTACGTTACCACGCTTATGAAAGAAATGGTTGCTTAGACGCTGTCAACAAACAATGTGTTGGTCGGATGCCTCTTACACGCTTGGCTTCCACTGTCCAAAGAAGCCTGCATTTGGGCTCTTTTGGAACAGATAGTTTCCAATCATTCCTAGAATGATTTGTGCACTGATGCACACTACAACGGGAATAGCGGGGAATAGTGGGTGGATTGCATAAAACTGAAGCGGAACGAGCACCAACTGAAAAAAATGAGGGATGCTCACACTAACGCGTTCCACTTGAACGTAGCGAAGCTATACGCAACCTTCGCGACCATCACGATGGTTTAAGTCCACGATTGCAGCGATTTGCTTCTTCTTGGCTGCCGCAACAACCTTTACTCCATCATTGTCGATATAATTGTGAGCTTGCTCCTTTTTTTTGGAACTCATAATCATTGGAAATCACCTGGGAGGGGCGTACGCTAAGACGTGTCTTTCTCGTTCAGAGCAAGTGTTGCCACAATTACGGTCGAACGCTGGGCTATTTCTCACTCCGGGCAAGTGTTGCCACGAGTACGGTGAACGCTTGAGGTTTTTATTTTTTTTTTTGCCAGTCTTGACCAATTCTCGTGTGTGGGTATGCTTGGCTTGACAAACGTGCGCAGGGGACGCTGGGCGGTTGTCTCGAGGCACGCACACACGAGCGCTGGGCGTTTTCTTTGGTTTATTAACCCCCAGGCGGTCGCCGCAAGGCCCGCGCTCACGTACGCGCGTTCGGCAATTTCTTGATATTTTTAATTGCGGACGTCAAAATTTACTATTTGCTAAACAGGTTCGCTGTTGAAACAACAGCACACGCCAAGCGAAAGTTACCAGTCGCGGCCGTCAAAAAAGCGACTACGCTGCCGCCAAAGCCGTGGAGTCAGCATTGGTCCCTTCAAAATCTGACATACCCCAAAGTTGGGTCTCCCGCATCCTGGCACTATAAGATTGAATAAAGTCACTGGAGACTTCAGAGATGGGGTTTGTTGACACTCCCGTACCATGCAGGAGAAAGTGCAGGGCAGGTGCCTGATTTCCAGGTGGAGGGTTAGGAAGTGGGGTGCCATGTGGGTAGGATTTACTTCGGAAACAGCGAAAGATTTTAGTACCGGCCCCTAGAGGTGGGGAAGTAGAGGATGGGAATTATTGCGTTCATGGGCATAGCGTGCCAGCATATCGGTGTGTTGGCCGGGTGGAGGGGGCCGCCGAGTTTCCGCGTTGGCGAACAACCCGGCCTGTATGAACGTGGCCCGGGCGTGGTCAGCTTTGGTCGCCTCCAGGTAAGCGTATCCAGGGGTCCAGGTGTGCCAATTTCAAAAAGGCGGTTGATGGCCTGAGGGACGGGAATGGTAGGCTGTGAGATTGACCAGTGAAATGTGTGCGCGTACTGTACATACCTAAATCCCGTGGGCGAGCTTTGAAACCCTACAAAGTGCTACTTGCCCGCGGCCACAAACCAACAGACAACTCTCCCAACGTACTACCTTGATACTAACAGAGTCGCAGATACCCATGGCGGTGTGTTAAACAACGCCAAGTTTGGTGGGGCGCCTATACTCCGGCCTAAAATCTTCGCGGAGTCGCCTCACCTTGATACATTTCAGGGACCTCCACATTCTCCTATTTTCCTTTGTCTCTGCTCCCTTTCCCGTCCAATATATTCTTTAGTCACTACTTGTGGCACCAAAATACTCCGCACACAACATTGTATGCTACCCCATAATGAATGCATTACACCACACCCATCACCACACTAATCAGCACAAATTCGTGCTTCTTTCGCGGGACATGTTATATCATTTGTCATTTTTTTTCACTGGTGCTTCTGAATTTCATACTATTTGATTCATTTGTCATTAATCCTCACGCCCTTAAAATAAATATTACCAGTCATTCCCATGTCTGTGCATGCGTCTCATAGGGAAGAAGAAAAGAAGAAGAAGAAGAAGAAGGAGAAGCTTTTGTGTAGGCCCGCTTCTGCTACAGTTTTTATCATGCAGGTGAGCGTAGTCATTCGCGCGTTTGTGCTGAATGAACCGAGTTCATGCTTTATTTAGAGGGGCCTGACGAGACACACAACCTTTCAGAAAGTGCCGTGTGTAGAACAAGGGGCTTAAGCTGTTGCAGATGTATAACGTAGAAAGCAGGTATTGTAGTGGAGAGGGATATATCTTCGGTATTGGCTAGATTAAAGGACTTTAGTTCGTACGTATACGATTAAATGAAACCAGGGCCCATATAGGGCAATGTAGAAGACATCTTTGGAGTGAAAAGCCCTCGCCATAGGGCTTTCCGTGGCACGCAACTGCTTCCTTTTATTTCAGTGGTTAAATCCATTATTGCAACGGTTCGTGACTGCGAAGGCAATATTCCCGTATCTGTCGCTTTAGATGAGGACGGCAACACGGCGCTTGCTCGCCGAAGTGAGCCATGCCTTAAGCGACGTGCTGGCTGGTGGGACAGGTGGGAGGGAAATGGTATGGTGCTTCGTCTCTGCACAGGCATACCCATAGAGAGACGCAGCAAACAAGCGGCGGCGAAGCAGCCAATAAACTCCCGCTTGTACCGTAGTGTCGACGCTCCGCTCGAGCGCAGCTGCAAGACCTCTCCCCAGCGGATGACGTGACATTACGTCACGACCGCCACACTTGCGCTCTGGCGGCTCAGCGTAATTGGGGCGCAATGAAGGACCTTGAAATACATATCTTAGTACAGTTTCGCCATAATAAGCAACTGCTCACTTGTATGGCATGCGGAATGCTGAATCGCATGACAATGATACTCCTTAAAGGGACACTGAAGTGATTGGTAAACATTGCGGGATTACTTGCGCAGATTGTAGTCCGGAGTCCATAGGCCATGTTATGACCACTCTGAGTGCGTTTGCGCGAATTTATTTGGTAGGAAGATCAATTCGAAAATGCTGTCCTCCTCTCTGCATCCTCGCCTATTTTATGCGGCGTTTTCGGGTAACGTCCGGAGGAAATGACTTGGCTTGACTGCGCTACTGCACGGCCCGCCGAACTTCCGACAGAGTCAGTCGGCCCAGCGTTTAGTCCGCCGGCCGGCGACGGGTCGTCGCAATTCGTCCGCTCAGTTGAAACTAAGCCACCACACGTTTGTGAATGAAAAAAGGTGCCGTTTTTTACTTTTGTTAGTTTGTACACTATCAACCTCCAAATCCAGGTCGCTCCAAACAAGCGCTGCACAAGCGCACTTGCAACGCTTCACTGACTGGTACGCTAGTAGGAAAGTCTAAGGCCACCTGAAGGCGGGAGAAGAGTCAGCGAAGTCAGTATAGGTACCAAGGAAATAAAATCAACTGAAAGTTTTACCGTACAGCGTAAAACTAGGGAGAAGGAATCACTTTTTTTGCGCAGGGTGAAGAAGCACAGCGGTGAGCAGCACGACCACACATCTGCCAACGCTTTTCCGTCTAAGAAATGCAATTGCTAGACGTGAGATATTGTGGAAGTTTGGGGGACGCTTACTCCACGAGCGATATACAACAAATAGTCACCTAAGCTGCTTGAAGTGCTTAAACTAAATAAAAGTGTAAACTGGTTATGCATTATACACCTCATATTTCGTACGCCGGCAGTGCTAGCCCGTGGCAAAGTGGTTTGGAGTGCTAGGTATATTATTTCTCAAGCCGCAAATTCGAATCCCCTAGGGTATCTTCTGTGTTTTTTTTGTGTAAGTTGATTTTTTGGTTTTCGGCCGATGTTTTCTATACTGAGTTCACCATTTTTGGGCCGTAGTGTTCATTGCTCTACGAGCGGGTTCACAGAACGCGGGCAGACTGCCACTGAGGCGCTAGCGATTTCTCGTAGACGTGCTGTTGCCATAAGCACCGACTGCTTGCGGGCAGTGGGCACAGGCCAGAATTAGCAAACCCTTGGCCTGTTGCGAACCAGCTTTTTACGATACAGGCATGAGTGAGGCAGGCTCCAAATATGGGGAAAAAGCGCATGGCACTTGAGCGTCTGCGGTGACGCGGAGGGCACTCATCCACTGCGTAGGCTTGGCTAGTGATTGCTACGATTCCACGCCATGTTCGGAAACTTATCTTAGGCATTTTACAGCCGACAACTTGGCAGAAGCGTGGTGGGGCGATTATTGAGATATCGAGAATGCCCATACAACGATAACTTCGGATGTCAAGCATGTTGTTTTACAGAACCGAAACCAAAACTTGTTTGAATGCTAATCTTGGATATCGTACAATCACGGTGCACCTCCTCCCGACGTCACAGCCTTTGGTTGGTGCGGCCCCCCCAGACCGCGCAGGGTAGTTTTTCTTCTTTCGGGCTTTATAAAATAATTACGGGATTATCAACCGGATAAACGATGAAAAGTTCGTTAATTTGAGCCAGTCTACGCAGCACAAGCAAAAACGGCAGCTTGACAAATTCACGTCGGTGTCCCTTAAGCGGAGCGGCCTTGTGATCCTGTTCATGATCTATGTTCTTGTCAACGGCACCCATTGAGCGATTCCCCATTATTAGCCTGTCCTGTTTTTTACAGCGGAGCTCTTTAGCAGTTCGTTGATTCCGGCGTTTCACAAAACTCAGTTTAACAGCATAAACAAATGAAATTACCGGCACCAGGACGATTTGAACCTGTGTAGGACAGTGTAAACAAATGAAATCACAGGTACCACGAGGATTCGAACCCGTATCGGAAAGTATAAACAAATGAAATCACAGGCACCAAGAGGATTCTAACCTGTGTCGGACAGTATAAACAAATGAAATCAAAGGCACCAGGAGGATTCGAACCTGTGTCGGCAAGATCGACGCAGTTAGAGTCACCCGGGATTACTCACTCGGCTTCTACTGTGAGTTACTATCCGAGAGTCAAATGGCTTACTCACTAGGCTGTTACTGTAGGAAGAAGGATCACGCCACCTTCTCGACACAGAACACACGATGCACCAGCGGGTGCGTGGTTTAAGTGTTGCGGGTTCCGTTCGTTCTTTCTGCTTCTTGGCGTGGCTTCTTCTTCGTCGTTATAGCAAAAAGATGGAGTAAAGGTCGTTGCGGGAGCGACGAAGACAATCGTCGGCAATCGTGGACTAAAACCATCCTTATGGTCGTGAAGGTTACGTACAGCTTCGCTACCTTCAAGTCTTACGCGTTAATTCGAGATTCTTAATTTTTATTATTATAATGAATGTTCTGTTTTTTCTCCCTACGCAAACTGTGCGTAGGTACAGACAGTCAACACGACTAGCATTGCTAAAACGTCCAATCAAACTGCGCGTGGGTGCAGACAGTCGACACGACTAGCGCTGCTGATACGCATAAGCCGGAACCGGAACCCCTCGATCAGCCCGCCATTCATCCTCCAAAGTCTGGGGCCCAGCATCGACGGGTCCGTGCCCACGAAGCTGGAGGGACCAGCGTCACGTCCATTGGTGCTGTAAGAAACTGCCTTCAGACCTTTGCAACTGAAAGAACAATTTCATACGGCAAAATGTACCCTTGCACATAGATGAGCCTAATTTTAGTTGCTCTATTTCAGTTATAGAAACAAAAATGGCCGCATCATTTCCGCGAGGTATAAGGCTATGTTCAGACTACCAACGTAACAGCCATATCGTGAGCTATTAACAGTTGCTCTATTTCAGTTATAGAAACAAAAATGGCCGCATCATTTTCGCGAGGTATAAGGCTATGTTCAGACTACCAACGTAACAGCCATATCGTGAGCTATTAACGTAAAGAAACGGCTTGTCACCCAGTTCGCTGGGCTGAAACGTGAAATGGCGTCATTCTTCAAAGATGTTACGACAGTTGCGGCAACAGTCTGAACCCAGCCTAAGTAATTCTTAAGATGATTGGTCATAGGGAAGTATCTTAAGAGCCGTGTCAAAGCCAAACTAGTGCACCTTTATCATATGGTTGGATTAGAGCACGCAGCGGCGTAAGTTCTGCTTTCTCGCAACACGAATGCCGGAAATTTCAATACTGGCTAACCTCTCAACAAAGTATTTTGCAGAGCCATCAGCGACTCACCGAAACTACGTACGTGGTGTTAGGGGCAGAGTTCGCCTTCACTATCCAAACATCTGCCGTAAAGACCTATTCAACAACAATTATCCGTCATTGGTTGATCCTGGGGATTTAAACATCCGTCGTCTGCGTGCCTGCCGGTGTGCAAGCCTTGCTTTGCCTCTGCATGCATAGGTTCGTTCCTGCGGGCATGCGTGCTTGCGTGGTTCCGTGCGTACACGTGTTTAATACTGATTGATTGATTGATTGTGGGGTTTAACGCGCCGACGCAACGCAGGCGATGAGGCGCGCCGTAGTGGAGGGCTCCGGATTAATTTTGACCACCTGGGGATTTTTATCGTGCGCCGAAATCTCGTACACACGGGCGTTTTTGCTTTTCGCCTCCACATGCCGCAATGACTACCATGGAAGAAATGTGGGCGGCACATGCCTGTATATATCGCGAACCTGTGTTATGTAAACTGAGAAGAAAAGGTAAACAGTCCCGATGAACTCTTTCAACGCTTCATTTGTGATGCTTTAGTTGCAGAACAAGAGCGAATCTATGATTTTCCGTTGGGACGGGTACGATTAACATCTTTTTAAATATTATCGTAAAAAAAACGTTTGTGTCTACGTGATGAAGAATAAAAGTTGGAGTTGAAAGGCTCAAGTATTTCTCTTCTTGTGGAGGTAGTTCGTTTGCGTTAGTTCCCGGCATGTGTAGCATTTTTTTTAATGATTGCATCCCAATGGTCCTTTCACTCTTTCGTCTTCCATGAAATCTGAAAGTTCGACAATTGTATGCACAGGAAAAAAGGCGCTCATGCTTTTGAAAACACGCTGCCTCCGGCGTGGCACGGTTATTGCACAGAACAAACTGGAAAAAAGGATGTGTATTGCAGTCTATCGCCATGTGCTCCAAAGAGGAACCAACTGTTGAATGCCTCCTAGAAGAGAGAGAGAGAGAGAGAGAGAGAGAGAGAGAGAGAGAGAGAGAGAGAGAGAGAGAGAGAGAGAGAGAGAGAGAGAGAGAGAGAGAGAGAGAGAGAGACGAGGAATCTATATAAGCCCAAACTGGTAGAAGGAAGGGGGCGGAGGGAAGAAGTCATCTAGCCTTCCCCGTTAGATGGCGGCCGTGAGCCCGTAGAAGCAGCGCTGCATAACTATGCTGTATTAAACGGGGGGGTAGGACAAGCTGCAATCGCAAAAAAAAAAAAAAAACACCCGGTGCAGAAAGCCTGCAAGATTGCACAACATAAGTAAGACGTTTTAAAAGGGGGGACAACTGATTATTCTGTTAGAAAATTTGGTATCTTGGGGTTCAGCATTATAAAATGTTGAGTGAAATTTCGATTTCTTTATCGTTTCAAAACATAGCGTATAGCTGCAATCACACGCTAATCACAATTTTTTTCTACCATACGTAAGTACATGCGCAAGACGAATTAGCGTCAGTCTAGCCGAGGTCGATCAACAATCCACCAAGACGACAAACATTGAGGCAAATAATTATGGCGAATACCGTTAGAGCGAAGCCGTCAGCGGTAACTTCGTAGAAATATTTCTTGCTCTTATATTCGTCATCCTCATTGCCGTCGTTGTCGGCACAGAAAAAAATCATGTAACCCGCCTTTTTCTTCAGTTCTACGCTATGCGTTAATAAGAAAAGGGATACATGGCAGTGTCCCTCTACAGGCGAAGAGCTTTTCTTTTTCTCTAAACGACTGGAGCTGGAATGACGTTACTGAGATGCGGGAGGACGGCCACCTCCTGATGTAATCATTTGACATTCGTATTCAACATTGATTTTCCGATCAAGTAGTAATGATCTCTGCTGCGCCCACAATCCGTTCAGCATTGACAAAGGCGCATTATCATCATCATTCTCGTCGTCATCGTCGTCGTCACCGTCATCATCATCATCTTATTATCTGTGTTGTCGTGCATAGGTTCCTTTTTTGGCTTTGTTGTGTTTTCTGGTCGCCTGCGTTTGTTAACCTCTTGTCCCTTTGTACTTGCATCCATGCGTGCACCAGCACAAAGCCATCATGGCTGTTCCTGGGCACAGTAAATAATTATCATTGCTTGATTGATTGATTGATTGCTTGCTCGATTAATTAATTATTTATTATATAATTGATTGATTGATTGATTGATTGATTGATTGATTGATTGATTGATTGATTGATTGATTGATTGATTGATTGATTGATTGATTGATTGATTGATTGATTGATTGATTGATTGATAAACAGCTTTTGCTGTGTCACAGTAGCAACCCCGCCACCCATTTTTTTCCCCCACATGGCGTTGCGCAGGCCGAGCGTCGCGAAGTTGTTCACCGTCGCCTCTTCTTCATCTGGGTCCTCAGCTCGGTGACCTGCGCGTCGGTCCTCATCCCACTCGCCCTGGTGCTCATCCCGCTCTTTGCCGCACGCAAGGGCGACCGGCTATCCCACGAGCCACCAAGGGTATAACGCATACACGAGTTTCGTTCGTGTGTTAATCGACCAGATTTAGGGGAAATCCCCAAGGTGGAGTAAGTTTCTATGAACCGAAAGAACGACAATGCGATAACGAAACAACGAACGACAATGCTTAACGAACGACAAAGCTTAAAACGCGATAACGAAAGAACGACAGTGCCACTCAAAATGAATAATAATCCATTCCAAAGCACATTTATTGCAGAGAAATGTACACCTGTTTGAAGGATGCAGTGAATTTTGTTTGAACACTGAGTTGAGCACGATCAATGAGGATCGCATTCCCGACACGTGATGTCATATCGACGAACTCCAGTCCCCTTCCCTGTATTTCAGCGGTGTTTGCCGCTGTTTCGTCGCCATCTTGCCATGAAGCGCGGCAATTCAAGTTCTCAGAAACGTGGGTAACCTAGGTATGGCGGGAGCGCCGGCGCCGTGAGAGCAGCACATTTCTGGCCGTTTTTTTTTTCTCCCTCTCTTTTTTCAAGCTCGATAGGTCGAGAGCTGCTCGCACGTGCTTGAGAACACGGCAGGCAGCGCCGAATAAAAGTCCTGCAAAGCGAGGCTGGCGAAACGTCCGCATTGCCCCCGCAGCCGCGTTTCACGGAAGCGCGGGTGGGCAGCACGGTGGCCCGAAAGGTAGGCGCAGCCGGCGCAAAAGTGCGTTGGCGAGCGTTTGGTGACCGATCGCGTGCGCCCAGAGTTAGATATATCTAATGTTTAGTTCGTTTAAAAAAACACATTTAACATGCATATTCGACGAAGAAATGGGAGTGTTCGCTTTAGAGCATAATTCGCTCTACTCGAGCTCTTTATACTCGGGTTTGGCTGTACGGCTTAGGGGCCATGGCCATAAATTACGTGTTAGGCGGTTCCTCTCCAGTTACTTGTGCAATGACGACTATAGTTTTAGAAGACAGAAAATTTTGGCTTGATAACCTGTGCACTGACCCATTGTTTTTCCAGTTATTGCACCCCCTAGAGAAATTGCCCTAACATAGGTTCTGCGAAAATGTGTCCCTGTTGCAAGCTAGCGATTAATCTACCCTCACATCGCCAGGTGTCGACACGTGTGCAGCCAGATGAACATCACAATTTTGTAATTTTGTAGGGCCTGGTTGGCTTGGCATAGTTGTGGAAGTTGCGCCGAATTCTTGCGTGAAAACGAACAACTACACGAAAGTATCACCACAAACGCTAATAGGCTTATTATAAGTTCGGGGGATTCTTTCCTCCACTACGCCCGCGTTATTTTCGTACAATATGCCATTAAATTTACGAGGAGCAGTAGCCTTAAACATTAGAGTACGAGTGTTCTTTCAAGGAATCTTTCGATTCCAACTTCGAATGACGCAAGGGTTGATTCTTCTTTTGGTGTTTTTTTTTTCAATACTGGTTCGTTACTGGTTCGTTACTGGTCTCGAGTGGACCGGCATCAAAACAATCCCTCCTTTAATGTTCGGTTCCGTACAAATCTCAAAAAATGTTCCACTCGTTTGGCTTCCAAATCGGCCAGCTCGTTTGTGCTAGTACATCGTACCGAATGCTTCGATCGAAACCGCGAATACAACGCTACCGACCAACCCTTTATTACAAAGAATTTGCAAGTTGGAGTGCCGTATACAATTTCTTTTATTTTGAACAAAATGAACGAACACTGCACGGGTAAAACACCTAATCAAAAATACATGCAATCGACTCGAGCAAAGAAAAACTGCGCGAAGGAAAACTTGTTCTCCGGATTTGCTTTTCATTGAAATTTAGGTAGAGGTTTGTTCCGAGCCTATCAAAAATACTAATATAGAGCAACGAATTGGAATCGCAGGATGCCTCTACGCCTCGTTACTGAAGTACGCATACTTTGCGTTTGTTAATGATCTCTGAGAACTTTCTAACAGCAAATTTTACGGCAGCAACTTTATGCTACGCAGACTTGTTTCTTCCTGCAAAAGGATTCATCATGATATTCAGATTTCTTTTTTAACAGCGGAACAGTTGTGTTGTTGCAGGGAAAAAAAAACTAGAAAATGCCGAGCATTATTGAGCGTGTGCCGCGCGGTGACCGCCGTGTCCCCGACGCGCCCGGTGGTCTTAGCTAAAGAAAAAAGGAAAAGAACTCCAGCGGCTGCCTTAACACTTCCTCGGAGGAAAAAAAAAAAACACGTCAGAGCATACGCGCCTGGTTCATTCGTCGTCGTGTCGTCGTGCGCATGCGCTCGGTATGGTAGAGCCCTCACCCATGGCAGCGCCTAAAAAGACACCCTGCTTGGGAGAGGTCACCGCGGCCACCGAATTCCCTAGAAGCCATTGAGGATAATTGGAGACGTGGCTACGAGTGTGCCAATCCTCCCCGAGACGACCTGCAGATCTCGCCCCCGCTGCTTCGAGTCGATGACAAAGAGCTCGTGGAAGTCTCCGATTCTGAGTTGACAGAAACATAGAGCATGGATCGGACCATTCGCCGTGAAGAAGACGATGACCTCTTTGATGCATACGACGACGATTATTGGACACTGCAACTTTGCAAATAAACAATGATACTAAAACTTAACTATGTGTCCGGCGATGCTTACCTGCAAGGACTTCGCTATTAAAGTTGTGCGCGCTGATTGCAAGCTTCCATAAATTTGTTCGGTGCGTCGGACGAAGGCTGTATAATAGTTTTCTAACTTCTCCAACACTGTAGCATCTGAATCCAACACTCGCCATCCAGTTTTCTAAGCTAATGTCTCCTGCGAGGCGAATAATGCACGGTGCGCCCTATTCTTTCATGGTGTGTCTTGGTACTCGTTCTTGTTGAACACCGGACTAAACCGAATCTCTTTCGCGCAGGCCATGTCACCAGACGCGGAGGACGAGAACGTTTTTAAGATGAGCCAACTGAGCTACCAGGAGTTCTGCGCTCAGAAACAGGTCATCGACAACCACCCGGCGCTGAGAAACGCCACGAAGTGTTTTTCCGCCAACAGGACGAGTTTCCTGTACCGCGAAGTCTTCTGCGTCTTCGACACTAGGTGAGTGCGCCCTGTAGTACACTAAGTAAGTATTATTGCAGCTACATAATTTCTACGCAACCACTTGTTAACACGAAATTCTCTTCTGTGGATGAATAAAGTGGGAGTTTATGTGCTTTGCGTAACGGACCCGCCCGCTTCAGCGAGAGAGCAAAACCAAAAAATCTTTATAGAAGAAAGCATAAACGAATTAGGTTAACCGGTTCTACTATTAGCGGCTCTCAATCATGAGAAAAATAGGGAGGCGTTTAATATAGGCGTGGTGAACATGTATTCGGTTCATGAGGAGGTTTTTTTTTCCTCAGAATCTTCCCGTTGAAAATTTGGAGATTGCCGAGTTTCTTCTGCAGTAGGTCAGAAAGTGACTGCTCCATCACCTGGTCGAAGTAGTTACCACAACAATCCTCTTAGCCAACATTGAGCTTGTCGTCAGTAAGCTTGTTGGGGTTGGGTTGGTGAAAACTGTAGTGATGGTCCTGCAGAGCTTTCGCTGATCGGGCATTAGGTGTCCCACATGGGGACGTCGAGGCCTTGCCTGTCCGCCTTATGGCGGGTCTGCTGGACCCACCACCGTTGGCCGCCGAGGCTGGGGCTGCTCAAGGCAGCGGCCCACCACGGCGGAAGGTTTCCGGAGTTAGCACCGTACGGGTTTTTTTACAGTTCCAGAGCATTGAGTAAAGTGGCCGTCTCATTCTGACAGACCTTGTACATATTTGTCGGGTATGTTCCGCGGTATATTCTGTGATACTGTGCCGGATTAGGGTACGTGCGCATCTGCAGTTGTCTAAAGGCCAACGATTGCGCCATATCCAGCCTGTCGCTGGTCGGAGGGTCAATCCGGTGGGCCAGGGAGAAGGCCTTGGTGATTTTGTTGTAGCTCGCCAAGCAGACTTTTGTGGCTTCCTACGGACGACGGTCGCCGGCGCAATTTGCGAGCTCGCCCGCCTTGGCGTGTGCTGTCTCGTTTCAGTCGCGATGCTTCTCCGATACTTCTCCCATGTGCGCCGTGAACCCGCGAATGATGTCTTGAAATTCGAGCTCTTGCTGGACCTGGCGATTGCGTATGACTCGGGTCACTCGTCATGAGATCCACCCTTTGCGAAGTTTGTGTCCGCTTGTCTTGAGTCGCAAAGAACCGTCGCGCACGTCGGATGCGTGAGGGAGAGGGACACAGCCACTTCATCCGCCCTTTTCAGCGCACTCGTACGCTACACTTGGCGATATTCTCGAAGTGCCTCTCGAATCGACGATTGCTACTGCAAATCGCGAGCGTTCTGCGTATTCCGCGGCGTCAACAAACCGTATCCCCGTTTCGTCTCTGTGTGAGTGGAGGAGAGCTCTGGCCCTTGCAAGTCTTCTGCCCCGGTTTTATTCCGGGTGTGCGTTCCGTGGAATCAGGTTGACTCTTAATGTTTGTGTGATAAAGTTCCGAACGGCGAATTTCCGGCCCTGCTGTGTGTGGTAGTGGAAGCTGAGACTTTCCTTGATGGGGCGTTCGCCTCTCGTGCCCGCTAGCCGTTCTATTTTGTGCGATGCACTGCTCCTGGGCGATTTTTCTCAGCCTGTTGTGAAGCCCGAGCTGGAGCAAACGGTGCGTGCTGGCGAATTCCGGCAGAACCAGTACTATCTTGTACACCCTGTGGATAAGGACGTTGGCCTTGGCTTCTGTCTTGCGCCAGTTATTCAATGCCTCGTCGTACGCAATTTAGCACATGACGAAAGAGTGTATGAGTCGTGTGAGATCCTCTTCTCCCATCCCGCTTCTATTGCTAGTCTTGAGGAGTTTCGTCGCTTTAGACAACTTGTGCCTTAGTTGAGCAATCGTTTCACTATTCACGTCATCGGCCTCGATTATCATGCCCAGGACCCTTATTCTCTGAACCATTGGGATGGTAGCTCCGTTGCTCTTACGCAGTGTCATCTCTTCGTATTCTCCCCTGGTCTTCGCCGCCTTCCCTCCACCCAGGGTGGCCTGCTGCTTTGCGTGGGGGGGATGGAGGAGTTCCAACATTTTTGACGAGAATCGTCACTCAGTACCCACCATGTGTTCCTATTTTGTGCCGATTGCTAGTTGCAGGGTCGGTTTGATGTGACTGTCACTGCCTTTGTGTACCCTGATAATAATGCCGTCGGCGTGTATGGTATGCCAAATGTTTTCGAGATCTTGCAGTGTTTCTGATATCCCGATCATGACCAGGTTGAAGATCATGGGGGCTATGACCGAGCCCTGTGGGGTTCCCGTGTTTCCCAGCGTCTGCTCTTCTAGGTGGAGTTGTTGTGGTAAAAAAATATATTTTTGTTCGTTCGCCCACACCATGCAGGTAAGTTTACTTTAGATGAAACGTATCGCGCGGGCAGGTGGCGGACGGAACTGGCTGAAGTAGTGAGTCCGTTTTAGATAAATTTTACAAGCTGGTACCGGTTCGAGATCACCCATCCAAGTACGCAATAAACGCCGTTCAACCAGATTAAACGCCTACGAGTTCCCAATCACAGGTGCTGAAATTTATCTAAATGTCTATCTGTTACCATATGACGTGCGAAGTAAAGCATGTAAATTATTTTGGAGTATATTTCTGCATTATTCCCCATAAAAGCCAACTTCACTAAGAGAGTGCGCGAACAGCTCAGGAGTGACGTGCTCGGGTGTGCAGAATCGGCCCTTCATCGTAGCAGTATGGTTCAAAGCCATGCAGGTAATATATTTCGCTAGAATCTGCAAATACTGAAGCGCTATTAAGGAAATCACAACCTGAATACAAGCGTTTTGAGACATTTTTTAAAGCAAGCAAATCGACGATGGGGTTCCAGAAGGTGCGCAGTGGCGTTAATATTACCAAGTGTTACGGTGTGATTCTTACGTTCTTTAGGATGAATAGCAATCGCAAGACAACTTTCGTCATCACCAGCCAACCTTTGCATAGAACCGGCAGGAAAGGCAGCTCCTTTGTTATTACTTTTCACTCGGCCAACTATGGACACCCCGTTCTAAATACATGACGGTCACTCGTGTTCTGTAGAGGATTCCCGTTAAATCCCCTCTCGCTTCTTTCGGGTGCAGATACTACCGACTGGAATCTGCGTATTTCCCGGAGCACGTACCGCACGACTACTGTACATCGCTCATCTATTCGTCCGCCGCCATGTTTCACGACCGTGTTCAGTGGAGGCGGCCAGCCATCGATGCCGACTTCGTCTCGAGACTGACAGCTCCCCCTTCCAGGCCACTCTCCCGCAAGGGAAAAATTGCGGCCGTCTATCTGACGCTTGGTGGACAGCCAGAGGATAACGCGAACTTCACCAAGGTGCTTCGCGATGACGAGCGCCTCGCAAGGTTCACTTGGTCCCTGGCGACCTTCCTAACAGACCATGGTTTTCAGGTACGTTTTACAGCGAAGATGTCTTTTCCTATCCCCTGTAAGCATTGTTCGCCTCGCTCCCGACGTGGGAGCAATGCGAAGGAATCCCTGAACAAAAATTGACCACATCTTTCCGCGGGGGAAACCATGGGGTGATGCGACGCATCTGGGCGGTGCTTGTTACGGTTGCGCCGATCATCGCGGTAGCAGACCTGTTAGTCTCTATTCAAATCATCGGTAGTCATCGGATGTCATCGGAGCGGCGGCGGGGGAGGGACTGAGCGGAGCGGCGCAGTTATCGCGTTTATATGTACCGCGCGTTAACGAGGTGAGGGGAATGAGAGAGAGTAAGCGCATGCGCATGTGTTACCGAGCGCTAACGCGCGCTGACGCACAGCTGGCATGGCGAGGGAGAGCGAGCGCTAACGCAAGATGGCGCGCGGTGAGAGGGGCGTTAACGCGCAGCTGGCGTGGCGAGGAGAATGGGGGAGAGGCGTGCGGACTACGGATGGATGGAGGGACAAGGCGAGTCAAAGAGATGCGTCGCATCTAAAAATCCTGGTAGGGAGAGACGGCAGGGTGCTTCAGGCAGCAGGCGATACGAGGGGAGGGTAGATAGGGCGTAACATCGAATTCTTGATCCGTGCATCGAACACAACGAAGACGCTTACGCCGACAATGATGGGGTGCTACAGTGCGATCACTTTAAAGGGACATTGAAGGGAATCAGCCAAAGCTCTATTTTTGGGTACATTGTTACTTGTGACTGGTGTAGCTCCGTATTTTACTATTTAGCAAAGGTATATTAGGCTGTTAGATTACTTTTATGGGAGAAAAAAGGGAAAACACCGTCCGCCAATCGCGGACGCCCCCCAAACTGCCGAACTGACGTCACACATGACGTCACACTGGCTAGCACGATATTTTTAAATGCAGAGCATTTCAGCAACTCACGATGTCACCCGCGTTGACGTCCGTATTCGTAGTTAGCACACCCCTCCCCCTACACTATAAAAAAAAATACTATCCGGCGCCTGGTTCCGATCCCTCGACCCTGCGGGCGGAACGCAATGTACATGGTCCGCTACCCACTGCGCCACAAAGGCGACACAGAATGGGAGGCTACGAACGTGCCTTATATCCTTGACTCATTCAAACTACGTCAAGAAGCTGCTGATACAACGCATTCACTACCACCAACTCCCCAAACACTAAACGTTAACGCAATACACCCACCCCCTATGCGACGCATTTACTCGAGTCCCCCTCGCGGGGAGATGGGCCCAATTTTTTATGTTTTCTAGTTACCCCATTTATAGCTAATTTTGTCTGTTCACTGGCACATTTTACATGATGAGGACGCTAGGGATGGAATTTGCTGAATTCACCCCTGCGGACTTTAGGTGGATCGTCGTAGCCACCGCCTGCTAATTGATGGGGAGATGCTGCGAAGGGAAAATACATTAATGAAGTAATTTTTCTTCTAGAATGGTGCGGGAAAATCGGTGGCTGAAAAAGTTTAAACCACGAGCTACACTAGACATTACAGGAGTCATGAATACAAAACACAAGTTTGGATCATTCGAAAGATTACTTCGTTAGAATCATACTGACAACACTTTTAACGCAAACTTCGCTCAAATAGGCTGCATAGTTAGGAAAAAAGGGAGTCGCCATGCAACCCACTAGCTCATTTTCTGCAACAGAACCTATTATATCATACCAGCCAGCTCTGCGATTAGCGGAGGCCGGCAAAAGCAAACGCAAATTAGGCAGAGCTGATAAGTATGCTTACCGAACGAGCTATTTGCGCTTAAATTTAGCGCACATTCTTTTTATATCAGTAAGAATGGTGGGGCACACAGTGGAAGTTACGAAAGCACACGTAAACATAGTACTGATGCGTTCTGCTGCTGGTACTGCGCGCACTATGCCTGGTTTAGCTGCACAGCACTGCTGGGCTTTGGGGTTGTCTCAGACGACACTGGCCGATTGACGCAAGCAGGATGTCTTAGGTGAGCAATTTTGTCGAGTGAGCATCATGTTTCACAAGAATGATTCATTTTATC
Organism: Haemaphysalis longicornis; assembly: GCA_013339765.2. NCBI lineage: Eukaryota > Metazoa > Arthropoda > Arachnida > Ixodida > Ixodidae > Haemaphysalis > Haemaphysalis longicornis. The sequence goes on along the minus strand of CM023451.1, from coordinate 166,434,276 downwards.
CCATAACAAAAACAAGCCGGCTTTAAATACGGTCAAAACCAAATCAAAGGCAGAAAACGGCTTGGGATGGTATGGTGGCGCCATCTACCTTCACTAACTGTAAACAAAGCTTCGGAATCGGCTGGACAGCGGTCGGTTCCCGTGATGTCGTTGCGGACCATGAAAACACACGATTTAGCAGGAAAATCAAAATTTTAACCTAAATTGATTAATTTGTCAGTAAATCAAGCATCGTTTGTATAGATAGAAGCGCTGGGGAGCTATAAAACATGAAATCTTTTCAATAAAACAAACTTGTATTTTGTCGTAATGGCTCATTTAAGGAAGTTTACTTATCCCTTCAGTATTCCTTCAGGCGGAGTAGCTCGGCGGTTGTAGCTGGCTGCGAGCCGAACTTTTTATACCGGGTTGCGTCGTGTTGTGACCTCAACACCATTAACTATAGGGGAAAGCAAGCCTGGATAAGCACCTCGGTGCTACAGGTCATGCCGTTCTACATAAGAGACACAACTATTTCAGAATATTGAACCCGTGCATTTATTTAACTAAATTCTTCCTTCTATCCAGAGTTGCCCCTGACCACTGCGCTTCATTTTTTTTAGGGGCTACATTTGGACTGGGACCATCCTCGAGGACTGTGCGGTGACCCGAATGATACGCAGAATTTGGTCAAGTTTTTCCGGGGTCTTCGCCGCCTATGGCAGGGCAAACTACTGCTGTCCGTTCCTCCAGTCCCCGAAAAACTGCGTTACTACGCTCTCGATCGCCTGCTCCCACTTCTGCAACACGTGGTAGTGTCTACGCATCGCTTGCGGGAAAAGAAGTCAATCGTCGACTGCACGAACCCCGGGGATGTCACAGCTCGCATCCTGCGGCATATGCGCGAGACGTTTCCAGACAACTGGGAGCGCTTCATCTACAGCGTTTCGGTGAGAGTGAAATGCTGGCAATGTATTTGCCATGACTGGGGCGACTAACTTTATCGTAGACCACGGTTAGCTGTCCTTTCCTAGCTCTTACTTAGAAACGACATCCGACTGATGTTGCGTTTTATTTCGGCTCTTGTTAAGCAAGTATTTATTTTATGATATCAAAGCACCATAAGTATAAGTATTTATTACCAACGAATGTCAACTTTTTCAGGTTTCTGGTGCCAAAGTTGGCATTATGATAGAGTACTGCGTTTTGTGACGGGACAGAAAATAAAAGAACTCTTGGATTGGGAAGCTCACGCTCATGCTTCGCATAATATGCCGACGTTGGATATAGACACAACCTGCATACTCAGACACCCTTGACGTGCTTTAAATTTAACATGAAACTAAGTGCAAGCTGGTGATTTCAACGCTACGTTATTAAATACCCCACTGTGCGAAAAGCCGTCGCTGATGGACTTGTGCGCTACAAAAAAAACAAAAAAAAAAATGGCCGCCGCAGTAAAGAGTAGACAAAAAAATGGCTGGTGATTACCATAACCCCCAATGCGATATTTGGGCTCAGCGGCAATGCGCTGAGACAGCCCTCACTCGTGGGTTTTCTCGCCGCAGCGATGATGAGCCTCTGCAACGGCGGGGCGGAGTACGCACATCATAGACACGCGTACAACCCCCTCACGTTTTCCCCAAGCGTCGCGCCGTCGAGCGGGGAAGCACTTGATCCCGCTTCGCAGTCAATGGGCGGTGCCACGAAGACCCGTGACATCAGAAATAAAAAATAAAATCCGCTTCTAATGGGCGGAGCCACGAAAGGCCGTGACGTCATAACAAAAATAGTAAAAAAAAACAGACCGGGTGAATGTTACAAAATTTTGATTTTTGTTTTTTTATTTTTTTTTACGAAAAGCAGCGTAAGCCGTTGTTGTGGGTGGGAGTTCGGTGGCATGCTCGGCGTTTGTTTTACGAGAAGCGGCGGCGCGGAATCGTGGCGGAATCTCGAGATTATGGCTATTCTAGTAACGTTGCGATGCACTCCGGGCACCACTAAGTTCCAAAATGTGTTTGTGTGTCCGCCTTGTTTCAGCTGATCAGTTTGGGATTTCCGTCGACGTCAACATACGCGCGTGAAGTGGGTGATGCGTTAGGGCCCGGTGGACAGCACTTGTGTTCGATGATGCTTTTGTGTGCGTGCTTGGAGTGCACATGGGTGATGCGCCAGGGCAACTGCTTTGAACGTTTTGCTTTTTTTTTTCTGTGGAAGTTCTGCGGTGTTGTGCCGCAGCTATGACGTGTGTTTCTACGTCTGCCCCGTTTCAGCTCATCAAATTGGTGCTTTCAAGCTGGGCGATGCGCTAAGGCACCGCTTCAATTTTCTAAACTCCCTTGCCAAGTGATGCGAAGCTTCGCTCCAGCAGATTACTACCCTTTGTCCCGTGAAGGACTACGTACGTGCGCTGTTGGTTTGATAAAAACTGTACGCGGTGGTTTGTTTACGTACAATATCGTCAGTAGACTGAAGAAAAGACAAAATCGTTACACTAGAGTTTCCTTTGTGCAGGTAAATGTCGTCATACCCGTCATACCGTCATAAGAATGTGGCTATGTTGAAAACATATGCTAAAAGGAAACACTCCCTTATGACCTAGCACTAGTTCGATCTACAACTTTAGGTTCATTTGGTGCAGTAACGACGTCGTTCAGAAATGCATACCCGAGAGAAAATGTGCGCTAGCACCAGCTTCTTTACGGTTAAATTCACAGCGGAGCTCAGCTGTTCTCCCGCTGGTACGGTGTTCGCTGGGAACAGCAACGAATTTAACCATCAACGAGATCGTACCAGCTGATATTTACTCTTGGGTACAGATCACAATTCAAATCCATTATATAACGTCGAAGTGAAATAAGTACAATTGCATAGCCCTTTGTTGGCATGCTGCTCATAATTTTCTTGATTTCTGAAGCAATCAATAACGACAGCCCCACATCTATCTCAGCTAATCGTATACCCCTACAACTGCCACTCTTGTACCACCTCGTTTAGGAACGCCCAACATTTCTGGGAATGCCCATACCACCCGCCGTTCCCCATTCGTGAAGCAATGTGAGTGTGGCTGATCAGCCCGCGGCCTGAAATTCAAGAAAATTTGGCCTCACGAACCGAGCAGCGACAACTCACGGCTGTCTGAAAAAGGAAAATGCCACACACGTTTTTTTTTTAATTTTCTTTGGCTCAACTACGTTTTTTTTTTCTCACTCAGGATAACGATCCACACGAGACCAAATTTACAAGATTTTATGAAAGATGGCGATAACCTAATTTTTAGGTTTCGATAAGGATCTCCAGGAGTCGTTCCAGACTGGAAAGTGCACGCAGTTTGATACCGAGTTGTGAAAAAATCACAAATCTGGACAACTTTACCAAACGCCACAGCACTAATTATTTATACAACAGAGATGAAATCACGCGAAATTAAATTCTGACCACAGCCATTTAGCAGGTGGGAATTGCATAAGCATTCAAGAATTCTGAAGTAGACGGCTTGAAAACACACCAGTATGTTGTGCGCCTCTAATTTCCAAAGTTCTTGCCAACTAAACTCCGTCACTACCTTTGAAGCATGGTTCCCTGTATTTTTTCCTCCTAATAAATAAAATAAATGAACAAACCAAATTAAATCAAGAATATTTTCCATGAGGAATACCAAATACTAAAACCAGCTTCATGCCTCAAAGGCTACTAATACACATTGCCGCTTCTTTCGTTCATTGTGAACACGTCCTTGGATACTTGACCTTTGGTGCTTTTGTCACAGTTCGAGACAAGAACCTGCGAACCTAAAGCCGTTAAAGTGTTCGGGAAATGGAATACTGACTTCTGTGCAGAATATTCGATGGTGACTACAGTCAAGCTGAAACAGTCAAGCTGAGCTTTGAATGAGCGCTTTTGAGAACGCAAAGTTGTCCTATGCGACTTCCACCGGGAGCAAGCTTCGCACCAATGGCTTAAAAAGACGGACTGCTATGTGCAGTTAAAGGATGCTGTACTTATTTGTCTGAGAACTGAAATCGCAAATTTATCTTTCGGAGACCTTCAATGATTGCAACATTGCTGGAACAGCAAGCCGAGGTTGCACATAGAATGCCAATGGCTGGCCGTCAAAGGCATGTAGGTAAGAGCATATATACAGGCTTGACTTCAATGCAGTCATTACCACAAATAATGGTACAGAAGGCCAAAACAAAGTTTTGAAGAATAAATTTCAGAACACCAACCAGGGGAAACAGAAATCGTTGACTACTTTTATCTCCGCTCGTGTAAAAAAATTACCAGACAGGCCATGAGATTACAGCAAGTATGTGATGCGATCACCATCCCCTTAGTGGCAATACCCTAGTCTACTTGTATGACAGGCCAGCTGACGATGCAGAGAACGAACACTGCACTGCAGTACGAGGAGGGTGATGTGTGTCCTGCAGGCACAGCTAGACTGTATCAAGTGTGCTTACAACCATCTGTCTGGCACACAGTGGACATGTTGCCGCAAGAATGCACCAGCACGGACTTCAATGTAATGAAAATTCCTTGTAAACATTTCTGCACTGTCTTTTAGGCACAGTGACACTTCATTCCTACAGCGTCCTGTAAGTTAGCTCAATGGACCTTTTGTATCTATGACGTGCGTGCCCGACACTTATGAAGGAGAAATCAGACTAGGGCTCACTGAAGCACAGCCAGAACCTCACGATGTGACAACTACACTAAGCATATCTCAAAGCTCATCAGCTCTAACTGTAGCCCCAAAGAAAAATTTTAGAGTTTTGTCTACTACTGCACAGGCCCCTTGGCTCTGGATTACGCTATCAAGAGGATTGGGGCCTGTGTCATTTTAAGTGAGCTGATTACTTTGTGCAGTAGATTGCCGCTAAGAAATTCCCTTACCACAGCTGCTCAAGTCAAAGGCCCTAGCCTTTGCTAAGAAAAGCCGTCAGGTCATCAGGAAACACCTTGCTTCTGACTGTGAACAAACAGCACTGCATTTTGAACAGTGCTAAGATGAGGGACAGGAAGAGGCACAATACAGGCACGTCTTTCTGCTGCTCAAGATGAAACCTGACCGATTAGCGTAGCTTCCTTTACAAAGGAGCACTGGTGTACTAGAAGGCTTGCTGGGAAACTTTCGGGGGACATGCACAAATGTTAACCCCTCTTTGTCAAGCCACGTGCCGAATGAGATTGCAGAAACTGCGACAAGGCACTTGAAAGATGGCATCACGGTTGGCACGAGTGGTGATCCAAGAATAATGAGATTTTTTTCGTTTTACTTCACAACAAATGCTGTGTTCATTAGCCAACTTGCTTGTTTTGTTCAAAGCCTGCATATAAACATCCACACTGTCTGTGTATACGTACCCCTCCCCCATTTTCTGCTGAAATGTTTCAGGACTGCCTGTAGTTCCTTTCAATGTCAAAAGCCCAATGGCACTTTAAATGTTACACACTAATTTGCCAACTCACTTTTGTTAAAATATGCCTAGGCTCACGATATTCCTCATAACATGGCGATTCTGTCATTAAATAAATGCCTCATCCCGTCCACTTTCATCCCATCATAGTAACAATGTTATTCAATACGGAATTAAATGAACCCTTGTTTCAAATGCGTCACGCGTTTTAAAGCTAACCTCCCGACATAGTGATGATTTCAGGCATGGTCACATGTTAGACATTGCTGAAAGGGACACTTCTAAAACGCACATAATTTGTTTCCGTTAACGTGTGGAAGGGGTCAGTATTTAAGTGCTATGCATATCCACATGAATGCAGCGTACACATAGCTACTTTCCCTTAATGGTTTTCTGTGTGCATTGCAGTCATTCTGTTAATGACCACTAGGCTAATTTCTAACTAAAGAGAACCGCTGATTGTTTTAGTTCTGGAGATTAAGTGAATATGCACAATGTACTTGTGTTACGGTAACATTTAGGTTATTGATTGCTTCGTAAATCAAGAAAATTATGAGCAGCATGCCAACAAAGGGCTATGCAATTGTACTTATTTCACTTCGGATATAACGGATTTGAATTGTGATCTGTGCCCAAGAGTAAATATCAGCTGGTACGATCTCGTTGATGGTTAAATTCGTTGCTGTTCCCAGCGAACACCGTACCAGCGGAGAACAGCTGAGCTCAGCTGTGAATTTAACCATAAAGTAGCTGGTGCTAGCACACATTTTCTCTCGGGTATGCATTTCTGAACGATGTCGTTACTGCACCAAATGAACCTAAAGTTGTAGATCGAACTAGTGCTAGGTCATAAGGGAGTGTTTCCTTTTAGCATATTGTTTCAACATAGCCACATTCTATGACGGTATGACGGGTATGACGACATTTACCTGCACAAAGGAAACTCTAGTGTAACGATTTTGTCTTTTCCTTCAGTCTACTGACGATATTGTACGTAAACAAACCACCGCGTACAGTTTTTATCAAACCAACAGCGCACGTACGTAGTCCTTCACGGGACAAAGGGTAGTAATCAAATTCACACTGCTGGAGCAAGCTTCGCATCACTTGGCAAGGGAGTTTAGAAAATTGAAGCGGTGCCTTAGCGCATCGCCCAGTTTGAAAGCACCAATTTGATGAGCTGAAACGGGGCAGACGTAGAAACACATGTCATAGCTGCGGCACAACACCGCAGAACTTCCACAGAAAAAAAAAAGCAAAACGTTCAAAGCAGTTGCCCTGGCGCATCACCCATGTGCACTCCAAGCACGCACACAAAAGCATCATCGAACACAAGTGCTGTCCACCGGGCCCTAACGCATCACCCACTTCACGCGCGTATGTTGACGTCGACGGAAATCCCAAACTGATCAGCTGAAACAAGGAGGACAAGCAAACACATCGAGATTCCGCCACGATTCCGCGCCGCCGCTTCTCGTAAAACAAACGCCGAGCATGCCACTGAACTCCCAGCCACAATATCGGCTTACGCTGCTTTTCGTTAAAAAAAATAAAAAAACAAAAAGCAAAATTTTGTAACATTCACCCGGTCTGTTTTTTTTTATTATTTTTGTTGTGACGTCCCGGCCTTTCGTGGCTCCGCCCATTAGAAGCGGATTTTATTTTTATGTATGACGTCACGGGTCTTCGTGGCTCCGCCCATTGACTGCGAAGCGGTATCAAGTGCTTCCCCGTCGAGCGCCTCTTGCGGGCACAACAAACTGCCCCCTCCCCTCCCGAACCGCATTCTTTCGTAGAGCGCTCGCTCGCGCCGCCACTGAGAACCGCCCTCCCTTCACAATCTGACGACACTCTCCTTCTTTGCTTCCTTTCATCGTTCGCTTTTTCTTTCACTCGTCGGTCTTGCCATCGTTCTCTCGGTAACGACGACGGCCACGGGGCTCAGTCCACGAACGGTTTAACGGTTACATATGGAACTTCCGCGATATCTGCATTTTTGTGGAAACGCAGGGCGTTACACTGTCCTGGCTATAGGGGTACTCGGCAACGAATGATACGCATTAAAAGGTGAACTGAAAGCGCAAATTAGACACGGACAAAGAAAGGGGACAACAGGACGAGCGGTCGTCCTGTTGTCCCCTTTATTTGTCCGTGTCTAATTTGCGCTTTCAGTTCCCATTATGCATCACCAACAGGCCCAAACCATGACCCTTTTGGACGCATTAAAAACCGAGCTTACACTGATTTTTTTAAAGACAGCTTCGTTTTTATATATAATAGCATGGCTGAGAGAACTTTTTCATGTGCATTATGCGCCGTCCTATATCAAAATATAATGCTGCGGAGGCATACAGTGTCCAGAGGGAGACAGGGTGCGTACAGTACGAGAGGAGAACACGTGCGGTCAGCCACTGTGCGTGCAGAGAACGCTTGCCCGGGAGACTACAGTCAAACCCGTTTATAGCGAACTGCAATATGCACTTCGATTAGTTCGATATATCCAATAGTTCGATATAGCCGAACCCGCCTATAACGGGCTGATTGTTACGATTTCGCAATCCGCGGGAGCCCTGCCCCCTACCTAACTCCACCATCCCCGCATGCAGAAACGAACACAGTAAAGTAGCCATTACCACACCCAAAATATTCCATCTATTGCAAGTAATAAAGCTACTTTCTGCCCCAATTGCCTACTTTGCAAAAAAACAAGCGGTGATTTTTGTTTTCACTTTCGTTTTGGCGGCTTCAACTAGCATAACATTCTCTACACGAAACATTGTTTGCACCAGTTCGAGTCCGCGTCCTACAAAATCGAAGAAGCATTGGCGAAACACATCGACGGCCGAAAGCGCTTCATTACAAGCGTCGGACGGCTATCACTCGCGACATCATCGTGAACATTGGCGAGCTCTTCCCACAGTTCGCCTATGCTGCTGTCTTGGTCCGGACTCGCTGACTGGGCGGGTTCCGTCGTGAGTCCCGCGCGTCGGAAACAGTTACGGAAAGTGTCGGGGGTCACGTCGCTCCGTGCGAGGCGCAATGTCTCAGTCGCGGCTCTTGCTCCGTGGTCGCGGCCAATACACATCTCAATCGCCGCTTCGAGACCATGCATTTCGGCGGCCATTCTAGGCGCCCAGAGTTCGATATATCCGATGTGAACTTCGTTATAAGGAATATGTTTCCCATGAATTTCCGTAACTGAAATATTTTTGTTCGATATATAGCATAATTCGCTCTATCCGGGTTCGTTATAGCCGGGTTTGACTGTATAGAACTAGGGGCTTTTCTTGCTCTCCGGACGCAAAAAGGAAAAAAACAAACAAAAAAAAAAACACAAGGGACTCAGACTACAAGAGCTGGGCTGTAAAAACCTATATTTTCGTATTCTTACAATATTCTGTGCTTACATGGATGCCCTTCGAATTATTTGTGTCGTCCTGCTGTGAAATTCAGCTGGGTGCCGACACGTTCGTCACCGAGGGTCCCCCGTACAAAGGTGCTAAGACCACGGAAGCTGGCCAGTACGACTACAACACGCGCCAGGCCGGGAAAACGCGCTACGGCCTAGTTTGTCGGCTGACCGTGGTTGAACGGAACGCAGACCCAGAGTGCGCAGTCGGCTATGACAAGCGTTCCGTTGATGCTGGACGTGGGGCAGAGCGTCAGAAAGTTAAGGTAAGCAAAAGCATTGCTTGCGGTTGGCTGTTATGGTGAAGCGCGAGTCAAATGCGCATTTGTTGTCTACAGGGAAGTTTTTATGACGGGGAGATTGGGGGGCGATATAAAATAATGCTTTACACTAATTAGTTAAGAGGGATATAAAAATGATTTAACCTATTTATTTAACGCAGGTTTTGTTTCACATAAGGCATTCTGTTATTTACTTTCAAAACACCAGGAAGAAAACGTACACCTCTGATTTATTTGTAGATAGGGCAGTTGATGCCGCACTTGTCTTGTTTAGGGAAAGGAAACTCTCCTTCTTTTACAAAGAACCGCCGTGGTGGCTCAGTGGCTAATGCGTTGTGCTGCTGAGCACGAGGACGCGGGTTCGATTCCCGGCCGCGGCGGCCGCTTTTCTGATCGAGGCGGAAAGCGAAAACGCCCGTGTGCACGAGATTTCGGCGCACGTTAAAGATCCCCAGGTGGTCAAAATAACACAGAGCCCTTTACTACGGCGCGCCTCATCACCTGCGTTGCGTTGGCGCGTCAAACCCTAGAATCAATCAATCAATCAATCAATCAATCAATCAATCAATCAATCAATCAATCAATCAATCAATCAATCAATCAATCAATCAATCAATCAATCAATCAATCAATCAATCAATCAATCAATCAATCTGTTGTAAAGGAATTTCATTTAAAAACAAAATTAAATTACTCCCCCGCTTGGTTCGAAACTCCTGTTACGTGCTTGAATTTGCTTGGGGGGAAAGTGACCGTGGAGATAAACAAAAATGGACAGTCGATGTATCGGATTGTCGGCGGGGGCTTACTCGTTCCAGAAGGCAAACCTTCAGTTACGGTTTACTTCTCCCTTTAAATTTACATAGGTGCAACACCCAGGCGCATAGGTACTCAATGCAACACACAGTATGGCGCCCTTGATTTTGCCACCGTTGTGCGAGTATCGGTTTCGTGTTTTCTATGGGTGTTTTCAGTGCATTGCGTATAGATCAGAGGACTTGGCTGGGCGACTTGAAAATAATGAACTAAGCAGGAAAAGGTATTTGGCGGTGTGATGTGTACGTTGCTGTGCGAAGCGAGCTGAAAAAAATTCCACTGCAAGGCAAAAATTCTAGTGATGCCCAGATAAACAAAACAATCTAAATCCATGAACCTCTTTTAGCGGATATATAGGCTGAGAATAAGCGGAGCATGCAACAAACGCTGTAAATTTTGAATCAAATTATAGTGCCGTAATTAGGTGTGCTCTTTGCGGGGTTCGGAAGTACCATGAATGCGTATTTATAGATTACTTTTGACTCCTCTTAAAGGCCAACTGCCCTAAAATTTTCGACAAAGAAAAGATACCGTATTTATGCGATTATAGGGCGGTTACGATTATAGGGCGTGTGTGCAGTTTGGAGAGTAAAGAAATGTATACTGACCTTCGAATATCGATAGGGTGGGGTTTGACTTAGTGTTTTCAAGACTATAGATTTTCAAAAAAAAAAAAACACCAAACTCGCTTGATATTCGAAGAAATACGGTAACGTCAACTAATAGTAGACAAAATAGTGCGAAGTGCAAAACACTGGGTCGCAAACATGAACGCGCGCGACGCAGACGGCTCGTGAATATTGGCGTTTTCGCCACCGAAACTATCGAAATTAAAAAAAAAAATGCCATTACAGGCGGCTGCACGTGACGTAGGTGATGGCGCGGAAGCGGGCCCGCCAGTACCGGCGGCCGCTCACAGCAGCCTAGAAATGCGCGTGGTAGCGTCGCGTTTACCTTGTTATTTCCACAGAACTTTCACTAAGGCCGGGTTCACACTGTTGCCGCAACTGTCGCAATAACTTTAAGGAATTATGCAATTTCACGTGTGAGCCAACCTAACAGCATGACATGCCGTTTTTTTTAGGTCCATATATATCACGATGTGGCTTTTGCGTCCTTTTGCAGGTTAATGGAGTTAGGCGCAATTCCAGCATCGCGTTGCTATAGTCAAACCCGATTATAACAAAGCCGGATCGACCGAATTATGCTATCTATCGGACAAAAGAAAATCTGTTAAGAAAATGCACACGAAACATATTCCTTATAACAAAGTTCACATCGGATATATCGAACTCGGCGCGCCTACAATTGCCAATGAAATGCATGGTCTCGGACCGGCGATTGAGATGCTGATTGGCCACGATTGAGTAGTTGAGCCTCGCATGGAGCGTTGTCACGCCTGACACCTTCCGTAACGGCTTTCGGTGCACGGAATTCACGACGGAGCACATCCAATCAGCGAGTCCGGATCAAGATGGCACCATCAGCGATCTGCGTGAAGAGCCCGCCAACGTTCCAGATGCTGTGCCGAAAGGAGTGTTCTTTGAGGATTTCCTGTGTGTCAACGACGACTCTGCCGTCGCTCTCAGCCCCTCAGGCGCAGACAGCGTCACTAATGTCATGGCAGCCGGTGCTGCTGAAAATAACGAAGAGACTGAAAATGTCACAAGGGACATCCTCAGCCTCTTCGGTGCTTTCATGAAGGTTAATGAAGCGCTTTCGCCAGTAGATGTGCTCTGCCAATATTACTTCGATATTGAAGGACATATACTTGAACTGGCGCAAACGACGTTTCCGCCAAAACGAAAGTGAAAACAAAAATCACCCCTCTGTTGTGAAATAGGCAGTTAAGGCGGAAAGTAGCGTTATTGCATGCAATAAACGGATTGTTTTGTGTAAGGTAATGGCATATTTATGGGTTTGTTTCTCAACGCGGGAATTGCAGGGAAAATCTCGCGTGTTGCGAACTCGTAAAAAAAATTCGTTATAGACGGGTTCGGCTATATCGAACTAATCGTGGTGCATATTACAGTTCGCTATGACCGGGTTTGACTGTATCAACCGAGATGAAGCCCTCCGACAGTTATTTTTCCATCATAACTTCCGGAGTAGCAATCCTTGGCATTAAGAGTAAAAAAGCGGTTCCAGATTTACAAAGCTACTTGCACGTACGATACCGAAAATCAGCTATTTTTAGCCGGCACGTCGGCTATCATATCGCTCTTTTTTGAAGTGAACAAACCGCCATGGGCGGAGATCTTTCACTAACCATTTTTACTATGCCCTTACGAGCAAACAGCGTTGTGAATATCAGCCCAATATTTTTCACCTCACTGCTCATCGCGGATCGAATTGGGAAAGTGTTCTGAAACCGCAAGTCAGTTTCCTCAGCCAGATTAAACACGAAAAAAATTACCTATTTACCGCTATTTTATACTTTCACCAGAGGCACGTGCACTTGATGACATTTTACTTTCAAGTAAACTAAGTATAACATTCTACAAAACTAAATCCTGTATTTCGGGATTTTAAAAAAAATGTACTTTATCATTCAGGAGAGGAGCAGTTTCGTTAGCTTTCACACTTCGCGAAGACGACGGGCGATGTTTGTGCGGATGTATTTGTTACTACGAGCACGGCTGATCTTGATTCACTTAGCGAGTGAAGCAAAAGTCGCACAAATGTTTATACCTGCGCGTAGAACAACTTTTGTTAGGTCATGAAACTTTGAAGAAAGTCTACGGGGTGGAGGTGGCATTGGGCCAGCCCAAGTACGGCAAATATTAGACGCGGAAAAACAAGTGGTTAATAATTTACAGAAAAATTTTTTTTTCTCTGACAGATGCAATATTATTATTAATGTATAGGCAAGTGGGCGTTGTACGCTATTTTTGGGAGCAAGAATATTATTTTCAGGTAAAATTTTTTTCTTAACTCCAGAACCATCGCAAGCGCCCGTGTAGTTGTAGGCTTCTGATCTCTTTTATTGCATTGAGAAGATGGCGAACCTTTCTACCCGTGCGGTTAGTTTTAAAAAATGTGATGCCGACGGCGGTACAGACCGGCGGTGTAGGAGAGGAACGCCCGGTAGCGCATCCCTGCACCCGGCAGAGTGCCCTACAAGTCTCCGGAGAGAATAAGAGTGAGCTCCTCTGCGCAAGAGCCGGCCGCTGCGAAGAGCCGGCGCTGACGGCCTACCCCACTGACGAGCGCGTTTGCGACTCCGCGGGCAACCTATGCGCCGCTGCTGCTCCCATTTTCTGTTTATTTTTTAAAACCCCGGCTACAGGCGTCCGAAAAAAAGAGGGGTGAAGGCGGGTGGGGTAGGAGGAAACTGGCGAAGCCACCAACTCCATGCCCATCCCCGAGTTAAGACTGTCTATCTTCGGACAATTATTTTAGTGTCGCACGATTGCCTGTGTTTTCGGTTCGTACGCAGGTTTGGAGTACGTTGCTTAGCGGCATACTGTAACTGCAATAGGTTAATTACTACTTAAAACTGGCAGAGGGGCTGTTAAGAGACCTTTAATAACGCACACCGGAGTAAAATTATCCTTGGATAATGATCTGCGAACTGAAGGGCACCAGGCAGACTGGAATCGAGCTAGCAAGTGGAACATTGGGTAATTGCGTCGAGACAATTTCTCAATGCATTGCAGCAAAAGGTAAAAGAATAATTGTACCATATGAATAAATTATTGACTAATGTTCCTCAGTTCGAGCACCAAAAAAAAATACCATCTTCGACGTAATTGAAGCACTCACGTTAGTTTCCTTGCGCAAAAAGCGTTGTTCCAGCTAGGGTAGCTCTAGAAAGGTAGCTCTAGAGCACCTGAACCGTTTGTGTACGTAGGTCATGGGCTTCCCATTGCCGCCCGTGACTCGAGTGGAGTAGTTAATGAGAGATATTCTGGGAAATCTATCAGCAAGAAAACTTCTTAACCGAGTTTTATGATTGTTGTCAACAATTTGACGGAAGCTCAACACAGGGGTGTGTTGACGGCCATGTTTACGAGCAGTTGCAGCACTTCAAAACATTTGTGCGGTGTGGCGCGTACATTGCTATCGCGAAAATTTGAGGATACCATATAAAGAACGAGAAACTATGACCTCCCGCAGACAAACCGGATTGTATTACGTGGCCTATCCAAAGCGCGTGCGGCTACTCATCTATGTTGCTGATCTCCAGAAGCTTGGTGTAAGGTTCACACCCTAAGCCAGCTATCACGTTCGCGATTTAGCCACCGACGTAAGGCTAGTGAAGCATGGCACAGGCAGCGCTGTAGCGACAGAACAATCTTTCGCCTTATTTAAATGTAACCGATAGGCAATGCGACCAGTGGCGGATTTGAACGTAACGTATTGGGTGACGGACGTCATGCCCTTTTTTAAGGGATGATCAATAATATTACGAAAGCTGCGCACCGCCTTAGAAAAAACAGGCTATCTGAGTTTATTATACTGGTTGTTGAACCGGAGTTTCTGTGAAAATCATCGATAGTACTCCAGTTCATACGCCACGGCTACATAAAGAGCCACTGTAGCTTTTTGTGGGCAGCAGGGGTGGGTTTTACCTCCCGCAACAGGGGTGGGGTGGGGGTATTTTACAGCAGAATGGTCTGCTGGGCTAGCTGGTTGATATCCATATTTAAGAGCTTACTGCATATTGTGGAACATGCATATCGTAGAACATTTCGTTTTCCTTGGGTAAAAGGCAGAGTGAATGCCTGGGGCATAGTCAGTGGAGAAGGGAGAGGAGGATAGTAAGAATTGTATGTTCATGTTTACGCATTGGATGTTAGCTCAGAAGGAGCTTCGGGTAGGCAGCGATCTCCTTCACCTCCTTTATCAACTTGGATCCGCTACCAGTGTGCAGAGGAAGGGATCGTGTTGAAGCAGTGAGAACGTAGTACGCTGCTACAAAATTATCGGCTATCTTCGCTCATACGAGTCTTGGTGTTAGGAGAAGGATTAGCTCCGGGTATACTGGTCTAAACTTTCGCATTTCGTCGTTTATTTTTCAGGTGGCGGCCTTTGCGCGCCCAAAAGAGATCAAAGCCAGGCTACGTCGCGCCTACGAACTTGGCCTCGGCGACACGCCGGTCGTGGTATACAACATTGACCTGGACGACTTCGAAGGCGACTGTGACGCCGGAGTAATGTCGCCCCAGCTGGAAGCGTACGCCACGGCTACGTACGAAAGCTGAGAGTGAAGCAACGAAACGTAACCGGCGTCTTCAGTCATCACAACGTTCCTTCCTTGGTGGATATAACTGAAGATACACTACAACTACTTATAACATGCTAATTATAGGTAAAAGCTGAAAATGATACGTTATCTAAAGCACTTCGATGCTTTCTATTTACTGGACCGGTACTATTCAGGATTCTTAAATTATTTGAAAGATTGCGTAGCGCTCAAGAAATAAAAAGATGCGTCACTCCTATTTTTTTGATTTCTGGCATATCCCCACACTACAAAATGGCTGCTCTTAAGTGAAACCCCTCTTCTAATCTCACTCAACATTTTTATACAATGGCTATTTCCAGAACTTTATGCTCGAAACTTTCTCAAGCGGGGCGCGAAACACATTGCCCAGAAAAGGCAATGTCTTTCAGCGTTTCGATGGAACATCGTATACTTGCTGAGCAGTGGACACTGATTGAAAGCAAAGGTGAATGTTTGCTCCGGAAAATATCCTATAACCAATTCGGAGGATCACTTCCCTCGCCAAAATTACAACAGCGGGCTCTTTTATTTATTAGTTTTTCCTCCCCCTCACCTCCCCATTCATATGTCTGACCCACAAATATTTGATAAGAGCTCCACACCCGTAATGCACTTCTTCCGTTAGCTTCTCCCCCACCATGCGATTAGAAGTGCGCTATACCGGGCTGCATGGTGATTTTTTATTGCCGCTCAGACATCAATATACAGGCTTCGAACTGCTATACTCTATAAGAGAGACTGCGAAGTATTTAAAAGGAGCACGTTTAACCACCCAGGCATAGGAGCGCATGAGTCATTCGCCTTCTATTCCTCACCAGGCGCCGCCAGTCACCTGACACGTGAGTGACTTCACTCCGGACTTGTTCCTCCTTTGAAGAACGGGTGAGAGTGTTTTGAAAGAGTTAGGTAACGCCAAACTTATTTAGGCCGTCCTTTTTTGTTGAGAACCCCGGGCTTAAAAGAGAAGGAATCGGGTTTCTTAGTCGAGAGCGGTCATTTAAGTTTGCAATGCCGTGAATTTGACAGAGGGCATCAACTTTGTAATAAATAAGAAAATACTGGCGTTAAAATAAAAGTTTTTATACGGGATTTATTTGTTAAGTTCTTTTAAAAGAAAGCCGCCTCTGTACTCGCGGCCTCGTCATCCTCTCAAAAGTCTCGAAAGCCGCCTCTGTACTCCCCTCAAGTCCTGCCGACCCTAGATAGGGGGCCGACCATTTCGGCTTTCGACCGGCTTCCGCCTTTCAAGGGCCGCCATGGATCTCTATGGCCTGGAGTTGCTCGTTTTGTCGATGCTCCGCGCCGCACCCTCGAACCACGGCGGGATCGTTGTTGCTGTTGCCGCTTCGCTGGGCCTTGCCGTACAGTCCCCCAGCAGGGAGCCGCAGTGGCTCGCTCACTGTGACACACCTTGCACGTGTCGTCCTCGTACTGTTCGGGGCACACGTGTTTCATGATGACCGGGGTCAGTAGCGAACCCGTCTGCATTTGTCTGAACACCACCGCCTATTCCCGAGTCAGACTCGGGTCGGGCGGCGTCATTCTCTCCTGCTTAGCCTGTAGTGCTTCGTTATATCGTTGTATGTACACAGTCTATCTTTGGTCTCCCCCCACCATTTTAGGTGCGGAGTACCTTAGGGCCACACAATGTCCGTCCGCGTCCGTGCGCATGCATTTACAATCGCAAAAAATCACACGGCACCGGCAGGATTCGAGCCTGTGTCTGGTAGACCAGGCAGAATTAGTGTCAGACGTCTTACCAATTGAGCTACGACCGTGAGTTAGTACCGAGAGTCAAACGGCTTACTCCCTCGCCTGTAATGGTGCGGAGTACCTTAGGACCTCCCAATGTCCTTCCGCGTCCATCCATACGCACACCACCATCAAGCGAAAATCAAGCGAAATTCGATTTGAGCCGTGAGTTGCAGTTTCATTTAGGGAATAATCAAGGTGCAACTCACAGCTCAAATCGAATTACGGTCGGGGCGCAAATCGGATGTCCCTCGGGGCGCAACTTGGATGTCATTTCGAGTCCCCGTACTCCAAACCCTCGCCATCATCCACGGAGTGGAGATGCTGCCATTTTTCAGACGGGTTCACTGCGGCCGCGCTGCCTGTTAGCTCTCGCGCGGTAGAGTTCTCCGTCTCATTGTGTTTCTTGTAACGCTAGACATCGTGGTGGGCCGCACCAAACTTGTCCACCAACTCCATACGCGCGCACAGCACTGCTCCACAACCTCTTCCGCACAGTGCGCCTCCTTCGTGCGTACGCTCGCCGCGGTGATCGTGCCGCTGGCCTTGGCGTCGATGACCACCGCCGTGAACGCCCCGCGTTCTCGATACACCGCCGCGTCGACGTACCTCGTCCCCGGCAGCTCCGCGTGCAGTTCCACCATTGACTCAGCTCTCGCCGTTCTCTGCTACCGGTTTGTTCGGGGCTCATGTTCTTTGGAATGGGATAGACTCTATTTCTCCTTCGTATCTGGTCCGGGAAAATTACTTCCATCCGGCAGACTGGCGACACCACACGCCGGTGTTTTCCGAGAGTACTGCGTGGGTGGAGTGTAACTGCGCTCCCCGTGAACGCTGCGACACGTGCATCCTCTACGTGCCACGTACGCAATGATGGATGCCCGCAACAGGAACACCTCCAGTCAGCCAGAACTGTGGAAGCGCTGTGGCGTCGGGTAGCCCGGTTCGATTCACACCGAGAGGGAAATATACTAAATCTTTCTTTTCAAAAAAGTGATGAATTTACCTCGTTTGCAGGAACATCCCTCATAAATGTGACGTCAGTGTAAGCCTCTCTTACGTGTTTTTAACTCTTGGCGCCGTCGGCCACATTTGCTACCATTCACTGCGGAGTTCAACCGACATTGGATTTTTCGACTCATGAAGGAGATAGAAGTCCGTCTGTGATCGCATTACATCGTCGCATTATAATCGCAATACTACCTCCATGTCCTAGCGTCGTTGCGTTATAACCGCATCATCGTCGTAATGTTGTCCCGGCATCAGCACTGCTGCGCCGGAATATACCATTATTTGTTGTATTACTCGAGTGTCATTTTAGTGGGAAAGCCGTACTAAACAACCGACATAGATTTCGCCTGTTTTTGTACGAATCCTTATCTCAGCTGGTGCAAAAACAAACTAAAATAAATACACTGGCGTTGTCGCGTGGAACCTTGTTCAAACGCCAAGTTCAAAAATTGGCCGCGTATCTGCTCCTTTCGTTGCAAATGCCGTCAAAAGACGATAGTCTTTATCGGCTTTTGCGAAGTAAATGCCTCCCTTCGTTTCCCGCTCACCTCTCATGTTGTCCCTCTTGCGTCGCGCTCCTCCCAAGGTAAAGACGCCAAAGGTCTGCTTAAATCATTTTAAATTTGCCGCGTTCCACTGCTCCAAACCGGGTGTCTCGATGCGAACGCTGCCGTACGGCGAAGACTCGCGTTAATCGAGGCGCCCTTCTTCAACGTTTATAGAATCGCGTTTCCTTACTCCACGTGCGTTGCAAGCAGAACATGGAACCTATCTAGTGGAACCTTGCGTAACTGTTGCCGGTTGATTTCTTAAAATGGCGCCAGAAGCTATAGTGGCGCGGGCGACAGCAGGCGACGGCGGAGTGAATTCTTTTTCTGCAGTTGATGAAGTATTTAATTTCGCAAAAGTCAAGCATGTTTGATTTTTTTATAAAGGAACACTGCAAATATCACTTCTGTATTGATTTGTTGTTCTATTTGCGTAATGTCTTGTTCTGCTTCAACAATGTTGACAAGTACAACACATTACACCGGACATAGACGGGTAGATTTAGCTGTGACTATACAAGACTATTGCGCAGGCATTGTTTTGCTTTGGCCGGGTGGCTGAATCGAGTCACAGACAGACACACGACACGGACAGACAGACAGACAGACATACAGACAGACCAAAATTTCTGGGTTTAAGTAGCCCAAGAAAGACTATCGTCTTTATAAAAAAAACTCCCACCTCCCCTCGCGGGAACCCCTGTGTAGATGCGACGCATAGGGGGTTCACTTTGCAGCGTTGGACAGCGGGGAGGGGGGAACGGCGCTGGAACGATGGAGCGGAGCGGCACAGGCACCGCGTTTTATAGCGCGCATAACGGTGAGGGGACGCGCGCCGGCGCCAGTTCGTCTGCCGCGGCTATGACGCAACACAATCCAACACAATCCACTTTAATCCAATCCAATCCAAATCCAATCCATCCATCCAATCCAAGCCAAGCCAAGCCAAGCCAAGCCAAGCAATCGAATCCAATCCAATGCCCCTCGCGAGAGAGCGTTCGCTATCGGAGAGGAGAGGGGGTGAGCAGCGGAGAGCGCAGCTGGCGCGGCGAGGAGAATGGGGGAGGGGAGGACGCCGACAACGCCGGATGGATGCAGGGACAAGGCGAGTGAATGAGATGCGTTCGCATCTAAAATTAGTAGAGGCTAAAAAGAAAAAGAAAATTGCTTTGGCTTCGTTGCGTGCTGCTTCGTTGTCGTGTCGCGCTTCTACCGCTACAACTCTGGTACTGGTAATAACCGCAGCTTAAAACTGGCTTACAAGGCGCTACATTCGAGGCGGGTTGGACAGAGAACGCAGTTACCAAAATTTATTACCGTTGTTTTCCCGCGTGCGAGCACGTCGCAATGTTTGCAGAGTCTCGCAAGCTCCTCGCGCATCTTTATTCTTCCACAACGCTCTGCCTCGCACTCAGCCAGCTTGTGATATTCGGCGTAAGCCCCGTTTCTATCAATGATTTGCACTTTGCCTACTAATTTGCTGTATGTGCATATATTATCCCCGCAAGTTTTGTGCGGATAGCTGCCTCGCATGACTCTTTTGTTCATGTCAGAGCCACGAGCCACCAAACTATTGATGGCCGAAATGCTGCACTTCCCGTGACAAGCCCCTTTCTCTTAATTAACTATGATGGCCGAAATGCTGCACTTCCCGTGACAAGCCCCTTTCTCTTACATTAAGTCACTTTATTTTATTGTTATATAACATAATATCGACCACGTCTGAAAAGGACGGCAAGGCTGTTAAGATACTTTCTGAATTTATCACATTCTGGTTTCAAGGGAAGTAGACGAGCTTGGAGTAATTAATGTCAATTCAGTTTAATACAACAGACACACGATAATTTGACTGTATGGGAGAGATAAATTAACTAAACTATGGCTGGCACCACTTTATTAAACTGCGTAGTAGCGCCAAATATGAATTTCGCAATGCGAAAAACGAAACCGAAACTGCTGGAAACTGGTTGAAAATGTCAGGCACACTTGCTAGACATGCGGGGGAACCATCAGAAATAAGCTTTGGGAGAATAAAGCTGCCCTTTGTCCGAACCAAAGATCATTAGTGAATAGCTGGGGCCATTTTCAAGTAATTATCACCTCTCAACGCTGTCGGATTACAAAGCTGACCCCATTATTTGGTATTTGACTTGCCAGGAGCCTTTTGACAAAAAAAATATTATGGTAATGCAGCCTAACACGAACGCATCCTTTTTTCTCAAGTGCAGCAGCCACGCCCCCTTCGTCAAAAACACGCGCACCTCAGCTCGCAAAAAACGCCGCCAAAAATCTCGATGTCGCCGGAGCGGGATAATTTAAACTTATTCTAAAAGGGCAATGCCTAGACTAATCACTGGCTGCATTAGGTGTACGAGAAACGACTACAACATGTCGAAATAGGCAGTATAAATCATCGATCACCGGTGATCGATTTGAATAGGCGTGGTAACGAAGGAGTAAAAGTCAGTTTATTTTATTGGTATATTAACATAATATCGACCACGTTGAAAAGGGCGGCAAGGCTGTTAAGATACTTTCTTATTTATCACATTCTGGTTTCAAGGGAAGGAGACGAGCTTGGAGTAATGTCGATTCAGTTTA
This sequence comes from Haemaphysalis longicornis, assembly GCA_013339765.2. Taxonomy (NCBI): domain Eukaryota; kingdom Metazoa; phylum Arthropoda; class Arachnida; order Ixodida; family Ixodidae; genus Haemaphysalis; species Haemaphysalis longicornis. The sequence continues at coordinate 166,413,229 of CM023451.1, read as the reverse complement.
ATACAACAGACACACGATAATTTGACTGTATGGGAAGAAAATTAATCTAAACTATGGCTGGGCGCCACTTTATTAAGGGACACTGAAGTGATATTTAAACATTGCGGGATTACTAGCGCAAATTGTAGTCCGGAGTCCCCAGGCCATGTTTCGACCACTCTAGGCGCTTTAACGCGATTTTATTTAGTAGAAAAACTAATTCGAAAATGCTGTCCTCCTCTCTTTACGCTCGCCCATTTTCTGTGGCGTTTTATTGTGACGTCAGGAGGAGATGAGCTGGCAATTGGCTGCGCCACGGCTGCGCTACTGCACGGCTCCCCGGCCGACAGAGTCAGTCGGTCCAGCGTTTCGTCCGCCGGCCGCCGGCGGCTCGTCGCAATCAAGGAGGTTAAAAAAAATTGCTTGGTCGCAATTCGTTCGCTTAGTTGTAAAGGCAGCCAGGACACGTTTGTGAATGGAAGAATGTGCCTTTCTTTACTGGGTTTGTTTGTACACTGTATCTAGCTCCAAGTCAAGGTCGCTCACACAAGCGCTGCATAAGCGCACATGCGACGCTTCGCTGACTGGTATGCCAGTAGGAAAATATAAGGCCTCTTGAATTCGGAGAAGAGCAGCGAAGTCACTATAGGTACTAAGGAAATAAAATCAACTGATATTTTACCGTACAGCGTAAAACTAGGGCGCGGGAAGCACTTTTTTGCGCTGGGCGAACAAGCACAGAGCGGTCAGCAGCAGACTACGCATCTGCGAACGCTTTTCCGTCTACGAAATGCAATTGCTAACGTGACTACTGTGGAAACTCGGCGACGCTTACTGCACGATCGCAGTACAACAAATAGTCACCTAAGCTGCTTGAAATGCCAAACTAAAAAAAGTGTAAACCGGTTATACAATATATACCCTTATTATCAAGGCCTTCGCTCCCGCTCCGTGGCTCAGTGGTCTGGGGCGCTAGGTATGTCACCGCAAATGTTTTGCAAGTCACGAGTTCGAATCCCCACGGGTACGTACTTTTTTTTTTTGTAAGTTAACTTTTTGTTTTCCGCCGATGTTTTTCTATATTGAGTTCCCTTTTTTTTGGGCCGCAAAGTTAATGGCTACACGAATAGTTCACAAAAACGCGCGCAGGCTGGCACTGGCGCGCAGCTAGTTCTCGTTGGCGTGCTCTCCATAAGCACCGACTGCTTGCAGGCAGTGGGCACAAGCCGGAATGAACAGCCCCTCGGCCTGGTGCGAACACGCTTTTACGATACAGGCATGGTGAGGCAAGCTCCAAATATGGGGGAAAAGCGCATGACATTTGGTCGGGCTGCGGGTACGCGGAGGGCTTTCATGCACTGCGTAGGTCTCGGCTAGTGAATGCTACGCTACAAGCCGTCCTGGGAGGCTTATCTTGTGATAAATTACAGCCGACAACATGGCCAGAAGCGCGGTACGATATTACTGAGATATTGAGAACCCCATCCAACAACGCCATTTGGGTTGTTTTACAGAACCGAAACCGAAACCGAAACTTTTGATTGCTAATCTTGGGCATGCGTCCAATCACGGCGGCCCCTCCTCCCAACGTCACAGCTTAGTTGGTGCGCCCGCCGCAAACCGCGCATGGTAGTTTTTTTTCTTCTTTCGCGCTTTGCTCAAATAATTACTGATTGTCAACCGGTAAACGATGAAAAGTGTGCTAATTCAGCCAGTCAACGCAGTGCAAGCAAAACGGGAGCTTGATAAATTCACTTCAGTGTCCTTTTAAATCTTTCAGTGCAGCTCTGGATTGCATTTGGGTCTCTTGCAGAACTCCAGAACTCCCTCATCTCAAGATATTGAACTTGGGACGATGGTTATGTGAGGCCGATTGATTTCAGTGGTTGTGGTGCCAAGAAATCGAACCTGAGCAACCATTGATTGCTTTATGCTCTACAGTTCCCACTCTAACGGTAACCTATCAAGGCTTCCCCAACCTTTTCTTTCCAATAGCAGCGGTCCCGCTTCCTTACGTAATTGATATCGTTCGAGGAGGCTTATGCTTCACTGGTCAAGACGCTATTAACGTCGCCAGCAGACGCCGGCTACAACCGCCCTACTTCTCGCTTAATTTTATTTGACGGCAGGATTAAGGAGAGAAATACTCGAGAAAAAAAAAACGCTCGAAATGTGTGGCCCTGGAAGCAAGGTCGATTAGTGCTCTACCGTTTTGATCATACGAACGGGTACATTTAAAAATAATGATATCAGTATTACCAGCCATAAATAAACTCTAAGAGAATAATTTTTTCGCGATAAAATCAAAGCGCTGAACATGCCGACCCCATTAAATACCCTGATCTTAGTTATTACGTGCAGGACTGCAAGGCGATAGAGTGCTTATCTGTGAGAAGAATATGTTCGAATGGCTTTAAAGGACACCCCTAAAGATAATTAGGCAACTGGGGCCAAGTGCCACCAATGGCTCTTATCCAACTCTCGATCATCAAGAAACTTCCGTGAAGGACTGTGTGGAACTCGCCACAGAAGGGAACGCCACGAGCATCACCGCCTAGGAAGCCCTTCTTGGAAGAAAAATACCCGCGGGCTGCTTCCTGAGTTTAATTTCCAGGTACAAACGAGTATAAAAGAATTGCAATGGAGGTCACCTCAGCACTCCTTACGACGTAGTGAACGAGAAAGCGTAAGTATCCAATTGCTGCACTTGTCCTCTCACTGTCATCATCATCAGTATCGTCATCATCGTCGTAGTCGTCGCCATCGTCGCCATCATATTCATCTTCCCCTCATCATAATCATCATCATCATCGTTCGTCGTCATAGTCGTCGTTCGTTGTCGTTGTCATCGTCGTCATCCTTCCCCCACATCCAAGCTCTTATCTCACTTTCTATTCTCGCGACTTAGCCCATAGCCGATCGTTTTTGTAATCAAGTTTGTTCAATTAGATTCAATGTTTGCCCATTCGTGCTGTTCGTGCGCCATCTGTGAGAAACAGCGTGTCCTTTTCTTCATTCTTGGTGCAAGCTAGTGAAACCTTCGATACACATTCACGACGCGTCAGCTTCACACCGTCGCTTGCTCTACCAACGTTGACATTTTTCTCCTAAGTATTTCTGAAACATTACTTTTGACCCCCCACATCCGTGCTCTTATGCCACTTTCTATTCTCGCGAATTAGCCCATAGCCGATCGTTTTTGTAATCAAGTTTGTTCAATTAGATTCAATGTTTGCCAATTCTCGCTGTTCGTGCGCTGCCTGTGAGACACAGCGTGTTGTTTTCTCATTTTGGGACAAGCTGTGTAACCTTGGATAACATATTCACGATGCGCCAGCTTTACACCGTCCCTTGCTTTACCAATGTTGACATTTTTTCCCTAAGTATTTCTGAAACACTACTTTTGAGCATACGACACGGTGAATCAGCAAAGTATTTTTTCAAATCAGTCAGGCGCTACACATATCGACAAAATATTACTGCTCTACCAATATCAGACAAGCAGGGAACCATTTCAATAGAATTTCTTCCCCAGTGTTTTTGTGCAACCCTGTCATTCTGTTTTTTTTTTGCTTTTGGAACGTCATAAGAGAAATATTCCGCCATCTCCACGAAGTGAAGGATGATGAGAGGGGCGAAGCTCCAATGCTTATCGGTAAAAACGTGAAACATTCACCCGCACATCATTTGAAGTCTCGACACGTTGTTGTAGGGAGTTTTTATGTACACTTATATACATGGTGTTTATTAGTTACATATAGATGCAATTATACACTTATATACACACAAGATGTAATCATTTACATATCGATGAAATTATATACAAGGATTACATTACTGATTACAAAGCTGTGGGAAGCGCTTTCCTTTGCAGAATATAATTTTGTGGTCGATGAAGTACGTGGCGATTTGATCTTGGATGAGAGGTTGTATTTGGAAGTTGGAGAAGGCAATGTCGATACAGTTCCCTCTGATGTTGGTGAGACGCTTGCGGTCGTTTGAGCTCCACCAGGGACCGTAACGGGACATCATGTGCGAGACTAGCCAGCAGTCGTCAACCGCCTGATGTCCACGTTGAAGTAAACTCGAAACGTCAAGCTTTCCGCCGCTCCGTGGACAAGCCGTCGACGACGTCGATGTTTGTGGTGGTTATGTAGGGGTTGTTTGAACGATGAGAATCTCCATGGGTAAGTTGGCGAATCCGGTGTGTGACATTTTAACCACCTAGGCCGTTGCCTTCTGCAGGGCGTCCTGTGTGATGTACCCCCGGTACGTGTCTTGAGTTCGCCGGCGACGAATGACAACCTCTTCTTCTCTCTCTTCTCCTTGTTGGGTAGCAATGAACGCGTTGAACGTTTTGTCCTCCTCGGCCAATCTTTGGTTGGCCAATCCCTAGGGGGATCATGCCACAATCATCCTTAATGTGCCGTGCCGTATACAGCAGCAACGAGGGACGGGACAGGGCCCGAGCAAGAGAAGCTTCACCCCTAAAATATCGGCGCTATATGCCGGTTTCCTTTCAGTTGTTGTAAAAGAAGCATTCGATGGCCGCAGGAAAGATAATGGCCACAAAAGCAAGTCGTAGACGGAACACTCCTCCCACGCCGCTTAGTTTGCAGGTCAAAGTGATGCCCTACCGCGGAAATAACAGCCTGACAGATAGCGGCCAACCAAAAAATTCAAAGGATTGATCCCTCCTAGTCCTTCCTTCCTCCCTCCACTCCCTTAGCCATTCCTCAGTTTGGAGGTAAAATTAAGCCCCACGTCGTAAAAGCGGTTGGAAACATACCGGTTGAACAGATACCGACAGGCAAAAAGAACTGGAAGATCCCAATAAGTTATTACCATTAGAGATGCGTCTGTGGTAGTGAGAAAATGAGGGACTTATCGCCAACCGAGTTACGTCCTGGGTTGGCGATAACTACCGCTTTCGCGTTGCCTCCACGCACGAAAGCAGTGCTGACGTATCAGTGGGCTGATGAAGAAATCGACGGATGAAGAAAGCGACATAGGAGTGCTCGCTGCGTTGGTCATCGGGGATGCGTGGTTCATGGCACCAGCCGAGACGTCTTCCGCCTTCAATTTATCCGGCAGTAGTCCAAACTCCGGCTTTAGGCCTTCCTGTTGACGGCTGGCACGAGTTTGGGTTTGGCTGACGACTTGAAGAGGGTTTAGGGTGCATGTACCCAGCACCTCCACCAGATCCCATGAAGCCAAAGATGAGGCAGTTGGCTTGATATAATAAATTTAATACTTCATGCGCTTAGTTAAATAACTACGGAGTTTGGCGTCCAATTATTGCTCTCCTAATCGTTTAGTAGGTGGTTAAGGTAATCCACCATGCGTTCAATTATATTTCTGGAAATATGTAGAGTTGGTCTTCTTATTACGCATATTTTATTGCAAATATGCAGAGCAGAAGAAATGAATGGGGTGGACTCTGTTTTCTTTCACTACAAAAAGGAAGCACCAGGTGGCGGACATTTTTACTATTGGCTTCACCTTTATACTGCAGATTTACCTACTTGTGTTCCTCTCTTGGGTTTATTGCAAATATTAACGAGCCTAGAGTGGAACTGTAGAGCTGGCGAAAAAAAAAATTAAAGAAGTTACACTCAACGTTAGCTCTGCTATCGGAAGTGCAGAGCAGTGGCTTACCCCAGGGGCCGTGCACCCTTCTCCGCTTTTTCTGCCGCCCCTCACGCTATTATCCTATATGTATCCCTCCTCTCTTGTTGAATTGACAAACGTTTGTTCAAGGCAATTCATTTTCCTGTCATCGCAGTGCTCGCGCCTTCTCTCAGACAGCTCGCATCCTTTTCTTCCTCTCTTGTTTCTTGTTCCTGGAACCGCACGAGCCGGAGTTCGTTCTTTTGTTCTTGCTTTCATTTCGCAAATGCCGGAGCCTTTCCGCGCAATTCGGAACGCGTCTTATTTGGAGAGAAGCCCCTTAGGGGCTGGGCTATCGGCGTCTCCGTTCGTCGTCTCCTGTAGTCGCAGGACTAAAAGACCGGGACACTCGTTTTCAAACGCCTCGCGATAGATTGTTTCAACTCCCGTGGACAAAAAACGCGTGGTAAAAGAATACACCGGGACACTCGTTTTCAAGGCCTGTCGATTAATTACGTATATTTTGCCTCAAATGTACCTGCTGATTTTTTGCGCGAAACAATGGGGAACTGTATGACAACCGCCAGCGGGTTCCAGTAGTTTCGAACATTTCTGCTTATACAAACCTCTTGTTCAAGTATCTTCTTAACTTTTGGACGGAACGCTCAATGAGGAACAACGGTGTCCTTTCGAAGCCTCTGTTTTGGTAGCGTGACGCCGCGTCACTGCGGTGGCTAGATAACGGGACATCGGCCGAGCTACGACACGCCGGGCCCCTACAGTGATCTGCACTAAATGAACAAACGGCCCTAATGGTGGCTTGACCTGTAACACCACCATTACAGAGTAGTTTGCCAGTTAAATGCCAAGTTGAACGTGGGTGTCGAAAATGGCCAACTACTTTTTCAATGTTTTCAGTGCCTCTTTGCAATGTGAGCAATTGGTGATCGTGGCATTGCAAAAACTACACCATTGTCTGTTTTCGCAATACGGGAATACAGGCAGGCGGGTATTAAAGTTCCAGAAATCCTGCCATACCGCGTTAAAACATTCACTGTAGCGTAGTAGTAATAAACATGAACTATATAAACAACTATCCAGAAGGAGGTACAAGGGCACGTGGCTGAAAAGGTGTAAACATTTCTTGAATAACACTTCAATTGTGGATTTTTTAGCTGCATTGCAAAATTGAAAGCAGCCTATTTTTAGGGGTAGATCATTCTATATGAAATGAATTTTTCAGCTTGTGGCTATAAGTATCCGTCATTATAGCCTTTCGCCAAATACATTGGAGTTTGAGCTGTGGCATCGAAAACGCGGACCCGGCTGAGTCGAACGGGTTGTTACGTGAAACAATTGTACGTTCGACACCCCTTTTCGTCTAGCGTAAATAAATAACCCAAGTCACACGCATGTGAGGAAACGGGCGCAAATTAGTCAAGCCGTTCATTTCTTCAAGTCGCGATTCTATTCTGGCCAAGGAGAGCTAATAAAATGTGTAACCAGGTCTCTTCCTCGCTCACATATAATGGTAGTATACCTTGTTGAACAGTGGATACTCCTATTCATCGCCCAGTTCGAATAGAAGCTGTCGATAATGAAAAAAACGCTCTTTCTTTCATAGAGCTAGGACACAACTCCTCAGCGTATCCAGTCGTGAAAATTAAACTATGTTTAAAGGATTGTTTGGTTTGCTTTGTGTTCAGTTGTAACGTTCTCAGTGTAGAGAAACTACCTCCTCGTCTGTTTCGATTCAATGGCGCAGAAATCGAAGCTACAGCTAAACTGAGCCTCGACGAGTAGATCAACACCAAACAAAACAAAGCTATCGACTTCTCGGGTGGTATTGTGTTTCAAAGCCTTCGCGAGCTGGGTGCTCGTTCCAATCGAACACGGCATTGTTCGCGACGCATTTGCGAAACTAACATCAGAGAAACTCTAGCGGGCCTTATTTGAGGAATATTGCCGGACTGAGTGAGCAATCAGGGCACATTCATGGTACCGCTTGCGTGCGGAATTCGTATGCGGACGGCACGACAATGACCTCTAACAAAGGGTTCTCTTTCGGGGCACAAGTGCGCACTCGGTTCACAACCCGGGCCAAACATTGGGCAAAGAATCCTGAGCGAGGGAGGCGGGCAGGTAGACGCTGTGTTTGCGTTTCATAAAATGTCAAAGTCGATTTCTTCATCAGCCCACTGCTACGTCAGCACTGCCTTTGTGCGTGGAGGCAACGCGAAAGCGGTAGTTATCGCTAACCCAGGACGTAACTCGGTTGGCGATAACTCCCTCATTTTCTTACCACCGGAGATGCATCTCTAATGGTAATAACTTATTGGGATCTTCCAGTTCTTTTTGCCTGTT
>CM023451.1:166158076-166405176 GCA_013339765.2 Haemaphysalis longicornis | reverse complement strand
AGCGCACAATAGCCAAGCGCGGATATTCGGAAAGTTTCATTCTTATAAGTAAGTTCAGGAAAGAGGGCAATTTTTCGCGTACCCATAGTCCCTCTGTCCCGTTGCACCGTTTCCCAGACAGCTTACATAAATCTGCGCTCGTAAAAAAGAACCAAGCTTTTAGAGTCCATCATTTCTTGAGACAAAAAAATAAAGGCAGGCTCTTTCCGGAAGCGCAAGTGAGCAGCGCACAATAGCCAAGCGCGGATATTCGGAAAGTTTCATTCTTGAGTAAGTAAGTTCACGGATAAGAGTGCGCACATGTATCTTCCAGTCGTGTGCACTTCCTGAAATAGCTGGACTTCCCTGGCTGCAGTGAATGGACGGGGGGAGGCAATGTCTCCTTTTATTTGCTAGTGCCTCTCGCGTCACGCCTACGCCTAACTCTTTGATTTACGGTCAGTGCAGGCGAGCGCTGACTGAGATGAAATATTCCTATGCACTCGCACAAGTCAAGGGCAGGCTCACTCAAAGTGGTCGTTACGAAGAGCTAGAGGTTGCTCAGTCCCATATTTTTCCGTTTGTCTTCCGAAGCACCAAAGACCCCGTTGTTTGTCCAAGCAATCGGAACCTTTACGAAGTTCCAAAACTTTTGGACTCGACATCTCCTCTTGGGATCGGAGACACGAGAAAAAAGTCTTCTCGGGTCTGGCGCAGTAGACCGCTCGGCCATCCTGACAGCACAAAGGAAACCCTGTCATAAGCGGCATAGATACCATGCCATAAGCCCCCCCCCCCCCCTCCTCCAACCGAATATAAGTAATGGGTTGAGAACATGGGTGAGGAAAACAGACAACTGGACGACACAAGTAAATTCCCTCGGTTGTTTTCTGTGAAATGAAATTGTACCGTTGTGTTCGCTGATTTTCATGATCTTCTACTTGGAGAACTTGGCGCGGAGTTCAACTAAATGTTCTAAGCCTACAGCTTTATGCGCCGTTCCCAAGGTTATATTCCTAGCCATAATAATTAACGATATGTTTATTGTGATATCTGTGCGTCGTATGAATAAAACAATCGGCCGATTGCCCGTATGAACGACCAGGTTTAGGAGGCCTGATTTTATAGCGGACGTTACAGATGACATTTCATCACGAGCTTTAAATCCGCAATCTTCTCATGAGGCGGAACGAAATTATCACGTAATAATGATACATCATTGTTCAATATCGCTTGCATTGTAGCCTAAAAGCTACTGATTTGCAGATATGCAGCCATTTATACGTACCGAGCGGCCACGTTGCCGGCCCGGCCTCGTAACATTTACACAATATCCACAGCAACAGCGGCAGTTTTTTTCGCAAGGTCTGTGTCTTTCGGAATTCATTGAAAGTGTTTGGGTAAAGTATTCGTGAAAAGTGTTCACAGATAAGCGCTGGAGCCAGGGTGAAACCTTTTCATGAAGCGGCACTAAATGACGCTAAATATTGTTTGATCAAGTTACCACGCATTATGAAAGAAATGGTTGCTTAGACGCTGTAAATACGTGATGTGTTTGCCGGATGCCTCTTACACGCTTGGCTTCCACTCTCCAGAGAAGCCTGCTTTAGGGCGCTCTTTTGGAACAGACAGTTTCCAATCATTCCTAGAATGATTTGTGCACTGATGCACACAACAACGGGTAATTGTGGTAGAAGGGATTGCATAAAACTAAAGGGGAACTAGCACCGACTGAAAAAAAAGATGAAGGATGCTCACACTAACGCGCTCCACTTGAACGTAGCGAAGCTGTACGCAATCTTCACGACCATCATGAAGGTTTAAGTCCACGATTGAAGCGATTTGCTTCTTCTTGGCTGCCGCAGCAACCTTTTACTCCATCATTGTCGATGTAATTTCGAGCTTGCTTCATTTTTTTGGAAGTGATAATGGAAATCACATTGAAGGGGCGTACGCTAAGACGTGTCTTTCTCGTTCCGAGCAAGTGTTGCCACAATTACGATCGAACGCTGGGCTGTTTCTTACTGCGGGCAAGGGTTGCCACGATTACGGTGAACGCTTGAGGTTTTTATTTTTTTGCCAGTCTTGGCCAATTTTCCTGTGTGTGTATGCTTGGCTTGACTTGACAAACGTGCGCAGGGGACGCTGGGCGGTTGTCGCGAGGCACGCACACACGAGCGCTGGACATTTTTTTGTTGTTGTTGTTTTATTAACCTCCGGGCAATCACCGCGAGGCCCGCGCTCACGTACGCGCGTTCGGCAATTTCTTGATATTTTTAACTGCGGACGCGAAAATTTACTATTTGCTAAACAGCTTCGCTGTTGAAACAACAGCACACGCCAAGCGCAAGTTACCAGTCGCGGCCGTCAAAAAGCGACTGCGCTGCAGCCAAAGCCGTGGAGTCAGCACCTCTCCCTTCAAAAGCTGACACCCCACTAAGTTGGGTTTCGCGCATCCTGGCACCATAAGGCCGAATAAAGTCACTGGAGTTTTAGTGACTTCAGAGATGGGGTTTGTTGCACTCCCGTACCATGCAGCATAGAGTGCAGGGCAGGTGCCTAATCTCCAGGTGGAGAGTTAGGAAGTGGGGTGCTATGTGGGTAGGATTTAGTTCGGAACCAGCGAAAGATTGTAGTACCGGCCCGGAGAGGTGTAAGTGTAGAGGAGGAGAATTATTGCGTTCATGGGAATAGAGTGCCAGCGTATCGGTGTGTTGGCCGGGTGGAAGGGGCCGCTGAGTTTCCGCGTTGGCGAACAACCCGGCCTGTATGAACGTGGGCCGCGGCGTGGCCAGCTTTGGTCGCCTCCAGGGAAGCGTATCCAGGGGTCCAGATGTGCGAATTTCAAAAAGGAGGAGGTGGTGGTGGTGGTTTAACTGGTTTATTGAGGGGAGAGGTTGGAAGCGGATCTGCTGCCGGCTACTTTATTTCACCAATACAGGGTCATAGACCCGGCTATACTATTCCACTGTGCACCACACTTTCGTGAGTACTAAAAGTTGTCTGTAAAATGTCCTCCTGGGTTGGTGGTCACTGAGTCACGACAAAAATCTAATATGTCACCTAATACTTCGTCACTATTCCTGTTGAGGTAAAAAATACATTCAGGGCAACCTTATTTTGAAGCCCCGCATCAGGCCATGGTCCTAGTAAAGATTCTAAACACACCACACGACGGTTCTCTAATGGGAGTTTGTGTAAAAGTTCACGTCTTTCCCGGGTGAGTATAATGGGCAGTCTAGCATCACGTGGGAAACATCTTCTTCGGGCGCTCCGCATGCGCAGGATGGTGCGTTTGCACAGTGAATTCGGAACAAAAACGACTTTGTATAAGCCACCCCGAGTCGCAAACGGTGAAGCAGAGTTTCTACATTTCGTGACATTTCGGGAATGGTAGTGTGGGAGATTGACCAGTGAAATGTGTGCGCGTACTGGAAATACCTAAATCCCGTGGGCGTGCTTTGAAACCCTTACAAAGTGCTACTTGCCCGCGGCCACAAACCAACACCCAACTCACCCAACGTGCTACCACGATACTAACAGAGTAGCAGATACCCATGGCGGTGTGTTAAACAACGCCAAGTTTGGTGGGGCGCCTATACTCCGGCCTAAAATCTTCGCGGAGTCTCCTCACCTTGATACATTTCAGGGACCCCCACATTCTCCTATGTTCCTTTGTCTCTGCTCCCTTTCACGTCCAATCTATTCTTTTCTCATTACTTGTGGCACGAAAATGCTCCGTACACAACATGGTATGCTACCCCACAATTAATTTATTACACCACCCCCATCACCTCACTAATCAGCACAAATTCGTGCGTCTTTCGCGGGACATGTTATATCATTTGTCATTTTGTTCACTGGTGCTTCTAATTTTCATAATATTTGATTCCTTTGTCATTAAACATCAAGCCCTTAAAATAAATATTGCCAATCAATCCCATGTGTGTGCATGCGCCTCATAGGAAAGAAGAAAAGAAGAAGAAGAAAGAAGAAGAAGAAGAAGAAGGAGAAGAAAAAGGGCTTTTGTGTATGCTTGTTTCCGCTACAGTTTTTGTCATGCAGGTGAGCGTAGTCATTCACGCATTTGTGCTGAATGAACAGAGTTCATGCTTTATTTAGAGGGGCTGACGAGACACACAACGTTTCAGGAAGTGCCGTGTGTAGAACAAGGGGCTGAAGCTGTTGCAGATCGATAACGTGGAAAGCAGGTATTGTAGTGGAGAGGGATATATCCTCTGTATTGGCTAGATTAAAGGTCTTCAGTTCGTACGTAGGAGTAAATGAAACCAGGGCCCATATAGGGCAATGTAGAAGACACCTTTGGAGTGAAAAGCCCCCGCCATAGAGCTTTCCGTGGCACGCACCTGCTTCCTTTTATTTCTGTGGTTAAAAGGCATTATTGCAACGGTTCGTGACTGCGAAGGCAATATTCCCGTATTTGTCGCTTTATACGAGGACGGCAACACGGCGCGTGCTCGCCGAAGTGAGCCATGCCATAGGCGACGTGCTGGCTGGTGGGACAGGTGGGAGGGAAACGGTATGGTGCTTCGTCTCTGCACGGGCATACCACTCCGACCATGTGACCTCGATAGGTGAAACCAGTTAGCACCATCCCGACGGCTGGTATATTAGCACCATCCCGACGGATGGTATAACAAGTGTGTTGACTGAGCTATTCGAGTAGCGCCCTAGGCTGTGACGTCACGGGAGGTCCTCCGCAAATACTACGTTCACCCACTCTTAGCTCAAGCTTGCATTGTTGGGCTGTGGTCCATAGTGAAGCAGCTTGGCTGTGGGTGAACGAGTGACGCTTCACATCCAGCACCACCGCCGCCCGGACCGGTTGTACTAAGAGTGTTTCACGTTAAAAATATTATGCCCGTATGTACGTACAAACATCATCGTGCCCCACTCCTCATTAGCTAGAAAATGGGTCATGTGTAAATGTGAAGCGCACGCACAGATTGCTTAGTTGGCACGCCATCCATAGCGAGACTCAGCAAACAAGCGGCGTAGAAGCAGCCATTAAACTCCCGCTTGTACCGTAGTGTCGAGGCTCCGTTCGAGTGCAGCTGCAAGGCCTCTCCCCAGAGGATCACGTGGCATGACGTCACGACAGCCACACTTGCGCTCTGGCGGCTCAAGGTAATTGGGGAGGGATGAATGACCTTAAAATACATATCTTAATAGAGCTTTCGCCAAATGAGCAACTGCTCTCTTGTATGATATGCGGAAGGCTGAATCGCATGACAATGATACTCCTTAAAGGGACACTGGGGTGATTTGTAAACATTGCGGGATTACTAGCTCGAATTGTAGTCCGGAGTCCACGGGTCATGTTTCGACCACTTTGAGTGCGTTTGCGCGAATTTATTATTAGAAAAATCAAACTGAAAATGCTGTCCTCCTCTCTGCATCCCCGCCCATTTTATGTGGCGTTTTTGGGTGACGTCAGGAGGAAACGACCTGGCTTGACTGCGCTACTGCACGGCTCGCCGACCTTCCGACAGAGCCAGTCAGCCCAGCGTTTAGTCCGCCGGCCGCCGACGGGTCGTTGCAATTCGCTCGCTCAGTTTAAACTAAGCCACCACACGTTTTGAATGAAGGAATGTGCTTTTTTTACTTTGTTAGTTTGTACACTGTATCAACCCCAAATCCAGTTCGCTCCAAACAGGCGCTGCACAAGCGCACTTGCGACGCTTCGCTGACTGGTACGCTAGTAGGAAAATCTAAGGCCACTTGAAGGCGGGAGAAGAGACAGTGAAGTCAAAATAGGTAGCAAGGAAATAAAATCAACAGAAAGTTTTACCGTACAGCGTAAAACTAGAGAGAAAGAATCACTTTTCTGCGCTGGGTGAAGAAGCACAGCGGTCAGCAGCACAACCACACATCTGCGAACTCTTTTCCTTCTAAGAAATGCAATTGCTAGACGTGAGATATTGTGGAAGTTTGGGGGACGCTTACTGCACAAGCGATATACAACAAATAGTCACCTAAGCTGCTTGAAATGCTGAAACTAAATAAAAGTATTAACTGGTTATGCATTATATACCTCATATTTCCTACGGCGGCAGCGCTAGCCCGTGGCAGAGTTGTCTGGAGTGCTAGGTATATTATTATTTTGCAATCCCCAAGTTTGAATCCCCGCGGGTACGTGCTTTTTTTTTTGTAAGGTTAACTTTTTTTTTTTCCCGGCCGATGTTTTCTATATGAGTTCACCTTTTTTTGGGCGAAAGCGTTCATGGCTACACAAAGCGGGTTCACAAAACGCGCGCAGGCTGGCACTGGAGCGCTAGCGAGTTCTCGTTGGCGTGCTGTTGCCATGAGCACCGACTGCTTGCGGGCAGTGGGCACAGGCCAGAATCAGCAGACCCTTGGTCTGGTGCGAACCAGCTTTTTACGATACAGGAATGATAGAGGCAAGATCCAAATATGGCAGAAAAGCGCATTGCATTTGAGCGTCTGCGGTGACGCGGAGGGCATTCATACCCTGCGTAGGCCTCGGCTAGTGATTGCTACGATTCCACACCATGCTCGGAAGTGTATCTTAGGCATTTTAAAGCCGACAACATGACAGAAGCGCAGTGGGGCGATTATTGAGATATCGAGAATGTCCATCCAACGATAACGTCGGATGTCAAGCATGTTGTTTTACAGAACCGAAACCGAAACTAGTTTGAATGCTAATCTTGGATGTCGTCCAATCATGGTGCACTTCCTCCCGACGTCACAGCCTTTAGTTGGTGCGGCCGCCGCAGACCGCGCAGGGTAGTTTTTCTTCTTTCGGGTTTTATAAAATAATTACCGACTTACCAACCAGATAAACGATGAAAAATGTGTTAATTTGAGCCAGTCTACGCAGCACAAGCAAAAACTGGAGCTTGACAAATTCACTTCAGCGTCCCTTTAACGCAGCGGCCTTGTGATCCTGTTCATGATCTATGTTCTTGTCAGCGCCTTCGACTGAGCGATTCCCCATTATTAGCCTTTCCTGTTTTTTACAGCAGAGCTCTTTAGCAATTCCTTGATTCCAGCGTTTCACGAAACTCTTCAGATTTAACCGGGGCAACCAGTAAAACAAATGAAATCACAGGCACCCGGAGGATTCGAACCCGTGTCGGACAGTATAAGCAAATGAAATTACCGGCACCAGGGGGTTTCGAACCTGTGTCGGCTAGATTAACGCAGTTAGAGTCACCGGGGATTACCCACTGGGCTTCGACTGCGAATTACTATCCGAGAGTCAAACGGCTTACTCACTAGGCTGTTACTGTAGGGAGAAGGATCACGCCACCTTCTCGACACAGAACACACGATGCACCAGCGGGTGCCTGTTTTAAAAGTGTCCGGGGACTTCCGTTTTTTGGGCTTCTGCTTTTACGATAGTCTTTCTTGGGCTATTAAAGGGCCAAAGAAAAATTTCGAATTTGGTTTTTTAACAGATCTTTTCCCTATAACAATGATACCGACACATTGTTTAGAAACAAATAACGGAGATATAAAAAAAAAACGAAGTGAAGCAGTTTCCTTTAAAAAACACATGCTTGATTTTGCAAATTTCTTTATCAACTCCCGGGAAAAATTCATTGGCCGCCCTGCCTGTCGCACGCCCCTATAGGCGTTTTTGCGGCCCTTTGAATCAGAATCAACTGGATAACCCAAAAGTTTTTTTTCCCCAAAGGTCTTCCAAATAGCTAAAAAGGGGTTCCAACCGTTCTTGCTTGGAAAAAAACGCACCCCCCTTTTGGGGGTTAAGGGAAAAAAGCGGTTCTAAATAAACGTTTGAAGTTAAAAAAAGGGCGCCCTTTTTGGGAAAAAAAATTTCACGCGCCCCCTTCCTTTTCGCCCGTACGGCAGGGGTTGGCCCTTCGAAAAACAAACCCGGTTTTGGAAAGGGCCAGTGGGGAACGCGGGGAAATTTTAAAATTTATTTAAGCAAACCTTTGGCGTCTTTACCTTGGGAGGAGCGCGACGCAA
Source organism: Haemaphysalis longicornis (assembly GCA_013339765.2). Lineage (NCBI taxonomy): Eukaryota > Metazoa > Arthropoda > Arachnida > Ixodida > Ixodidae > Haemaphysalis > Haemaphysalis longicornis. The sequence continues at coordinate 166,397,217 of CM023451.1, read as the reverse complement.
GAGGAACAACATGAGAGGTGAGCGGGAAAGGAAGGGAGGCATTTACTTGGCAAAAGTCGATAAAGACTATCGTCTTTTGACGACATTTGCAACGAAAGAAGCAGATACGCGGCCAATTTTTTGGAGTGGCCCTTTTTCGCCGTTATAGCAGCAAAGATGGAGTGAAGGTCGTTGCGGGAGTGAAGAAGCCAACCTGCGGCAATCGTGGACTAAAACCACCCTGAATCGTGAAGTTTACGTACAGCTTCGCTACCTTCAAGTCTTAGGCGTTAATGTGAGCTTTTTTAATTTTTATTAATATAATGAGTGTTCTTTTTTTCTCCCTACGTAATCAAACTGTGCGTAGGTAGAGACAGTCGACACGACCAGCATTGCTAAAACGTCCAATCAAACTGTGCGTAGGTGCAGACAGTCGACACGACTAACGCTGCTGATACGCACAAGCCAGAACCGGAACCCCTCGATCAGCCCGCCATTCATCCTCCAAAGTCTGGGGCCCAGCATCGACGGGTCCGTGCCCACAAAGCTGGAGGGACCAGTGTCACGTCCATTGGTGCTGTAAGAAACTGCCTTCACACCTTTGCAACTGAAAGAACAATTTTGTACGGCAAAATGTACCTTTACACGTAAATGAGCCTAATATTAGTTGCTCTATTTCAGTTGTAGAAACAAAAATGGCCGCATCATTTTCGCGAGGTATAAGGCTATGTTCAGACTACTGAAGTAGCAGCCATATCGTGAGCTATTAAAGTAAAGAAACGGCTTGTCACCTAGATCGGTTGGCTGAAACGTGAAATGGCGTCATTCTTTAAAGATATTACGACAGTTGCGGCAACAGCCTGAACCCAGCCTAAGTAATTCTTAAGGTGATTGGTCATAGGGAAGTATCTTAAGTGCCATGTTAAAGCCAATCTTGTGCACCTTCATCATATGGTTGCATTAGGGCACGCAGCGGCGTAAGTTCTGTTTTCTTGCAACGCGAATGCCGGAAATTTCAATGCTGGCTAACCTCTCAACAGCGAAGTAATTCTTAAGGTGATTGGTCATAGGGAAGTATCTTAAGAGCCATGTCAAAGACAATCTTGTGCACCTTTATCATATGGTTGGATTAGGGCACGCAGCGTAGTAAGTTTTGCTGTCTCGCAACACGAATGCCGGAAATTTCAATACTGGCTAATCTCCCAACAGCGTCTTTTGCAGAGCCACCAGCGAGTCAGCGAAACTACGTGCGTTGCGTTAGGGGAAAAGTTCGCCTTCATTATCCGAACATCTGCTGTAAAGACCTACTCAACAATAATTATCCCCTATTAGTTGATCCTAGGGATTAAAACATCCGTCGCTGCGTGCCTGCCGGCGCGCCAGCCTTGCTTTGCCTCTGCATGCATGCGTTCGTTCCTGCGTGCGTGCGTGCGTGCTTGCGTGGTTCTGTGCGTACACTTGTTTAATACTGCGCAATGACTACCATGGAAGAAATGTGGGCGGCACGTGGCTGTATATATCACGCACCTGTGTTTTGTAAACGGGGAAGAAAAGGTAAACAGTTCCGATGAACTCTTTCAACGCTTCATTGGTGATGCTTTAGTGGCTGAACAAGAGCGAATATGTAACCTTCCGTTGGGGCGGGTACGATTAACGTCTTTTTAAATATTATCGTAAAAAAAAACGTTTGTGTCTACCTGATGAAGAATAAAAGTCGGAGTTGAAAGGCCTAAGTATTTCTTTTCTAGTGGAGGTAGTTCGTTTGCGTTAGTTTCGGCATGTGCACCATTTTTAGGATTGCATCCCAACAGTCCTTTCACTCGTTCGTCTTCCAGGAAATCTGAAAGTTCGACAATTGTATGCACAGGAAGAAAGGCACTCATGCTTTTGAAAACACTTTGCCTCCAGCATGGCACGGTTATTGCAAAGAACAAACTGTAAAAAAGGATGTTTATTGCAATCTATCGTCCATGTGCTCCAAAGAGCAACCGACTGTTGAATGCCTCCTATAAAGAGAGAGAGACGAGAGAGAGAAAAGAGAGGGGAGGGAGGGAGGGGGAGGGAGGGGAGGGAGGGAGGAGGGAGGGAGGGAGAAAGCAGAGAGAGAGAGAGAGAGAGAGAGAAGGAATTTATGTAAGCCTCAACTGGTAGAAGGAAAGGGGTAGAGGGAAGAAGTCATCTGGCCTTCCCCGTTAGATGGCTGCCGTGAGCCCGGAGAAGCGGTGCTGCATAACTATACTGTATTAAACGGGTGGGTAGGACAAGCTGCAATAGCAAAAAAAAAAAAACACCTGGTGCAGAAGTCCTGAAAGATTACACGACATAAGTAATTCGTTCAAAAAGGGGGGACAACTGATTATTCTGTTAGAACATTGGGTATCTCGGGGTTTAGCATTGTAATGCATAAAATGTTGAGAAATTTCGATTTCTTTATCGTTTCGAAACGTAGCGTATAGCTGCAATCACACGTTAATCACAATCTTTTTCTACCATACGTACGTACATGCGCAAGACGAATTAGCGTCAGTCTAGCGGAGGTCCAGCAACAATCCACCAAGACGACAAATATTGAGGCAAATAATTATGGCGAATACTGTTAGATCTAAGCCGTCAGCGGTAAGTTCGTAGATATATTTCTTGTTCTTATATTCGTCATCTTCGTAGCCGTCGTTGTCGGCAGAGCAAAAAAATCTTGTAACTCGCCTTTTTCTTCTGTTCTACGCTATGCGTAATAAGAAAAGGGAAACACGGCAGTGTCCCTCTACAGGCGAAGAGTTTTTTTCTTTTTCTCTAAACGACTGGAGCTGGAATGACGTTACTGAGATGGGGGAGGACGGCCAGCTCCGGATGTAATCATTTGACCTTCGTATTAAACATTGATTGTCCGATCAAGTGGTAATGATCTCTGCTTCGCCCACAATCCGTTTATCATTGACAAAGGCGCATTATCATCATCGTCGTCGTCGTCGCCGTCGTCATCATCTTCTTATCTGTGTTGTCGTGCATAGGTTCCTTTTTTTGCGTTGTTGTGTTTTCTCGTCGCCTGCGTTTGTTAACCTCTTGCCCCTTTCTACTTGCTTCCATGTGTGTACCAGCACAAAGCCATCATGGCTGTTCCCGGGAACAGTAAATAACATTGATTGATTGATGATTGATTGATTGATTGATTGATTGATTGATGATTGATTGATTGATTGATTGATTGATTGATTGATTGATTGATTGATGATTGATTGATTGATTGATGTGATTGTTGATTGATTGATTGATTGATTGATAAACAGCTTTTGCTGTGCCACAATAGCAGCCCCGCCCCCATTTTTTTCCTCACATGGCCGTTGCGCAGGCCGAGCATCGCGAAGTTGTTCACCGTCGCCTCTTCTTCATCTGGGTCCTCAGCTCGGTGACCTGCGCGTCCGTCCTCATCCCACTCGCCCTGGTGCTCATCCCGCTCTTTGCCGCACGCAAAGGAGACCGGCTATCCCACGAGCCGCCACAGGTATAACGCATACACGAGTTTCGTTCGTGTGTTAATCGACCAGATTTAGGGGAAATCCGCAAGGTGGAGTAAGTTTCTATGAACCCATTCTTCTGTCCATCACTTCGAGTTGTTGATCAGTTCGCTCTCGCGCTACAAACTGCTAGCCTCCTGGTTAGTTTGGTTGGTAGAGTGACTGCTCCGGCTAAGCGGTGGTTCCGGGTTCGAATCCTGCACCAGGACAAATTTTTCTTCAACTGCGAAGTTTCTGAGAAAGCTGTATAGCTTGCCTTTGTAGCCGTTTGGCTGCATTAAGGTGGATGTCAAACTTCTCTTTCGTTCGTGTGGTTCGCTGCTACAGTCAAACCCGGTTATATAACTAACAGCGTCATTCACTGTGATTTGTTCGCTATACGAAGCAGTTCGAAATAACCAACCCCCTGCACACCCAGCGCTCTCTCACACCGAAGAACGCCTATGGCGCTTAGTGCAAACGTACACCCTTCCTTGCCTCTCCCGCCTGCACCGCATGTACCCCGCTCTGTACCCGTACCCGCTATATGCCCCGCATTGATGGTGTTGGTCGCAAATCATAAGTTTTATCCGATTGCTCAGGTAAATGCACAGAAAACTTTTGCAGGTTCCTTCAGTTTTGGGTTTGGGCGACGTCCTTGCCCCTTCGGGCCCCTTTTTTCCCTTCCTTGTGGAAACTTCCCAAAAAGGGGCTCAGGCCCGGGGTTTTTGGGGGTTTTTGGCGTGGAATCCTCGGGCTGGAGCATACCGACAAACCCGTGGAAACCCCCTCCCCCCCGGGACGTCACTTCGGGCCCTGACCCCCACCTTTGGAAATTTTTTGGGGTCTTTAAAAGGTGGAGCAAATCTGCTTCAGCTGGGTGCTTCCCGGAATACTGAGTCGGGGGGGGCCCCAAATTTTTTAGGGGGTCTTTTACTTTTTTTTGTGGAAAGGGTTTTTACCGCTGGTTCCTTTCCAACGAAAAAACCCCCCTTTCACACCCGCCCCAAAACCAAAGTTTTTGGGGGTTCCCCCCCCCCCTTTTTCCCCAAATGGGAAATTTTGACCCCCCCCCTTTTTAAAAACCCCTTTTTTTTTTTCCCCTTTTGGGTTTTTTGGAAAAAATTGTAACGTTTTTTTTCATTTTCCCAAAAAAACTGGCGGCCCCCGGGGTTTTTTTTTAGTTTGGCCCGGGGTTTTCTTTTTTGGGGGGGGCCCAAAAAAAACCCTTTTAAAAAGGGTTTGATTTTTTTAAACTTCGGCCCCCCCCCCCCAAAACCCCCCCAAACCCTTGGCTGGCCGTCCCCTCCTCTCCCTGGCCGTGCTCATCCCGCTCTTTGCCGCACGCGGGGACCTGGCTTGATCACGTACCCCAAAGGATCATAAGCTCAGAAGTTCGTCGTGTGTATCGACCAGATTTGGGAATCGCCAGGTGGAGAAGTGGTTTTTTGAACCCATTCTTCTGTCCACACTTCGATTGTCGGACATTCCTCTCGGCACCGAATGCTAGCCTCCTGGTTTGCTTACGCTCGGTTAGCGGCGGTCCGGTGACCGCCCGGGAATTTTCTTTGCAAGGAGACCGTTCCCACGGCAACAGGGTATAACGCTCAGAGTTTTCGTGTTAATCGACCAGTGGGAAATCCCCAAGGTGGAGTAATTTGAACCCTTCTTTCCACACTCAGTTTGATCAACCTCTCGGTATAAACTAGCCCGTTAGTTTGGTTTGGTAGATGACTGTCGAAGCGGGTTCCGGGTCGAATCCTGCACCAGGACGAATTTTCTCAACTGGAAGTTTGGAAAGCTGATAGCTTCCTTTGTAGCGTCCATTAAGGATGTACTTTCCTTTCTCTTGGTCTGCTCCCAATCCCGGTTTATGAGGTAAACTATCACTGTGATTTGTTGCTTAGAGGTTCATGAACCAGCCCGCAGCCCAGCCTTCTCAACCGAGGAACCTATGGTGGGCAACCGTCCCGTTCGTGCCCATCTGCCGCTGTCTTTTTCTCCTCTCTCTTCCCAGCTTGTATTGAGGCTGCTCCAGTTTGGATCACGGCAGGAGCGCCGAATGGAAAGCCTTCAGATGGCTGCAAACGCCCGCATCACTCCCGCTGCTGCGTTTCACGGAAGCGCGGGTGGGCAGCACGGTGGCCCGAAGTAGGCGCAGCCGGCGCACAAGTGCGTTGGCGGCGTTTGGTGACCGATCGCCTGCGCCAGAGTTAGATATATCTAATGTTTAGTTCGTTTAAAAAAAACACATTTACCATGCATATTGGAGGAAGAACTACGAGTGTTCGCTTTAGACCATAATTCGCTCTTCCCGAGTTCGTTATATTTGGGTTCGAATGTGGAGTTTCGGGGCCATGGCCATAAATTACGTGTTAGGCGGTTCCTCGCCAGTTACTTGCGCAATGACGAATATAGTTTTAGAAGGCAGAAAATTTTTGCTTGATAACCTGCGCACTGACCCAATGTTTTTACCAGTTATAGCACCCCCTAGAGAAATTACCCTAAAATAGGTTCTGTGAAAATGTGTTCTGTTGCAAGCTAGCGATTATTCTATCACGTCGCCAGGTGTCGACACGTGCACAGCCAGATGAACATCGCAATTTTGTAATTTTGTAGGGCCTGGTTGGCTTGGCATAGTTATGGAAGTTGCGCCGAATTGTTGCGTGAAAACAAACAACTACTACACGAAGTATCACCACAAACGCTAATAGGCTTATTATAGGTTCGGGGGATTCTTTCGTCCAGTACGCCCGCGTTATTTACGTACACTATGCCGTTAAATTTACGAGAAGCAGAAGCCTTAAAAATTAGAGTACGAGTGTTTTTTCAAGGAATCTTTCGATTCCAATCTGCGATAACGCAAGGGTTGATTCTTCTTTTGCTGTTTTTTTTTACAATATAGCCCGTTCGTTACTTTTCTAGAGTGGACCGGCATCAAAACAATCCCTCCTGTAATGTTCGGTTCCGTACACGTCTCAAAAAATCTTCCACTCGTTTGGCTTCCAAATCGGCCAGCTCGTTTGCGCTAGTACATCGTACCGAATGCTTCGATCGAAACAGCGAATACGACGCTACAGACCCACTTTTTATGGCGAAGAATTTGCAAGTTGGAGCGAAGTATCCAATGTCTTTTTTTTTTAACAAAATCAACGAACACTGCACGGGTAAAACACCTAATCGAAAATGCATGAAATTGACTCGAGAAAGCCCGAACTGCGCGAAGGAAAACTTATTCTTCGGATTTGCATTTCATTGACGTATAGGTCGATGTTTGTTCCGAGCCTGTCAAAAATGCTAATATAGAGCAAAGACTTGGAATAGCAGGATATCTGTAAGCCTCGTTACAGAAGTACGTATACTTTGCTTTTTTTAATGATCTCTGCGAACTTTCTCACAGCAAATTTGACGGCAGCAACTTTATGCTACGCAATCTTGTTTCTTCCTGCAAAAGGATTCATGATGATAGTCAGTTTTCTTTTTTAATAGCGGAATGGTTCTGACTGGCCGTAAGTTCGGTGTTGCAGAAAAAAATACCAAGAAAATGCCAAGCACTCGTGAGCGCGTGCGGCGCGGCGACCTCCGAGTCCCCGGCTCGCATAGTGGTCGTAGATAACAAAAAATTGCGCCCACCTCCCTGCGAGGGAAACCATGTGTAGATGCGACGCATCGTGGGGTTCACTTGATGTTTCCGTTGGATTGATTCTGAAATCGCGTGAAACGTGTCGGGAACGTGTATGATTATTATGTTTTATGATTATTATTATGTTTTATTGGCCAATCTTGGTCAATCTCTCTAAGTGGTATGCTTGGGGCTTCGCTGTCGCAACGACCTTTACTCCATCATTGTTGCTGTAAGTGGGAGCTTCTTTTCTTTTATTGCAAGTGTTAATCATTGCCCCATCATGCGTTGTATCAGTAGCTTCTTGACGTAGTTTGAATGAGTCAAGGATATAAGGCGCGTTCGTAGCATTTCATTCTGTCTCGGTTTTGTGGCGCAGTGGGAAGAGCACCATGCACCTCGCGTTCCGCCCACAGGGTCGTGGGATCGAAACCGGGCGCAGCTAACTATTATTTTTTTTAAGTGTAGGGGGAGGGGTGTGGACGAGAGAGGGGCATCGGAGAGGAGAGGGGGTGAGCGGCGGAGAGCGCAGCTTGCGCGGCGAGGAGAATGGGGGAGGGGCGGACGACAACAACGCCGACGCTGCATGGACAAGGCGAGTGAATGAGATGCAGTCTCATCTAAAAAAGTACTCCAGCGTTCGCCTTAATCGTGCCAACACTTCCTTGGAACTAAAAAGACACGTCATAGCGGGCGCGCCTCGTTCATCCTCGTGTAGTAGCGCGCATGCCCTCGGTACCATACAAAAGTCCTCCCGCGTGGCAGCGTCTAAGAAGACACCTTGCTTGGGAGAGGTCAACGCGGCCGCCGCATTCCGTAGAAGCCATTATGGATAATGGAATACGTGACTACGAGTGTGCCACTTCTTCCCGAGACGACTTGCAGATCCCACCACCATTGCCTCGAGTGGATTACAAAGAGCTCGTGGAAGTCCCCAATGCTGAGTTGACAGGAACATAGAGCATGGTCGGGACCACTCGCCGTGAAGAAGACGATTACCACTTTGATGCATATGACGACCATTATTGGCACTGCAACTTTGCAAATAAACAATGATACTGAAACTTAACTATGTGTCCGGCGATGCTTACCTGCAAGGACTTCGCAATTAAAGTTTTGCGCGTGATTGCAAGCTTCCATAAATTTTTTTCGGTGCGTCGACGAAGGCTGTATAATAGTTTTCTAACTTCTCCAACACTGTAACATCTGAATCAAGCACTCGCCATCCAGTTTTCTAAGCTAATGTCTCCTGCGAGGCGAGTAATGCACGGTGTGCCCTATTCCTTTCATGGTGTGACTTGGTACTCGTTCTTGTTGAACACCGGACTAAACCGAATCTCTTTCGCGCAGGCGATGTCACCAGACGAGGAAGACGAAAACGTTTTCAAGATGAGCCAACTAAGCTACCAGGAGTTCTGCGCCCAGAAACAGGTCATCGACAACCACCCGGCGCTGAGAAACGCCACGAAGCGTTTTTCCGCCAACAGGACGAGTTTCCTGTACCGCGAAGTCTTCTGCGTCTTCGACACCAGGTGAGTGTGCGCTTTAGTACACTAAGTAAGTATATTTGCACCTACATAATTTCGACGTACCCACTTGTTAACACAAAATTCTCTTCTGTGGCGGAATAAAGTAGAAGCTTCTGTGCTTTGCGTAACGGACCCACCCGTTTCAGCGAGAGCAAAACCAACAAATCTTTATAGAAGAAAGCACAAACGAATTAGGTTAACTGGTGCTACTATTGGCGGCTTCCTCAACCATGAGAAAAATGGGGAGGCGTTTGAGATAGCGGTGGTGAACATATATTCGGTTCATGGGGAGGTTTTTTTCTCCTCAGAATTTCAACGTTGAAAATTTGGAGATTGCCGAGTTTTTTCTGCTGTAGGTCAGAAAGTGACTGCTCCGACACCTAATCGAAGTACTTACCACAACAATCCTCTTAGCCATCACTGAGCTTGTAGTCAGTAAGGTTGTTATGGTTGGGTTGGTGAAAACTGTAGTGATGGTCCTGCAGAGCTTTCGCCGATCGGTCCTTAGGTGTGCCACGTGAGGACGTCGAGGCCTTGCCTGTCCGAACCCATGGCGGGCCTGCTGGACCCACCACCGGTGGTCGCTGAGGCTGGGGCTGCACAAGGCAGCGGCCCACCACGTCTGAAGGTTTCCGGAGTTAGCACCGTGCGGTTTTTTTTACAGTTCCAGAGCATTGAGTAAAGTGGCCATCTCATTCTGACAGACCTTCTACATATTTGTCGGGTATGTTCCGCGGTATATTCTGTGATACTGTGGCGGATTAGGGTACGTGTGCATCTGCAGTTGTCTAAGGGCCACCGATTGCGCCCTATCCAGCTTGTCGCTAGTCGGAGGGTCGATCCGGCGGGCCAGGCAGAAGGCCTTGGTGATTTTGTTGTAGCTCGCCAAGCAGTCTTTGGTGGTTTCCTACAGACGATGGTGGCCGGCGCAATTTGCGCCGGCGACCATCGTCCCGACTTGCCTTGGCGTGTGCTGTCTCGTTTCGGTCGCGATGCCTTTCCGATACTTCTCCCATGTGCGCCGTGAACCCGCGAATGATGTCTTGAATTTCGAGCTCTTACTGGACCTGGCGATTGCGTATGACTCGGGCCACTCGTCATGAGATCCACCCCTTGCGAAGTTTGTGTCCGCATGTCTTGAGTCGCAAAGAACTGTCGCGCACGTCGGATACGTGGGGAGAGGGACACCACCACTTCCTCCGCCCTTTTCACCGCACTCGTACTTGGCGATATTCTCGTTGCGCCTCTCGAATCGACGATTGCTACTGCAAATCGCGAGCGTTCTGCGTATTCCGCGGCGTCAACAAACCGTATCCCCGTTTCGTCTGTGTGTGTGTGGAGGAGAGCTGTGGCCCTTGCAAGTCTTGTGCCCCGGTTTTATGCCGGGTGTGCGTTCCGTGGAATCGGGTTGATTCTTAGTGTTTGTGTGATCAATTCCCAAACGGCGACTTTCTGGCCCTGCTGTGTGTGGTAGCGGAAGCTGAGACTTTCCTTGATGGGGCGTTCGCCTCTCGTGCCCGCTAGGCTTTCTAGTTGTGCGGTGCACTGCTCCTCGGCGATTTTGCTCAACCTGTTGTGAAGCCCGAGCTGGATACATGGTGCGTGCTGGTGGATTCCGGCAGACCCAATACTATCTTGTACACCTTGTGGATGAAGACGTTGATCTTGGCTCCTTCTGTCTTGCACCAGTTATTGAATGCCTCGTCATACGCAATTTAGCACATGACGAAAGCGTGTATGAGTCGTGTGAGATCATCTTCTCCCATCCCGCTTCTATTGCTAGTGAGCCTCTTAAGGAGTCTCGTCGCTTTAGACAACTTGTGCCTTAGTTGAGCAATCGTTTCACTATTCACGTCATTAGCCTCGATTATTATGTCCAGGACCCTTATTCTCTGAACAATTGGGATGGTAGCTCCGTTGCTTTTACGCGGTGTCATCTCTTTGTATTCTCTCCTGGTCTTCGCCGCCTTCCCTCCACCCCGGGTGGCCTGCCGCTTTGCGTGGGGGGGATGGAGGAGTTCCAACTTTTTCGGCGAGAATCGTCACTCAGTACCCACCATGTGTTCCTATCTTGTGTCGATTGCTAGTTGCAGGGTCGGTTTGATGTGACTGTCGCTGCCTTTGTGTACCCTGATAATAATGCTGTCGGCTTGTATGGTATGCCGGACGTTTTCGAGATCTTGCAGTGTTTCTGATAGCCCGATCATGACCAGGTTGAAGATTGTGGGGGCTATGACCGAGCCCTGTGGAGTTCCCGTGTTTCCCAGCGTCTGCTCTTCTAGGTGGAGTTGTGGTAAAAAAATATATTTTTGTTCGTTCGCCCACACCACGCTGGTAAGTTTAAGTTAGTTGAAAAATATCGCGCGGGCAGGTGGCGGACGGAACTGGCTGAAGTAGTGAGTCCGTTTTAGATACATTTTACAAGCTGGTACCGGTTCGAGATCGCCCATCCAAGTACGCAATAAACGCCGTTCAACCAGATTGAACGCCTACGAGTTCCCAATCACAGGTGCTGAAATTTATCTAAATGTCTATCTGTTACCATGTGACGTGCGAAGTACAGCTTGTAAATTATTTTGTAGTACATTTCTGCATTATTCTCCATAAAAGAGAACTTCACCAAGGGAGCGCGCGAACAGCTCAGGGGTGACGTAATCGGGTGTGCAGAATCGGCCCTTTATCGTATCAGTATGGTTCAAAGCCATGCAGGTAATATCTTTCTTAGAATTTGCAAATATTGAAGCGCAAGTAAGCAAATCACAACCTGAATACAAGCGTTTTGAGGCCTTTTTTTTAAAGCAAGCAAAGCGACGATGGGGTTCCACAAGGTCCACAGTGGCGTTAATTTCACCAGGAGTTACGGTGTGATTTTTACGTTCTTTAGGATGAATAGCAATCGCAAGACAACTTTCGTCATCACCAGCCAACCTTTGCATAGAACCGACAGGAAAGGCTATTACTTTTCTATTTGCTATTACTTTTCTCTCGGCCAACTATGGACACCCCGTTCTAAATATATGACGGTCACTCGTGTTCTGTAGAGGATTCCCGTTAAATCCCCTCTCGCTTCCTTCGGGTGCAGATACTACCGACTGGAATCTACGTATTTCCCGGAGCACGTACCTCACGAATACTGTACATCGCTCATCTATTCGTCCGCCGCCGTGTTTCACGACCGTGTTCAGTGGAGGCGGCCAGCCATCGATGCCGACTTCGTCTCGAGACTGACGGCTCCCCCTTCCAAGCCGCTCTCCCACATGGGAAAAATTGCGGCCGTCTATCTGACGCTTGGTGGGCAGCCAGAGGATAACGCGAACTTCACCAAGGTGCTTCGCGATGACGAGCGCCTCGCAAGGTTCACTTGGACCCTGGCGACCTTCCTAACAGACCATGGTTTTCAGGTTCGTTTTACAGCGAAGATGTTTTTCCCTATCCTCAGTAGGCATCGTTCGCATCGCTCCCAACGAGGGAGCGATTTGAAGGAACCCGCGAACAGAAATCCGGGTAGGGAGATAGGGCAGGGAGCTAAGACACGGGGAGGGTAGGTAGAGCGTAACATCGAACGCAACGCACCGCTTACGCCGCGAATGACGGGGTGCTACAGTGCGATCACTTTAAAGGGACACTGAAGGGAATCAGTCAATTGGGGGGCATTGTTACGTGTGACCGGTGTAGCTCGGTATTTTACTATTTAGCAAAGTCTATTAGGTTGTTAGATTACTTTTATGGGAGAGAAAAAAAGGGAAAACACCGTCCGCCAATCGCGGACGCCCCACAACTGCCGAAACGACGTCACACATCACGTCACACCGGCTAGCACTATATTTTTGTCCTCCTAGTTACCCAATTCATAGCTAAGTTGTCTGTTCACTGACAGATCTGACATGGTGAGGACTCTAAGAATGAAATTCCTTGAATTCATCCCTGCGGACTTTACGGTTGACCGTCGTAGTCAACGCCTGCTAATTGAAGGGCAAGATGCGGCGAGGCAAAAGGCATTAATGAACTAATTTTTCTTCTAAAATGGTGAGGAAAAAGCGGCGGCTGAAAAGTTTAAAACACGAGCTACGCTAGACATTAAGCCGTTTACTTATCCCTTCAGTAATCCTTCAGGCGGAGTACCTCGGCGGTTGTAGTTGGTTGCGAGGCGAACGTTTTATACGGGTGGCGTCGTGTTGTGGGTGACATCAGTACGATTAACTACAGGGAAAAGCAAGCCCGGATAAGCACCTCGGTGCTAAGGGTCATGGAGTTCTTCGTAAGCGACACAACTATTTCAGTAAGGTGAACCAACGTGTTAATTTATATGACTAAATGCTTCCTCTTAGCCAGAGTTGCCCCGAACACTGCGCTTCATTGTTCCAGGGGCTACATCTGGACTGGGACCATCCTCAAGGACTCTGCGGTGATCCGAATGATACGCAGAATTTGGTAAAGTTTTTCCGGGGACTTCGTCGCCTATGGCAGGGCAAACTACTGCTGTCCGTCCCTCCAGTCCCCGAAAAAGTGCGTTACTATGCTCTCGATCGCCTGCTTCCAATGCTGCAACACGTAGTAGTGTCTACGCATCGCTTGCGGGAAAGGAATTCAATCGTCGTCTGCACAAACCCCGGCGACGTCGCAGCTCGCATCCTGCGGCGTATGCGCGAGAAGTTTCCAGACAACTGGGAGCGCTTCATCTACAGCGTTTCGGTGAGACTCAAATCCTGGGAATGTATTCGCCATGACTGGGGCGACTACTTTTGTCGTAGACCACAGTTAACTGTCTTTCATAGCTTCTACTGAGAAACGAAATCCCACTGGTGTTCCGTTTTTTTCTCGGCTCTTGTTAAGCAACTGTTTATTTTATGATATCAGATGACCACAAGTATAAATATTTATTTCTCACGAATGACAAATTTTCTCAAGTTTCTGGTGCGGAAGTTAGCATTATGGTATACTGAGTTTGGCGACGGGACAGAAAATAAAAACTCTTGGATGGGGAAGCTCACGCTCATGCTTCGCATAATATCCCGACGTTTGTTGTGCGCACAACTTGCATGCTCAGACACCCTTGAAGTGTTTTCAATTAAACGTGAAACTAAGAAAGTGCGAGCTGGCGATTTTAATGGGACATCCTTAAATGCCCCATTGTGCGAGAAACCGTCGCTGTTGTACTCGGGCGCTAGAAAATGTGGCTGCCGCTGCAGAAAGTAAACGAAAAGTACATTTGAGTAGTCTTCACAGTATGAGTCCAGTCCGTCACTTCCACGCTGCCTTCGAACTTTTCTATCGTCGGAATAACAGTTAAACCAGTACACGCCGTGTGAAAAATGAGCTTGATGGCAGGCCAGTAAAACAGGCGCACCCCAGCCACGCAGAACTCTGATTCTGGGGGAGCTGTGGTTTGTGTTACCAGTCTGGCTGTTTGAGTAATTTGCACCACAACATATAGAAACAAAAGAGAAGCAATGAGACGCTAAAACGATGTATACCAGTAAAGGGCACGTCAAAGGGATTCGCCGCTCAAAATAAAAATAAGGATGAGTTGGATGAGACCTGAATTGGATGCAGCAGCAGAAAAGTCGCTTAAAAAATAAAGCCATTCCACTCAATGTGAAAACTGTAGGACGTGCATATCAGTGATTTGACAAGTGGCTGTGGCGCCGTTATTCGCTCACTGCTACCACCTAATGCAATTCAAATTCCCCGCTTTCGCAGTGCTGGCGTACCCCCTGTCTGAAACTGCACCAGCGGGAGTTCTGTTCTTCTTGCGCTTGCTTTCGTTTTGCGATTGCTTCTCCTCCCGCACGCGCCGCCGCTTACTGCCACTTTTTCTCCCCATTACTATCGTAAAAACCAACCGAACGAGCGTGCCTAACTGAATGAAAGCGGACGCTGCTGCTTAATTACGTATATTTTGCCTCAAATGTACCTAGAGTTTTCTTTGAGCTAAACAATGACAAGCGCCATCGGTTCACGAGTTTCGAACGCTTATGAATATACTAGCGGTAGTAACCGGCGGTGCCCGGGTGGGCCATTATGTTAATGACACTAATGGGTATAACACGTGTAAATGTATTTGTTAGTTGTCATATTTGGCTAATTCATCGTGGAGGGGTACACACTCGGGAGCGTCTGCCTGCTGCCTGCGTCTGTCTGCTGCATGGGCTCCAACAGCAGGCGCGTCATGATAATGTGAAACGACTGGCAGACTCGAGTCAGTCAGTGAGTGAAAAGGGTTTTATTGAGCCGTGGAATTGGGAGTGGTTCCCAATTTCAGAAAGCCATGTGATGACCATGCCGTCACGCGGGGAAGCGTTCGGTGGGGTGTTGAGTAGGCTTTATTGTGCAACTAACAATGTCGCAAAGCCCACTTACAAAGAGCAAGCTTACACCGATCTTTTTGGAGTGGGCTTCACTTCTACACACAAATGCGGGGTTGGGTTTTCAGGGGTAATGTATGCAATCTTATATCAAAATGGAAGGGGCGCAAAGGTAGAAGGCGCGGCGAAGTGAGAAGCAGTTAGCAGGCTTCAATGTGCACACACAATGTGGGAAAGCCAGCTTACAAAAACCGTGATTACACGAATCCTCGGAAAGTCGGCTTCGTTTTTACACACAATAGCATGGCTGAGAAGACTTTTTCACGTGCATTATGCGCCATCCTCTATCAAAATATAATGCGGCGGAGGCGTACAGGTGGCCAGAGGGAGATGGTGTGCATACAGCGCGAGTGGTACCCGCCGCGGTGGCTCAGTGGCTAAGGCGTTGCGCTGCTGAGCACGAGGTCGCGGGTTCGATTCCCGGCCGCGGCGGCCGCTTTTCTGATGGAGGCGAAAAGCAAAAACGCCCGTGTGTACGAGATTTCGGCGCACGATAAAGATCCCCAGGTGGTCAAAATTAATCCGGAGCCCTCCACTACGGCGCGCCTCATCGCCTGCGTTGCGTCGGCGCGTTAAACCCCACAATCAATCAATCAATCAGCGCGAGTGGAAAGCACGTGCGGTCCGCCACTGCACGTGCAACGAACACATGTTCGGGGGCTTAGAGAACGAGGGGCTTTTCTCGCCCTGCGGACGCAAAAACAAAAAACAAAAATAAGGGACTTAGACTACAACAGCTCGGCTATAAAAACCTATATTCTGTGCCCACATGGCTGACTTACGAATTTTGTGTGTCGCCCTGCTTTCTAATTCAGCTGGTGCCGACACGTTCGTCACCGAGGGTGCCCCGTACAAAGGTGCAAAGACCACGGAAGCTGGCCAGTACGACTACACCACGCGCCAGCCCGGGAAAACGCGCTACGGCCTAGTTTGTCGGCTGACCGTGGTTGAACGGAACACAGACCCAGAGTGCGCAGTCGGCTATGACAAGCGTTCCGTTGATGCTGGACGTGGGGCGGAGCGTCAGAAAGTTAAGGTAAGCGAAAGCATTGCTTGCGGTTGGCTGTTATGGTGAAGCGCGAGTCAAATGCGCATTTGTTGTCTACATGGAAGTTTTTATGACAGGGAGATTGGGGGGGGGGGGGGGGATATAAAATGCTTGATACTATGTGTTTAAGAGGTATATAAAAATGATTTCAACTATTTAGTTAACGCAGGTTTTCTTTCACATAAGGCATTCTGTTATTTACTTTGAAAACACCATAAAGAAAACGTAAAGCTCTGATTTATTTGTAGATAGGGCAGTTCATGCCGTACTTGTTTAGTTTAGTGAAAGGAAACGCTCCTTCTTTTACAAAGAACTGCCGTGGTGGCTCAGTGGTTAAGGCGTTTTGTTGCTGAGCACGAGGTCGCGGGTTCGATTCCCGGCCGCGGCGGCCGCTTTTCTGATGGAGGCGAAAAGCACAAGACGCCCGTGTGTGCGAGATTTCGGCGCACGTTAAAGATCCCCAGGTGGTCAAAATTAATCCGGAGCCCTCCACTACGGCGCGCCTCATCGCCTGCGTTGCGTCGGTGCGTTAAACTCTAGAATCAATCAATCAATCAATCAATCAATCAATCAATCAATCAATCAATCAATCAATCAATCAATCAATCAATCAATCAATCAATCAATCAATCAATCTTTTATAAAGAAATTACATTTAAAAACAAAATTTAAGTTACTCCCCCGCTTCGAAACCCCTATTACTTGCTTGAATTTGCTTGGGGGGAAAGTGGCTGTGGAGATAAAAAAAGTCGACAGTCAATGTATCGGATTATCTGCGGGGGTTACTTGCTCCAGAAGGCAAGCCTTCAGTTACTGTTTACTTCTCCCTTTAAATTTACATAGGTGCAACACCCAGGCGCATAGGTACTCCCTGCAACGCAAATGGCGTGGCGCCCTTGATTTTGCCACTGTTTTGCGAGCAACGGTTTTGTGTTTTCTATCGGTGTTTTCAATACATAGTGTATAGATCAGAGGACATGGCTGGGCGACTTGAAAATAATGAACTAAGCAGGAAAAATTATTTGGTGGTGTGATGTGTACGTTGCTGTGCAAAACGAGCTGAAAAAAATTCCTCTGCAAGGCAAAAATTCTAGTGATGCCCAGATAAACAAAACAATCTAAATTTATGAACCTCTTTTAGCGGTTATATGGGCTAAGAATCGGCGGAGCATGCAACAAACACTGTAAATTTTGAATGAAATTATAGTGCCATAATTAGATGTGCTCTTTGCGGGGTTCGGAAGTACCATGAATGCGTATTTATATATTACTTGTGACTCCTCTTAAAGGCCAACTGCCCTCAAATTTTCGACCAAGAAAAGATACCGTATTTACTCGATTATAGGGCGGTCACGATTATAGGGCGAGGGTGCAGTTTGGAGAGTAAAAAATATATACTGACCTTCGAATATAGGGTGGGGTTTGATTTAGGATTTTCAACACTATAGATTTTCAAAAAAAAAAAAGAAAAAACCAACTCGCTTGATATTCGAAGAAATACGGTAATGTCATCTGGTAGTAGACAAAAGAGTGCGAAGTGCAAAACACTGAGTTTCAAACCTGAACGCGCGCGAGGCAAACGGCTCGTGAATATTGGCGTTTTCGCCACCTAAACTATCGAAATTTTAAAAAAATGTCATTAAAGGCGGCTGTACGTGACGTAGGGGATGGAACGGAAGTGGGCCCGCCACTACCGGGTACCGGCGACCGCTAACAGCAGCCTCCAAATATTCGTGGTAGCGTCGCGTTTTACATTGTTAACATTGTTATTTCCACAGAACTTCCACTAAGGCCGGGTTCACACTGTTGCCGCACCTGTGGCAATAACTTTAAAGAATTATGCAATTTTACGTGTGAGCCAACCAAGCAGCATGACGTGCCGTTTTTTTTTTTTTCGTCCATATTTATCAAGATGCGGCTTTTGCGTCCTTTCGCAAATTAATGGAGTTAGGCGCAATTCCAGCATCGCGTTGCTACTATCAACCGAGATGAATCACTCCGACAGTTATTATTCCATCATAATAACTTCAGGAGTAGCAATCGTTGGCATTAAAAGTAAAAAAGCGGCTCCAGATTTACAAAGCTACTTGCACGTACGATACCGAAAATCAGCTATTTTTAGCCGGCACGTCGGCTATCATATCGCTCTTTTTGAAGTGAACAAACGGCCATGGGCGGAGATCTTTCACTAACGATTTTTACTGTGCCATTACGTGCAAACAGTGTTGCGAATATCAGCCCAATATTTTTCACCTCGCTGCTCATCGCGGATGGAATTGTGAAATTGTTCTGAAACCGCATGTCAGTTTCCTCAGCTAGATGATGCACTATAAACACGAAAGAAATTACGTATCGACCGCCGTTTTAGACTTTCACCAGAGGCACGTGCGCTTGATGACATTTTACTCTCAAGTAAACTAAGTTTACCATTCTACAAAACTAAATCCTATATTTCGGGATTGAAAAAAAATGTAGTTTATCGTTCAGGAGAGGAGCAGTTTCGTTAGCTTTCACACTTCGCGAAGACGACGAGCGATCTTTGCGCGGATGTATTTGTTACTACGAGCACAGCTGAATCTTGATTCACTTAGCGAGTGAAGCAAAAGTCGCACAAATGTTTATACCTGCGCGTAGAACAACTTTAGTTAGGTCATGAAACTTTTGAAAAGGTCTACGGGGTGGAGGGTGGCATTGGGCCAGCCCAAAGTACGGCAAATATTAGACGCGGAAAAACAAGTGGTTAATAATTTACAGAAATTTTTTTTTCTCTGACAGATGCAATATTAATTATTAATGTATAGGCAAGTGGGCGTTGTACGCTATTTTTGGGAGCAAGAATATTATTTTCAGGTAAAATTTTTTTCTTAACTCCAGAACCATCGCAAGCGCCCGTGTAGTTGTAGGCTTCTGATCTCTTTTATTGCATTGAGAAGATGGCGAACCTTTTCTACCCGTGCGGTTAGTTTTAAAAAAATGTGATGCCGACGGCGGTACAGGGACCGGCGGTGTAGGAGAGGAACGCCCGGTTAGCGCAATCCCTGCACCCGGCAGAGTGCCATACAAGTCTCCGGAGAGAATAAGAGTGAGCTCCTTGCGCAAGAGCCGGCCGCTGCCGAAGAGCCGGCGCTGACGGCCTACCCCCAATGACGAGCGCGTTGCGACCTCCGCGGGCAAACCTATGCGCCGCTGCTGCTCCCATTTTCTGTTTATTTTTTACAAACCCCGGCTACAGGCGTCCGAAAAAAAGAGGTAGTGAAGGCGGGTGGGTTAGGAGGAAACTGGCGAAGCCACCAACTCCATGCCCATCCCGAGTTAAGACTGTTCTATCTTCGGACAATTATTTTAGTGTCGCACGATTGCCTGTGTTTTCGGTTCGTACGCAGGTTTGGAGTACGTTTGCTTAGCGGCAATACGTAACTGCAATAGGTTAATTACTACTTAAAACTGGCAGAGGGCTGTTAAGAGACCTTTAATAAACGCACACCGGAGTAAAATATCTTGATAATGATCTGCGAACTTGAAGGGCACCAGGCAGGACTGGAATCGAGCTAGCAAGTGGAACATTGGTAATTGGCGTCAGACAATTCTCCGAATGCATTAGCAGCAAAAGGTGAAAGATAATTGTACCTATTTAATAAATTATTGACAAATGTTCCTCAGTTCGAGCACAAAAAAAACACCATCTGCGACGTAATTGAAGCACTCACGTTACTTTCCTTGCGCATAAAAGCGTTGTTCGGACTAGGGTAGCTCTAGACGGGTAGCTCTAGAGCACCTGAACGGTTTGTGTACGTAGGTCATGGACTTCCCATTGTCCCCGTGACTCGACTGGAGTAGTTAATGAAAGATATTCTGGGAAATCTATCAGCAAGAAAACATTCTTGACCGAGTTTTATGATTGTTGTCAACAATTTGACGGCAGCTCAACACAGGGGGTTGTGTTGACGGCCATGTTTACGAGCAGTTTGCAGCACTTGAAAACACTTTGTGCGGTGTGGCGCGTACATTGCTATCGCGAAAATTTGAGGATACCATATAAAGAACGAGAAACTATGACCTCCCGTAGACAAACCGGATTGTATTACCTGGCCTATCAAAAGCGCGTGCGGCAACTCATCTATGTTGCTGATCTCCAGAAGCTTGGTGTAAGGTTCACACCCTAAGCCAGCTATCACGTTCGCGATTTAGCCACCGACGTAAGGCTAGTGAAAGCATGGCACAGGCAGCGCTGTAGCGACAGAACAATCCTTCGCCTTATTTAAATGTAACCGATAGGCAATGCGACCAGTGGCGGATTTGAACGTAACGTATTGGGTGACGGACGTCATGCCCTTTTTGGATGATCAATAATATTACGAAAGCTGCGCACCGCCCTAAAAAAAACAGGCTATCTGAGTTTATTATACTGTTTGTTGAACAGGAGTTTCTGTGAAAATCAATCGATAGGTACCCCTGTTCATACGCCACGGCTACATAAAGAGCCACTGTAGCTTTTTGTGGGCAGCAGGGGTGGGTTCAAATTTACCTCTCGCAACAGGGGTGGGGTGGGGGTATTTTACAGCAGAATGGTGTGCTGGGGCTAGTTGGTTGATATCCATATTTAAGAGTGAGCTTACTGCATATTGTGGAACATGGCATATCGTAGAAAATTTCGTTTTCCTTGGGTAAAAGGCAGAGCTGAATGCCTGTTGGCATAGTCAGTGGAGAAGGGAGAGGAGGATAGTAAGAATTGTATGTTCATGTTACGCATGGATGTAGCTCAGAGGAGCTTCGGGTAGGCAGCGATCTCCTTCATTTCCTTTATCAACTTGGATCCGCTACCAGTGTGCAGAAGAAGGGATCGTGTTGAAGCAGTGAGAACGTAGGATGCTGCTACAAAATTATCGGCTATCTGGCTCATACGAGTCTTGGTGCTAGGATAAGGAATAGCTCCGAGTATACTGGTATAAATTTTCTTATTCGTCTTTTTTTTCAGGTGGCGGCCTTTGCGCGCCCAAAAGAGATCAAAGCCAGGCTACGTCGCGCCTACGAACTTGGTCTCGGCGACACGCCGGTCGTGGTATACAACATTGACCTGGACGACTTCGAAGGCGACTGTGACCCCGGAGTAATGTCGCCCCAGCTGGAAGCGTACGCCACGGCCACGTACGAAAGCTGAGAATGAATCAACGAAACGTAGCCGGCGTCTTCAGTCATTACAACGTTCCTTCCTTGGTGGATATAACTGAAGATACACTACAACTACTTATAACATATGCTGATTATATGTCAAAGCTGAAAATAATACGTTATCTAAAGCACTTCGATACTTTCTATTTACTGGACCGGTACTATTCAGGATTCTTAAATTATTTGAAAGATTGCGTAGCGCTCAAGAAATAAAAAGATGCGTCACTCCTATTCCTTTGATTTCTGGCATATCCCCAAACTACAAAAAGGCTGCTCTTAGGTGAAACCCCTCTTCCCATTTCTGTGACCTCGTGTTTGGAAAAACTGCTCGAACACGTAGTGTTGAACCGCCTGCAATGGTGGGTTTCCGGCCATAACTATCAACGCAAGACGTCATGCTCCAATTACAGCATCAAATAATCGATAACTCCGCTGTATCACCACTAGACACTCGAGCAATGTTGAAGCAGCCCGAGGATACACGAACCAGGCTGTCTTCGAATCCGACAACGTGCCGTCTGTGAATAGGGGGGGAGGAGAGAACTGGCAAACTTACCGAGAGATTACTCAACACTATAGGCTGAGCCGACTGAAATTTCCTGCTGCCCACACTGCGCTAAACAAATGGCAGAGTTGCTTGGCGCAGGTTGCAATGAAATACGTTCCCTCACCCCGCCCTGTGACCCCGCAGCTATCCAGATAGGTACGCCGACACATGCAAGTGGTGCAACATTGCAGCAGCCACACTACAAAATATGGTCTGGCAATGCCCCAATAAACCACGGGCCTTTTAAAAAGTCATACATAAAAGAAGTAGTGAGCAGTGGGAGGGCCGCACTGCTCGGCTTCTCTTCCCGAGATACAAGCTGCTGCTATCCAACTGGCAGAGGACGCCGCCAGGGACCACGGGTTCCTGACCGCCGTCTGATGGGACGAAGATAAGGACTTTACCGCACGGTGCATTCGTCTTAAAAGGGATGACACTAAAGTCGGTTAAGCGGGCGCGAAACACATTCCCCAGAAAAGGCAATGTCTTTCAGCGTTTCGCTAGAACATCGTATACTTGTGGAGCACGGAACACCGCCCAAGACGCCCACAGGGGTCCTTCAAATTTGCGAGCCAACACAGCGCATGGTGGTTTGTCGCGACCTTGAATGGGCTACCATACAGGAATAGGCGAAATTTTGAAATCCCCATATAATGGCGAGACACTGTTTCTCAGAAGCTGAGTAGTTTTTCTCTTCCTTCGACAGACCACAGCTGGCATAGGCGATTACTTTCTCGCATCCGCTTTGCTTTTGGACGAGGACGGCACCCAAGCCTACATCACTGGCGTCCGTGTGCATTTCCGTTTCTGCGTTTTCGTCGAAATGAGCGAGTACGGGCGGGTTTGCAGGCGTTGTTCGCAGCTCGCAGAATGCTTTTTCTTAGGCGTTTTCCCAGCTGAAAGGGGTACTATCCTTCGTCAAGCGCGTGAGTGGCTCTGCAGTGCGCGCGAAGTTTGCGACGAAGCGCCGGTGGTATGCGCACAGTCCGAGAAATCTTCGCACGTCCTTCCTGTCTTTGGGTCTTGGGAAGTTCGCTATGGCTGACGTTTTTGCCGGGTCAGGCAGGACTCCTGCGGCGTTGACGACGTGGCCCAAAAACGTGAGTACCTCGTACGCGAAACGGCACTTTTCAGGCTTCAGCGTTAACCCCGATGTACGAATGGTCCTCGAGTACAGACTCCAACCTTGCAAGCTGTTCGTCAAAAGTCCGGGCGAATACCACAACGTCGTCGAGGTATACGAGGCAGGTGTGCCACTTCAGGCCAGCTAGCACCGTATCCATGACTCTTTGAAACGTTGCTGGCGCCGTGCACAACCCAAACGGCATCACCTTGAACTTGTATAGGCCCTTCCGGGGTTATAAATGCAGTCTTCTCTCGGTCTCTCTCGTCCACTTCAATTTGCCAACAGTTGGACTTCAGATCCATCAATGAGAATGTACTTCGCGTGGCAGAGACTGTCGAGGGCGTCGTCGATTCGGGGGAGGGGGTACACGTCCTTTTTGGTGATTTTGTTCAGTCGCCGGTAGTCAACGCAGAGCCTTAATGTGCTGTCTTTTTTTCTTCACGAGTACCACCGGCGCAGCCCAGGGGCTTTTCGATGGCTGTATAATGTCGTCGCTGAGCATGCCGTCGACTTGAGTCCGGATGGCTTCGCGCTCGTGTGAAGAGACGCGTTACGGTGACTGTCGGGTAGGTTGGGCTCCATCTTCGGTTATTATCCGGTGCTTCGCCAGAGGTGTGTGACGTAATTTTGAGTTCGACGAAAACACTCGCTGTAGCGGCGCAGCAAATCCAATAATTTGTCCCGGTTTTCTTGCGGCAGCGCCGGGTTCGCGTCGAAAGGATGCGGCAGCTTGAAAGCACCTGCGCATGTGCGTTCAAAATTGGCGATCGCGAGCACTTGGCTTGTTTCTTGCGTTTCTTCGAGGAACGCAATTGCAGCGCCCTTGTTGAGAGGCTGGTACTCCTCAGTGAAATGAGTGGCCAAAACGTGGGATTGGCGTAGCTTAAATGAGCGCAATGCCTCTTGCGACGGAGACACCGCGGTCGAGAAGCAAATTTGGTCACTCTCTATGATAGCGTCGATGTCAGGAGCAGCATCTTCACAGTATACGGTGATCATCAAGCTTGCGCGGGGTGGCAGGGTGACGTGATCATCGGCGATTCTTACAGCAGCACTGTGTTCGGGATTCAGCTGCGGCGTCGTGGAGGAAAAAGTTATCGACTTGGTCTGCAGATCAATTATTGTCGCCGTTGTCCGTCAAAAAGTCCATTCCGAGAATTACGTTCGCGGGAGCTGTTAGGCAAAATGAAGAACGCAGCAGGGTACGTGGTACCATCTATAGTGACGCGTGATGTGCACGTTCCACTTGGCGTTACGAGATGGCCTCCTGCTGTGCGTATGTGCGGACCGTTCCATCTGGTCGTAACTTTCCTCAGCTTAGACGCTAATGATCCGCTCATTCCTGAGTAGTCGGCTCCCTTGTCTATAAGGGCGACTACATCAAAGCCGTAGATAGACAACTGGACGTCGGACGCCGCTTTCCTCGAGTTTCGGGTGCGTCGGGGCGCCATATCTCGGCTTGTGCATGTTGACGGTCGGGCATTATGCGTTGTCGTTATCGTCGTCTTCTCAGCGGCAGGCTTGGTGATCTTGGTTACGCCTCGACCGTGTCTTTGTCGTCATGTTCGGGAGTCACGTCCGGTTTATATCGGGTCGTCGGACTGAGGGCATGTCGTGAATCATGGTCTTCGGCGAGTCGTTGCGTCGCTGGAGGGCTTAAATTTTTTCGCTGTCGTACAACTTTACCTCCAGAAGTTTCTGCTTTTAGTTTCCCCTATACGTGGGCTGGGGGACCTTCCACGTGCGAAGTCAGCATTGCTACGGCGGTTCGGGCGACTGGTACGGGTAGGGCGACGGCGAATGGTTGAAACTGGCTTGTCCACGGCTGGTGTTGGACAGGTATTCTTCGATCTCAGATGGGCGCTGGCCGGGTCGGGGGCGTGGTACGTCGACGGAGAACCCTCGCAATTCGAGCCTCTTGTAGGGGCAGCGACGGTAGATGTGGTCAGCCTCTCCGCAGTGGTAGCACAGCGGGCGATTATAGGCGGTCCGCCAAACGTTGCTCTTCCTTGGCGTCTGGTTTGGGCTGTGAACGGCGGTACGGTGGACGGCGGCGACAGTGGGTACGGCGCGAGAGTTGGCGGCGGTACGGCGGAGCTTCTTGACGACGGATGGAGCAAGGCGGCGTCGACGAACAGCCACGGAGTAGGTCATAGCCTGTGGCTCGCGGGGTGCTTCGCATGGCATAGAAGTGCCCAAAGCGTGATTGAACGTATTCGCGGATCACGTCAGTCAGAGAAGCGACTTGAGGGTGTGGCGTCGTCGGGAAACGTTTCCGCAGCTCCTCCCTCACCACTGCACGGATGGTCTCGCGTAGTGTATCGGAGCTAATAGCCCCGGCATCAATCGTCTCCGAAACCAGCGCATTGATTGCGAGGTCGTACTGCCTTGTTCGTTTTTCAAGAGTCTTCTCCAACGCGGCCGCCTCAGATGCGAATTCGGACGCAGTCTTCGGGGGGTTGCGGACAAGGCATGTGAAGAGCTCTTGCTTAACCCCCGCATCAGAAACTTAGTTTCTTTTCTTCGCTCATTTCTGGGTCCGCACGGCGAAAATGTCGCTTCAACTCCTCAACGAACACGAGCACGCTTTCATTGGGATGCTGCGTGCGGGTCTGCAGCAGCTGTTCGGCGCGTTCCTTGCGTACCAGCAGTCTTCAAGGTAGCAAAACACTTGCCTGGGTGCATCGTCGTCATCCCATCGGTTGGAGCATCTCGTCACCCTTTCGAGATGCTCCAGCCATTGCTCAGGATCTTCCGTAGGTGACCCGTGAAATGATGGTGGCTCCCGGGGTAGCTGTGGAACTACAGGAGTGCTCGCTGCGTTGGTCATCGTGGATGCGTGGTTCATGGCACCAGTCGAGATGTCTTCCGCCTTCAATTTATCCGGCAGTAGTCCAAAGTCCGGCTTTAGGCCTTGCTGTCGGCGGCTGGCACGAGTTGCGCTTGGCTGACGAATTGAAGAGGGTTTAGGGTGGCATGTACCCAGCACCCCCACCAGATGTCACGAAGCCAAAGATGACGCAGTTGGCTTGATATGGTAAATTTAATACTTCATGCACTTAGTTAAATAACTACTGAAGTTTGGCGTCCAATTATTGCTCTCCTAATCGTTTAGTAGGTGGTTAAGTTAAAGCCACCAATGCGTTCAATTATATTTCCTGGAATATTAACCTCTTAGGTTGTACCTTTCTTAGTACTGTATCAGCATATTTTTATTGCAAATATGCCGAGCAGAAGAAATGAATGGGGTGGACTCTGTTTTCTTCCACTACAAAAAGGAAGCGCCTGTTGGCGGACATTTTGACTATTGGCTTCACTTTTATACTGCAGATTTACCTTCTTGTGTTCCTCTGTTGGGTTCATAAAAATATTAACGAGCCTAGAGTGGAACTGTGGAGCTGGCGAAAAAAAAAATCAAAGAAGTTACACTGAACGTAAAGCTGTGCTATCGGAAGTGCAGAGCAGTGGCTTACCACAGGAGCAGTGGCGCCCTTCTCCGCTTTTTCTGCCGCCCGCCACGCTATTATCCTCTATATATCACTCCTCTCTTGATTAATTCAACAAAGCTTTGTTCAAGGCAATTCAATTTTCAGGTCTTCGCAGTGCTCGCGCCTTCTACTCAGACAGCTCGCACCCTTTTCTTCCTCTCTTGTTTCTTGTTATGCCTGGAACCGCACGAGCCGGAGTTCCGTTCATTTTGTTCTTGCTTTCATTTCGCAAATGCCGGAGCCTTTCCGCGCAATTCGGAACGCGTCTTATTTGGAGAGAAGCCCCTTAGGGGCTCGGGCTATCGGCGTCTCCGTTCGTCGTCTCCTGTAGTCGCAGGACTAAAAGACCGGGACACTCGTTTTCAAACGCCTCGCGCTAGATTGTTCAACTCCGTGGACAAAAACGCGTAGTAAAAGAATACACCGGGACACTCGTTTTCAAGGCCTGTCGATTAATTACATATATTTTGCCTCAAATGTACCTGCTGATTTTTTGCGCGAAACAATGGGGAACTGTATGACAACCGCCAGCGGTTCCAGTAGTTTCGAACGTTTCTGCTTATACAAACCTCGTGTTCAAGTATCTTCTTAACTTTTGGACGGAACGCTCAATTGAGGAACAACGGGTGTCTTCTCGAAGCCTCTGTTTGGGTAGCGTGACGCTGCGTCACTGCGGTGGCTAGATAACGGGACATCGGCCGAGCTACGACAAGCCGGGCCCCTAAAGTGCTCTGCACTAAATGAACAAACGGCCCTAATGGTGGCTTGACCTGTAACACCACCATTACAGAGTAGTTTGCCAGTCAAATAACAAGTTGAACATAGGTGTCAAAAATGGCCAACTACTTTTGCAATGCTTTCAGTGCCTCTTTGCAATGTGAGCAATTGGTGATCGTGGCATTGCAAAAACTACACCATTGTCTGTTTTCGCAATACGGGAATACAGGCAGGCGGGTATTAAAGTTCCAGAAATCCTGCCATACCACGTTAAAACATTCACTGTAGTGTAGTAGTAATAAACATGAACTACATAAACAAATATCCAGAAGGAGGTCCAAGGGCACGTGGCTGAAAAGGTGTAAACATTTGTTGGATAACACTTTAATTGTGGATTTTTTAGCTGCATTGCAAAATTGAAAGCAGCCTATTTTTAGGGGTAGATAATTCTATATGAAATGAATTTTTCAGCTTGTGGCTTATAAGTATCCGTCATTATAGCCTTTCGCCAAATACATTGGAGTTTGAGCTGTGGCATCGAAAACGCGGACCCGGCTGAGTCGAACGAGTTGTTACGTGAACAATTGTACGTTCGACACCCCTTTTCGTCTAGCGTAAATAAATAACCCAAGTCCACACGCATGTGAGGAAACGGGCGCAAATTAGTCAAGCCGTCATTCTTCAAGTCGCGATTCTATTCTGGCCAAGGAGAGCTAATAAAATGTGTAACCAGGTCTCTTCCTCACTCACTATAATGGTAGTATAACTTGTTGAACAGTGGATACTCCTATCATCGCCCAGTTCGAATAGAAGCTGTCGATAATGAAAAAAAAAACGCTTTTTCTTTCATAGAGCTAGGGACACAACTCCTCAGCGTATCCAGTCGTGAAAATTAAACTAATGTTTAAAGGATTGTTTGGTTTGCTTTGTGTTCAGTTGTAACGTTCTCAGTGTAGAGAAACTACCTCCTCGTCTGTTTCGATTCAATGGCGCAGAAATCGAAGCTACAGCTAAAACTGAGCCTCGACGAGCAGATCAACACCAAACAAAACAAAGCTATCGACTTCTCGGTTGGCATTGTGTTTCAAAGCCTTCGCGCGCTGGGTGCTCGTTCCAATCGAACACGGCATTGTTCGCGACGCATTTGCGAAACTAACATCAGAGAAAATCTAGCGGGCCTTATTTGAGGAATATTGCCGGACTGAGTGAGCAATCAGGGCACATTCATGGTACCGCTTGCTTTCGGAATTCGTATGCGGACGGCACGACAATGACCTCTAACAAAGGGTTTCCTTTCGGGGCACAAGTGCGCACTCGGTTTCACAACCCGGGGCAAACATCGGGCAAAGAATCCTGAGCGAGGGAGGCGGGCAGGTAGACGCTGTGTTTGCGTTCATAAAATGCACGACGTTTCAATCCCATCATTGCGCAGACGAAGTCAAAGTCGATTCCTTCATCAGCCCACTGCTACGTCAGCACTGCCTTTGTGCGTGGAGGCAACGCGAAAGCGGTAGTTATCGCTAACCCAGGACGTAACTCGGTTGGCGATAACTCCCTCATTTTCTCACCACCGAGATGCATCTCTAATGGTAATAACTTATTGGGATCTTCCAGTTCTTTTTGCCTGTCTGTATTTGTTCAACCGGTATGTTTCCCGACCACTTTTAGGACGTGGGGCTTAATTTTACCTCCAAACTGAGGATGGTTAAGGGAGTGGAGGGAGGGAGGAAGGACTAGGAGGGATCAATCATTTGACCTTTTCGGTTGGCGGCTATCTGTCAGGCTGTTATTTCCGCGGTAGGGCATCACTTTGACCTGCAAACTAAGCGGCGTGGGAGGAGTGTTTCGTCTATGACTTGCTTTTGTGCGCATTATCTTTCCTGCGGCCATCAAATGCTTCTTTTACAACAACTGAAAGGAAACCAGCATATAGCACCGATATTTCTCTTGTGACGATGCATAAGCAAAAAAAAAAAAAAACAGAATGACAGAGTTTAAAAAAAAAAAACACTGGGGAAAAAATCTATTCATGTGGTTCCCTGCTTATCTGATATTGGTAGAGCAGTAATATTTTCTTAGTATGTGTAGCGCCTGCCTGATTTGAAAAATATATGTGGTGGTTCACCGCGTTGTATGCTCAAAACTAGTGTTTCAGAAATACTTAGGAGAAAAATGTCAACGTTGGTAGAGCAAGCGACGGTGTGAAGCCGACGCGTCGTGAATGTGTATCGAAGGTTTCACTCGCTTTCACCAAGAATGAAGAAAATGACACGCCGTGTCTTAACAGATGGCGCACGAACAGCGCGAATTGGCAAACATTGAATCTAATTGAACAAAGGTGATTACAAAAAATTACTCCCACTTGCTCTCGCGGGAACCCCTGTGTAGATGCGACGCATAAGGGGTTCCGTTGTTGTTTCCGTTAGGTTGATTCTCCCATCGCGTGAAACGTGCCGTGAACCCCCTGCCGCGGCTATGACGCAACGTGGCGCGGCTATGACGCAACACAATCCACTTTAATCCAATCCAATCCAAATCCAATCCAATCCAATCCAAGCCAAGTCAATCCAATCGAATCCAATCCAATGCCCCTCGCGAGAGAGTGTTCGCTATCGGAGAGGAGAGGGGTGAGCGGCGGAGAGCGCAGCTCGCGCGGCGAGGAGAATGGGGGAGGGGTGTGGACGACAACGACGCCGTATGGAGGGACAAGGCGAGTGAATGAGATGCGTCGCATCTAAAACGATCGGCAATGGGCTAAGTCGTGAGAATAGACAGTGAGATAAGAGCTTGGATGGGGGGGGGGGGAGGATGACAACGATGACGACGACAACGACGACTACGACGACGAGCGACGACGACGCGATGATGATGATGATGGGGGGAGTATGGATATGATGGCGACGATGGCGACGACTACGACGATGATGACGATAATGATGATGATGACAGTGAGAGGACAAGTGGCAGCAATTGGATACTTACGCTTTCGCGTTCACTACGTCGTAAGGAGTGCTGAGGTGACCTCCATTGCAATTCTTTTATACTCCTTTGTACCTGTAAATTAAACTCAGGAAGCAGCCCGCCGGGTATTTTTCTTCCAAGAAGGGCTTCCTAGGCGGTGATGCTCGTGGCGTTCCCTTCCTGTGGCGAGTTTCACACAGTCCTTCACGGAAGTTTCTTGATGATCGAGAGTTGATAAGAGCCATTGGTGGCACTTGGCCCCAGTTGCCTAATTATCTTTAGGGGTGTCCTTTAAAGCCATTCGAACATATTCTTCTCATACGATAAGCAATCTATCGCCTTGCAGTCCTGCACGTAATAACTAAGATCAGGGTATTTAATGGGGTCGGCATATTCAGCGCTTTGATTTTATCGTGAAAAAATTATTCATCTTTAGAGTTTATTTATGGCTGGTAATACTGATATCATTTATATTTTAAATGTACCCGTTCGTATGATCAAAACGGTAGAGCACTAATCGACATTGCTCAAGGGCCACACATTTCGAGCGTTTTTTTTTTTCTCGAGTATTTCACTCCTTAATCCCTGCCTTCAAATAAAATTAAGCGAGAAGTAGGGCGGTTGTAGCGGGCGTCTCTGGCGAGCGTTAATAGCGTCTTGACCAGTGAAGCATAAGCCTCCTCGAACGATATCAATTACGTAAGGAAGCGGGACCGCTGCTATTGGAAAGAAAAGGTTAAGGAAGCCTTGATAGGTTACCGTTCGTAGTGGGAACTGTAGAGCTTGAAAGCAAGCAATGGTTGCTCAGGTTCGATTTCTGTGCACCACAACCACTGAAACTCAATCAGCCTCACATAACCGTCATCCCAAGTTCGATATCTTGGTTTAAGGAGTTCTGATTGATTGTAGGGTTTTAACGCACCGACGCAGCGCACGCGATGGGGCGCGCCGTAGTGGAGGGCTCCGGATTAATTTTGAGCCACCTTGGATCTTTAACGTGCGCTGAAATCTCGTACACACGGGCGTTTTTGCTTTTCGCTTCCATAATAAAAGCGGCCGCCATGGCCGGGAATCGAACCCGCGACCTCGTGCTCAGCAGCGCAGTGCCTTAGCCACTGAGCCACCGGATGAGGGAGTTCTGCAGTTCGGCAAGAGACCCAAATGCAATCCAGAGCTGCACTGAAAGATTTAATAAAGTGGTGCCAGCCATAGTTTAGATAATTTATCTCTCCCATACAGTCAAATTATCGTGTGTCTGTTGTATTAAACTGAATTGACATTACTCCAAGCTCGTCTACTTCCCTTGAAACCAGAATGTGATAAATTCAGAAAGTATCTTAACAGCCTTGCCGCCCTTTTCAACGTGGTCGATATTATGTTAATATAACAATAAAATAAAGTGACTTGATGTAAGAGAAAAGGGCTTGTCGCGGGAAGTGCAGCATTTCCGCCATAAATAGTTTGGTGGCTCTGACATGAACAAAAGAGTCATGCGAGGCAGCTATCCGCACAAAAACTTGCGGGGATAATATATGCACATACAGCAAATTAGTAGGCGAAGTGCAAATCATTGATTGAAACTAGGCTTACCCTGTTATCACAAGCTGGCTGAGTGCGAGGCAGAGGCGTTGTGGAAGAATAAAGATGCGCGAGGAGCTTGCGAGAGCTCTGCAAACATTGCGACGTGCTCCGCACGCGGGAAAACAACGGTATTAAATTTTGGTAACTGCGTTCTCTGTCCAACCCGTCTCGAATGTAGCGCCTTTAAGCCAGGTATTCCCTGCGGAGTACCAGAGAAAGTAGTTGCGACAGACGCGCGGTAGAAGCGAGCACGACGGCGAAGCCAAAGCATGGAAACTCTTTTTCTTTTTAGCCTGTACTAATTTTATATTTGAACTTGGCGTTTGAACAAGTTTCCACGGCGACAACGCCAGTGTATTTATTTTGTTTGTTTTTGCACCAGCTGAGAAAGGATTCGTACAAAAACAGGCGAAATCTATGTCGGTTGTTTAGTAACGGGATTCCCACTAAAATGACACACGAGTAATACAACAAATAATGGTATATTCCGGCGCAGCCAGTGCTGATGCCGGGACAACATTACGACGATGATGCGGTTATAACGCAACGACGCAGGACATGGAGGTAGTATTGCGATTATAATGCGACGATGTAATGCGATCACAGACGGACTTCTATCTCCTTCATGAGTCGAAAAATCCAATGTCGGTTGAACTCCGCAGTGAATGGTAGCAAATGTGGCCGACGGCGCCAAGAGTTAAAAACACGTAAGAGAGGCTTACACTGACGTCACATTTATGAGGGATGTTCCTGCAAACGAGGTAAATTCATCACTTTTTTGAAAAGAAAGATTTAGTATATTTCCCTCTCGGTGTGAATCGAACCGGGCTACCCGACGCCACAGCGCTTCCACAGTTCTGGCTGACTGGAGGTGTTCCTGTTGCGGGCATCCTTTCGCACGTGACACGTAGGGGAAACACGAGTCGCAGCGTTCACGAGGAGCACAGCTACACTCTCCCACGTAGAACTCTCGGAAAACACCGGCGTGAGGCGTCGCCAGTCTGCCGGACGGAAGTAATTTTCCCCGCGTCTCGTGTTAGAGCCTCGCGGCTTCTCAGTAGGTTGTTCTAAACAGTCTGCGGTCTGGTAATCCATGAAGACGAAGAAAGGAAAGCGAAGAAATATACGCAAATACCATGTAGCAGTAATGGAATGGATGTCTTATATATACAGCGCGGAAATTAAGCCGGCAGCATGAGCCAGCGACGCCCAAGGCTGAGTGCCCCACCACCAGAAACCGATCCACACAGGCCCGCTGCGAGAAACCAAAGTTCACTCAATTCACTCCAATTCTATAAAAGAGGATGAAAATCTCTGCGCTGAACTAGAGGAGCAAGGGCGGAGGAATATTGATGAAATAAAATTTGTTCGGGACGTTTACCGTAAAACAGATTTTGATAAATATCGCCGGAGGCAGCCGTAATACGTTCGCCTTCAAACCGGATCAGCAGACCTCAGTTTCCTGAGACATTTTTTAGAAGCGAGAGCTTTGTTATTGGGACTGATGGCTTCCTGTCGAAAAACTAATGCAATTTCCTCGTAGACCAGTTGGTAGACCGAAAAGCTATGAAAAGATCTCTGGACACAGACGCGTGATTGTAACCTGGTTCCGTTGTGTTAAAACGGTCAGCTGAAAATCGGGAAAAACAAACGGTTCTAGGTAAAACAATACACACATCGAACATGAAGGAGGAGTACAATAGTATAAGGTAATCTCATAAAACACGTATCGGTATACATTTAGATCGTTTGCAGATTCGTCTACCGAAACATCGTCGCATGAGAAGGCCAAGTCTCAAGTGTACCGATCTAGAGGTGACGGAATTACGTTCGCGTATTCTTGAACGTAAGTGCGATCGAGAGAGCTTTCAGCGTAGTGATGCAGCGGTGTGTCAGAACAATGCCGCAAGGAAGAAAAATGTATGCCTTCCTAAAAAAAGTTGAGAGAAGCTCGAAAGCTTTCTCACTTGAAAGCTGCGTCAAAACCTACGCTAAAAGGTTGGACGCACGTTTGACTGAGTTTTGATGTGAAAAAGCTTCTGAGGTTCTCTCAACTTTCTATAGGAAGGGATGATAGTTTTTTTCTCCTCCTCCAAATATATGACTTTGGTTAGGGCAAGCTTACATCTTCCCACTCTTTTTCTTACACATACCCGCGCATGAGCGTGTGTATGGCTGCTGGTGTGTATCTGTACCGCCATTATTCCGCGATTCTTTCGTATTTATGCGCGGATAGCTGCTACGCAAAGATTGCGCGGCAGATTATCCAAGCCATCGAGCGACATCTCTTTACGCGAGCCTAATAGCGAAGCGAGTTGCTTATACAATAAGGCAGCGAATAAGATACACAGAGCCCCGACGACTCAATAGCAGGCGACTTCCCGCCCTGCTGTCTTTCTGCTATCGATGCGGACGCATGCTTGATATGCACCTTGTTCTTGCAGGTGCTCAAACAAGGCATGCGGTGTCTGCAAGAGCGCCAAGAGACATAATTTTGCTCTTGTACGGCCTAGTATTATGGTGCTCTTTGAAGTAGAGGTGAGAGCTGTCGTGTTGCATGTCCTGCGCTCGTAGGATCTGAGAGGTAATTATCTCTGGCGAATCTTCGGTTGTACCTGTACTGTTCCTATAATAATAGCGGCGCAGCAGGCATAGTGTTGGCAAAACCGGATTATACATTCTACAGTGCGGAAGATAAATTTTCATCGATACGTTGTTGTTCACCCTAATTATTTTACGAGTAGCAGGATAGTTGTGTTCCGGTTAAATGAACACGGTTTTTGAAATTGCGGGAAAATGATGAAATGCGGGGGATCCGTAACCTTAGATCTTTCTGGCTCTCCGTGTTTATTATATAGAGAACGTCGCGCATATATTGTTTAAGGTTTACGACGCTGTAGATATACGGACTTAAACGGTGAGAGCGCAAACTGCAGCCATTGGGTGCACACAACTTGTTTACGCCCTTTTCGCCTAAAAAAGGTGTAGTAAAAATAGAATGAGGGTGTTTGGATGTCATTACATCCTTTTTATTAGGTTCCAACACCATAGTTAGTAGTTTTAGAGCCATTTTGCGTATGGTATCGAAATTTGCCTTGCTCTTAATATCCAGCACCTGATGTCGTATGAATAGCGTCAAAGGCTTCACGCAACGCCGTCGGTTTAAATTGAAATGCTTCATTTGTTTATCGGACTTTGAGATTTCACGCAGAATGGTGGGTAGCGTATATGAAGGTATACATTTGGCCTGCGAATGTAAAGAGGCCGAAAAAGTGATAAAACACGGTGTGCAGCGAACACCAATTCCATTTAATTCATTGCTTCACCTAAACCTACATATTTTACCTTTTTTGTAGACAGTAGTCAAACGCTGTTGCTTTCCCTGCTCTCAGAAAACGAATAAAATTGGAGACACGGTTTCCTACTACTCGAAATGTTTGCAATTTTTTTTCCGCGAAGGTAATCGAAAAGTACTTCCAACGAGGCAATCTTTCGAATGAACGAAACTTTGGTTTTGTCTCCATTGCCCCTTTAAAGGAGCCATGAAGACAAAACACAAGTTTGGTTCATTCCAAAGATTGCCTCGTCAGAATCATACTGACACTACTTTTCACACACACTTCGCTCAAATAAGCTATATAACTAAGAAAAAGGGAATGGCCATGCGACCCAATAGCTCATTTCCCGCAACAGAACCTATGATGTCAAGCTCATTTCCCGCAACAGAACCTATGATGTCATACCGGCCAGCTCTGCGATTGGAGGAGGCCGGCGAAAGCAAACGCGAATTAGGCAGAGCTTATAAGCTTGCAGAACGAGCTATTTGTGCTTAAATTTAGGGCACATTCTTTTTATAGCAGTAATAATGAGGGTATGAACAGTGGAAGTTACGAAAGCACACGAAAACATTCAAGCACCTATGCGTACTGTTGTTGGTACTGCTCGCACTATGCTTGTTTTAGCTGCAATGCAGTCCACCGCTTTCGAGTTGTCTTACACGCACTGGCCGATTCCAAGTTTCACGAAACGATTAATTTCTACAGTAACAAAAACAAGCCAGGTGCAAATACGGTCAAAACACAAAGCAACGGCAAACAATGGTCCGTCATGATTATGGTAGCGCCATCTGGGAAGACTGACCGCCAGCAGCATTGCAGCCGAATCACACAGTGCAGTTCGTTTGTATACGCGCGCTGATCACTTCACTGCTGACGTCCTGAAAACGCACGATTTTGCTGGAGAATAAAATTTTAAACTAAATTGATTAATTTCTCAGTGAATACGGCATCATTTGCGGCCGGAAAAGCGCTAGGAGCACTATAAAACATGAAATCTTTCGAATAAAACAAACTTGCATTTTGTTCTCATGTCTCCTTTAAGCTCGAGATCTCTTGCATATTACGCGCCTTCCTGATTTATATGTTTGTATGCTGTCTTGCTGCGCACGCATTGACATCGCAATTAAACAAAATGAAACGATATCGTTGTGCCAACACCGGACATTTAATGAGATGGTGCACTAGATGGTGTACAGGTGTAATGGTGTACTAAAAACTTCTTCGATAGAGGCGGGAACTGCGGAACTTAGTTTGTGCCTTGTGCTTTCGTAAGAAGCGAACTTTGATCGATCTAAGCGTTATCCAAGTTTCTATGCCACTTTCTGCTAAACGAGGCTGTGGTTCAGAGAAAATTTCGTTAAATTTTTGATCTAACGCACGACAAGATTTGGCCGACCTCGACTACAATATTATTCCCTTGCACTAACTGTGCACGTTGTTAGGTAGTAACCAGCCTGAAGAGCATAACGGAAAGATTGCTGCCAGAAGAGAGCCAGGAAAACCAATTGCTGGTCATCTACATTCAAATTTTCCCGGGTATCGTTGCAACAGTTGGGTAGGCCGACTAACTTTGTACGTACGTCGAATCGAACTGGATTAAACCAATTAGACAGTCAAGATGTCAGGATTATAGTACTAATCTCTGGGTTATTGGACGTGCATCTAACGTCCAATTCTTGCGCGCGTGTGGTTTATCGACGTTCATCGGTAAACTTTTTTCACGACGTTCATCGGAATTTTTTTTCGGCGTGTTTGGCTACGTTTGTGCCGATATAGCCTCACCTCTTCAGTGTGACCTCACAAATGCTGTGGATTTGCTACGGTGCCGTTTCCCGGCTGTGATGGAACACACGCGCAATAAAGTTTGCCCGCCCTCATTATTCGAGAAAGATTTTTATACGGCAGTATACAAGAGGCTCAAAACGTAAAAAAAAAAGAAACCGTGGAGCCACTAAGCATCTGTTGAGAAATGTTAACTCCAACGCTTTCACGTCTAAATAAACGCCACTCACTGGTCCTTTATTTTTCTCTGGGAGTGATGTTCTCAAAATTTTATGTGGTCTACGTCTCAGAGTCTGCGATAGAATAGGCCCGGATTTTTTTAGAGTTTCTACTTTAGGATGTTGGCTGTAGACAGGAATAACTCCAGCAAATATGGTTGAGAATTCGACTGTCGCACACGCGAACTTTACTTCGCATGACTTGACACAATAGATTTTTGAAAGCGAATCCGTAACGAGCCCATACCGTGCATGAGGCAACACTGATGAGGTGTTGCCGAACCAGCACAAACCTAGTCACACATGCCGAAAACAAACTTCGCTATGTTGGAGGGAAGCACTTGTAACAAAAGCGTGCTCAAATAGAACGTTATATACCCGTCAGGTACCCAAAGATTGACCAAGATAATCCTGGCGTCTAGACTGCCTAATCGGCTTAATCCTACTGAATCCTAGGTTTGCGCAACGCTAGAAGCACTAACCTAGCTGTTGTCCCCCTACGGCCGGGGTCATGCGAACATGGACAACAAACAATTTATTTCCCTGGTCTTACCGTTATTCCATTTAGGCTGCTTACTATCACACGGGTAAGGGGCCTAGCACTAGGATGCAGTATTGTAGACTAGATTGGCTAAATCCGTTTGGGAGTTAAAACTGCAATCCAACCTAACATTTTCTTGTTTGACTTAATTGTGTAGGTCTTGCAGCTCGAGCAAAACTCAACCGAATTGACAGCAGAGACAATAGTGGCAACTAACAACCTACTTATTGCCACAGCGAAAACATTCCTTTTTAGCAAGGCGCCAGAACGCACTCCATTCTGCCAAATAAACTGTCATACCAAACAATGCCCGAAGCTGCATAGTAAATGGGATGGAGCGCGAACCACCCAAAAAATTGAAAAAACCATGAGGAGGCAATAAAAGAAAAGCGTACAGAACACCAGTAGCTCGAAACTTGCACCTGAGGGTGCATTGCAAAAACACCTCGGAAATGAGAGCGCAGAAACAACTGATCTACAAACGAGAAGTAATTTAGTAGACAGCTTAAGAACGAGCTACGGAAAAAAAGTTCCGATATTCCGGAGTCTCAGTGTCTTGGATAAACCCTCCGAAATAACTCACACGGGCAGCGAATTCTAGAGTTCGGTAAACGCTTTTCATAAGTGCAATCCTTTTTGTGAGTCAGAACATTATTTCGCAGTTACTTGGGATCACAAAAAAAGGACACCTGACGAAGCCTTTCACGTATGGTTACACGAGCTTCAGGTACAGTTGCATGTGCAGGGTTCGCGGGAAAAAGAGTCTGCGACGACAAAATATCCTATCTAGTTGACCTACGTAAGCTTTGGTTTCACAGCATTACAGACTAGCAAGTTCAAGGCACCTTGCATTACGATGGAACGGCGTAATTCTGCCGGCTTGAGAAGCTTGAGTGGCAGCCAAACGGCATATTCAAAAGAGATTATTCGCAGCTGACGGACAAATGGGGCTGGGAATGTGCATGAACGGAACATAACGGCCCGGTACGAGAACACTCGAATTCCTGATCTATCCTACAAAACTTTTTTTCTTCCCTGAGCTGAGTGAACGAATCTGAAGAACATAAAGCGGAATATTCGGCCGGATATTTTTTATTTAAAGAACAATTTTTTTTAGTTCTATAACCTTCACTGATAAGGACGCGAAACTGCAGTTGACCACTTCCAGGACATCTATTCAGATTAATGTAAACGTCACCTTTTAACAAAATTGGCCCCGTATCTGCTCCTTTCGTTGCAAATGTCTACAAAAGACGATAGTCTTTTTCGACCTTTGCGAAGTAAATGCCTCCCTTCACTTTCCCGCTCACTTCTCATGTTGTCCTTTTTGCGTCGTGCTCCTCCCAAGGTAAGCACGCTAAAGGTCTGCTCCAATCAATTTAAATTGACCGCGTCTCACTGCTCAAGGCCGGATGCCTCTATGCCAACGCTGCCGTACGGCGGAGACGCGCGTGAATCGAGGCGCCCTACCTCACCGTTTATAGTACCGCGTTGCCCTAGTCCACGTGCGTTCCAATCAGAACGTGGAGCCTATCTAGTGGAACCTTTCGTAACAGTTGCCGCTTGATTTCTTAAAATGCCGGCAGAAGGTGGAGTGGCGCGGGCGACAGCAGGCGACCGTGCGATATTTTTTTTTTTCTGCAGTGGATGTTGTATTTCATTTCGCAAAAATCAACCATCTATGAATTTTATAAAGGAACACCGTAAATATCCCTTGCGTATTAATTTTCTCTCTAATATTTCCGTAACGTCTTGTTCTTGTTCAACAATGTTGACATATAGGAACATATAAACCGGACTTAGACATTTGGATTTGGCTGTGAGTATACAGGACTAATTCGCAGAGTTCGTCTCCCTTTGGCCGGGTGGCTGAATCAACTCACAGACAGACAGGCAGACAAACAGACATACAGACAGAC
Organism: Haemaphysalis longicornis; assembly: GCA_013339765.2. Taxonomy (NCBI): domain Eukaryota; kingdom Metazoa; phylum Arthropoda; class Arachnida; order Ixodida; family Ixodidae; genus Haemaphysalis; species Haemaphysalis longicornis. The sequence goes on along the minus strand of CM023451.1, from coordinate 166,357,796 downwards.
CAAAATTTCTGGGTTTAAGTAGCCAAAAAGGGGCTATCTCCTTTAAAAGTGATTGCATGGTACGAGATGCGCGAAAATAATTCCCGCCGAAGAAGCATGGAGTGCCCGCAATGGTCTCAATGAGAGTCAAGTGTTCTAATGGGGAGTATCCATTATAAGGTGTTTCTATTAGCTGCTTCGACAAAAGTTAAGACGACAACCAAGAGAAGGTTTTGTGCGCTTAAGACAACTGGAAGTATCCCAATACCCCTGCAACAGCTGTCGCGTTATAAACCAGAATGAGAGCGCCCACGGAAGCTTTCTTTTGTAAGAGAAAAATTCCTCATGCAAAGACGGAATAAAATCTGCTCCCTGTCAATCAATCAATTATTGTTAACTTTAATTTCTTCATTACTACACTAACCCATATACTCTTCCTTCATTGTTTGAAACAAACAGAATGTGTAATGAATTCCTCTTTTGTTTTTCTTTTCTGGTGAGAATGGTCATTGATTGTAACGCTGACAGGAGGCATTGAGCTCTTCACCTTGACACTTATTGCTGGTATACGCACACCACTAGCTCCTAGAACATCGCTGACGTCTGTTAGGCGCACACTACGGGACGTAGTCGGGAACTGTTTCTTTTTCGGTGGCTTCCGATAATTTCCTTTTTACCTGCCTCGCCACATCACGCCAGAGGTATAAGAAAATGAGGACCGCCAGAAATAACACCGGTGAAGTGCTTGTAACATCGACTTTCGCGTAAACGTATAGACTCGTTGTCATCATTACGATCTAAAGACGGAAAATGTTCTTGCCGCATCCACATGAGCCCAGAGTGCCTCTTTCACCTACATTCCGCGATATGTGTCCCTGAATCCGGTTCGTCATAGTCCCGTCACCCCGATGGTGGGAGTGGTGTTTAGTGATTGTGTTTTAGACGTGTTCGCCATTTTTTAAGTGGGTTAGACAAGGCTACTAGGAGCTGAAAACGACAACGCTGCCACAGAGAAAAATTTTCTGGCACTGCTCTTGCTGATACAGCACAGGCTAGGTTACGACATGGCAGAGTATGTAAATTTATGTAGATGCAGATATATACACATTTGTCAACGACCATGGGCATATTCACGTCCGAATGAAGAACCTTCCGTCAACCGTGAAGGCACCTGACATGCACTAGATTCCTCGCTTAAGTGTTCGCATAGAGCACAATCCAGAAACTCGTTGCTGGTGGTAGATGCAAGACCAGGAGACGAGTCTGGCGTTGAGGTCATATGACACCAGCTTACATCAAGCGTTGAGGCAGGTTCCTTGGATATATTCTGGGGAGATACGATTGGCAGTATCGTACGCCACTCTGCAAGCGCGACTTCTCGTCTTTAGCGGATGCTTTGCACGCCGAGCCTCTCGAAGCGCGGCCTCTTCCTCGGCCGTGGAGAATCGGTGACGTCAAGTAGCGGTAGCGCAATGGCACGTGGTGGACAATATTCCTTGCTGGTCTCCAGTCACGGCATTTTAATGTGCCTAACCTAATCACGAGGACGGTACTGCGAATGGAGTGGGGACCTCCAGAACTAGATGCCGGTAAAGAGCTAACGTCAACCTTCTAATGAGCGTACTCGAGTAATCATCATGTAGTTATAAAGAGAAGAGAAAGCCCTTTCATGTTTTCCCCGTCACCTCTTTCATTGCATACAGTACAGCGCAATCAATATGCCAAGGTATCTTGTCTTGACTTCTACCTATTATTCGCACGTGGATATCAAGTGTAGCGTTACAAACATGCACGTTTTAGTTGGAATTTGAACAAACGCAGCATATTCGCATCTAAGATGTCACATTAAAAAAGGCTGCTGCAATGGCATCTATCTTACTGAGTAGGCATGCCCGCATCCTCGTACATTAAAAGTGCGCCGACTATATTTAACGTGATATGTCTCTCGACTGGCTTCGCCATAAATATAGTAGGGATGCTTAGTAGTGATGGAGTTTTGAGCCTGGTCGGGAATTATTTTTTGTAGTTGATTAGGCAAAGCTACCTGAATGTCAAAACCACCGGTTAATACCGTTGCCGTCCTGAAAACGTTTCCTGGCGTTTTACCTGCCAACAAACCTCAAACCATGTTACCGCGTCACAGAAATATGTATATTTTTTTATTGTGTGGTTTAACGCATCGATGCTACACAGACGATTAGGCGCGCCGTAGTGGAAGGTTCCGGATTAATTTGGACCATTAGGAAATCTTTAACGTGCGCCGAAATCCCAAACGCCCGGGAGTTTTTGCTTTTCCCCTCTATCAGAAAAGCGGCCGCCGCGTAGGGAATCAAGCCCGCGATTTGGGCTCAGCAGCACAACGCCTTCACCACTCAGCCACCGCGGCGGGTAATATGTATATTCATGTGCGTATCCGTATACATTCACAAGAGCTGTCCGCAGCTTCGCATCAAAATGATGGGCCGCTTAGTCACCCGTTTAGAAACCTGACGCACACGTGAGTCCACGCTGATGTCTTCGCGTGCCGCACAATTCAGAAACCAGTCGCTGCTGGTAGTTCCAGGAAGACAGGGACACATGTCCAGTGCTGAAGTTGTCCGACACCTGCTTCCTTCAATCGCCGAGGTAGGGCCCTTGGATCGAGTCTTCGGCAAGAAGAACGGCGAAGACCAGACAGGCACCCAGAAAACGCAGATGAGGGCCCCGAAGAGCTCCTTGGCAAACGCGCTCGACGGCAGGGCGTGGCCCGTCAGCTGATCTGCACCGCCGCAGCGGCTCTGTGAAGCACCTCGAATCGCGACGTCGGCGTTGGTGCCGTCGTCGCTGTCACTCATACCACCGGGGTGGCCAGCTTTCCCGTCATTGCTGGCGCGCGCTTCTTTTGTGTCCTGAGCAGTGACACTGTTGAGTCGAGGGCGCATCTTACACAGCCTTCCGGTCCACTGGCTCGTGTCGCCTTCAGTGGAAAGCACCCACCGAACCGAACTCCACGCCTCCTTCTTCGTCTATTCTTCGAGTTGGTACTCCTTCATCTTCCCATCACGCTGACACGTACCACACAGAGGCAGATGTTGCCGTAGCAGGGAAGCGGCTTGTGTTTAACATAATAGCCCTAACTTCTGACGCAAAGAAAAAACAAGAAAAAAGAAATTGGCATAATACGAAGCGGGTCACGTTGATGGCAGTCAGAGAACATAATCGCTCCAGTGGTGGGCTACAGGGGTAATTTAAGTCTGCTAATTATAAAAGTAGCACAGTATATTTATATTATTCAGCGTATCTGCACACCTAAGTGATTGTCCGAGCTTCGGCCACAGCAACAGGCAGACGGAGAAAACGACGCGCTGGATAAGGTTCGTGGTGGTAACCCGCATTCATTTTATGTACAAGGGATACAAAGACGCCATGTTGCGCTTTAGCGAATTTTGGTGTCTTGGGGAGAGGGATTAGGGGATGCGAGTTGGGGGAAAAGGTATAATATATCCAATGAGGTACGAAAGTAAGGGAAATGGTGGAGGCCAGATGTCTCGAGGAAGTTTCGTACAGCGGTGACCAGGAGCCGTTCCTCGCTATGATTGAAACGACCTGGATAAAGCCAAGAATTAACGGTGGGTGGGCTTGCCAATCGTACATTTTTGAAGGCTGTTGTCGACAGTCGGCAAAGCGAGGGCAGTCCCACAGGATGTATGCAATGTCGTTACTGGCTGAGCACCCTGAACACTCGGAATCATCTGGACTGCAGAGCGAAAGTGTGGTGTTCTTGCCGATACAGTTATAATCCTGCAAACGATAGTGGGTCATTTCCTGGGCCAATGCTGAGGAATGTCTGGACGCTTCACACCTAGAGCCGCTCGTAGTTGCGACTGCCTTTCCACCTTGCGGCGGGTGTAGAATTCCGAGCTAGAAGTGCGTGAAGGTTCCTTTGCTGTGTTTTAACAGTTCTCATTAGTCTGCTCGTCCTGAGATGCAGGTGGCACTATGACCACGGGAAGCACAGGAGAATGTCCATGCTCAGAAGAGAAGGGGTGAGCGCGGGTAATGCAGCTTTTCTCATGCAGTTGGGGAGTCCCTTGCGGCTTTTTTCGACTGGTTTACTTCGAGCTCGCTACATGGCGAGCGGTGCCATCTGTGCATTCTTTTGTGTAGCGCAGTCCTCGCTCCGACGGTTGCGACTGATCCGCTTTTCGCGCCGCCTGCGTCGCCTTTTCGCTGAGATGCACGATTGCAGACTCTCTGTGTGTCGATGCATCGGTTGTATCAATGTGATGGGACTAACAACTAATTGTTCTCAAATGGCCGCATTGGATGTTTGTGATCTCGTGTGTCGGGTAACAGCGGAGTTACGAGCTTGTGGTAAACAAAGGCGTGACTCTGAATGCAATCGTCGTGACTTTCTCCATGAAGGGCGGCGTATTCGCGCTAAAGGCGAAGGCGGAGCGGCTCCCGGGACGAATGGAAGAAGCCGCGCATACGGATGGCGTCATGTCTTTCTAACCGCAGGTCTGTTGCCCGGTAGATGATGTCTTGTTGATTTTAGTGAATATTAACCGCACACAACCACAGTACCCCACCTATTTATTCTTCTGATCATCAAACCGTTCATCTCGCTAAGCCTTTCTCGCATACCAAGCCCTCCTCGGGTAGCGCCGCCAGGGGAGGGACGTTTCTCCATTAGCTCACGAAAGGGGGAAATCTTTATCCACTTCCGGGGGGAGAAACACGCTCCTCCCTCTTAAAAGAAGAAACTTTCAACCTCTTAAGGAGCAATATATAAGAAATTCCTGTTTCACCCTTAACGGAGAAACAACCATGCCTTTTTGATTAGAGTTCACGCAAACGTTCTCTGGGCAAGTAAACGAGCGTTGAATCGCAACATTGCACATCATGCACGCTTCCTGCTCTACACTAGGATGAAGTAATTGTGTGATCACCTCTAACGGTACCAAGTGAACGCTGCACCATCACTCTAGTTAGCGGCGCAGTGCTACAACAGGGCGTCACACCCGAATGCCCCGCACACCTCCTTGTGCAATCAGGTCGCGCACCCTGAAACCACCCCCAAGATGCAGCTGGCAGCGCAACAGGGTCAAGTAAAGGAGTCCGGAGCTCCGGAAGGGCCTATAATGTATCGCCAGCGTGCGGCTACACCCAATTACACCGACCGAGGAAAAAGGAAGGAGAAACAAGCGTTCATCAGCTATAACCCGCACAGCATCCCGGGGCTCGAAGTAACTCTTGCGTAAGACGGCGGAAACGCCGTAAAAGTCCAGCCGCGTTCCCGCTTCGGGATAAATCGCGTAGCTTAGGAGATCTTTCCGGCGCTGCCGGGAGGACTAAGTAGTCGCGCTGAGGCGGTGACATAATCCGCTGGCCGTCACCTTTTGGGCCAGGCGCGACACGGCGCAGCAGGGCAGCGTTCGCGATACTGAGCCCCTGTCTACTACTAAGCGCCTTCGGCAAAGGATTAACCAAAGGAACTACACGGCAGCAGGTAGAAGGGTAGCTAGCTAGCCCACCGGAGCAAAGGGAGGGGTGACTGGGCGAAGTACTCAATTGCGGCTTAACTTAGGATGTTCCGTGAAGATCTCCCTAGAGCGACTACCGCGCTGGCGAAGCCGGCAAAAATAAGCCGATCAGCTTGTGCTGCGAGCTGGAGCGCAACATGGGGCGGCGTTGTTTTATGCCCCAAAGCGTGCACGTGCACCTGAAATCAAGCGGAATGTGGGAAACTAGTCGCTCGCCGGAACACCGCGGATCCTTGCAGTGTGCGCTTGGAGGAGAGGGAGGGGGAAATCGCCGAGTCTGCGTAACGACTACGTGTGGTATGATACCCACAAGTGTAAACTAAAGTCGAACTGGTTTAAGACCCTTGCCGAGTTTCTAAAGCAGTGCACAGCTATTGTGTTTGCAAAAAAAAAAAAATGAAATATTGGCATTGGTCTCATTATAAATTTCTGGGGTTTATAACTGTTAGTCGTGTTAGTAAAAGTGATAATGAAATCTAAAATTAAAATGCTAGAGAAACCACTTTTGAAAGACAGAAAGAGTAGAATTTACGAAGAGCTTCTTCTTTTATTTTCGATTTCTTGCTGGTGGAAGGACTGGTACGTTGTCCGAGATGAAAGCAAACGAGTACGGTAAAATACATTGTGATCGTTGCTTGTTTGCGATTAACGATACTCCTGAGCGAACGATCGTGATTTAAGTTGGTAGCATTTAGGTTTGTCCTAGAGGGCAAACATGCTGCCGTTACAACACGTTTGAGGTGTATCCTATCAACAAAAATTGCTGACCGCACCTAACCGACTTCCCAAGCGGCGCGTCATGTTATTCTTGTTACTACTGCCCCTGATAACTATACGTGGTACCGAATAAGATGAAATTCAGCATGGCTATCGATGTCTCTCATCAGGAGGAGTTTCGTAGAAAAATATCTCCCTGTAGAAGCACATGTATTGACGGCTGGAGGGAATTGGAAACGTTTAAACGCCACATAAATGGTTCGGGAAATTCAGCGCAGTATGGTATCCTGTTTTCTGAGATATTCGCGTTATTGACCAAATTGCAAACCCATCCTTTTAAGCTTGCCCTAACCACAAAGCTTTGAAGTAGTACAGTCGCGAAAGATTGCACGGTGTTGCGAGTCAGGGTAGCGTGGTCGAAGTGGACCCTGGTTGGTGTCGTGCCGGGGCAGTCATGATGACGAAGTTGACGGAGAAGAAAACTTTCTATACAAGTATTTACATCTCGCTATCAGAGAACAAACAGTGCGCGCCTGCGCGCGAGAGATTAAATAGGCGCGTTTGGGTCCGTTCGCCTTCACCCTTTTTACTCGGCTGACGTCAGGACGCACCAATCACAAAATTCATGGCACTGATAGTAGTGCCCCCCCCCAAACACACACACGTACACACGCACGCACGCGCACTCACGCATGCACGCAGCGACGCACAACCACACACACAGCCCACCCCACACAAACCACACACACACAGCACCACCGCACCAGCACACGACACCACACACACACACGCACCACCCGCACACACGCACCACCACACACGACACGACACACACCACACGCACACGCACACACACACACCACACACACACGCACACGCACACGCACACACACACACACACACACACACACACACACACACACGAGAGACGCGCTCCTCTCCCCCGCAGGTGAGGGTTAGGTTGCTCCTGCCGTGGCAAATGCGCCGTGGGTCGGAGCCCCCTTTTGTCCTGGCGATGTTGCACTACCGGGAAGACGTCTTGCACTCCTTTGTCGTAATATTCGTCGAGTGGCTCGTTGAAACATCTCCAGCGTCGCCAAGCATGCCACGAAAAGGGCATGGCCACGATGCACGGGCACGCCGCGAAGCTTGCAGTGCGGTGCGCCACGCAATGCTATTGTCAGCACCGCCGCTGGCCGGTTGGCGCTTGAGGGGCCACGAGGTCGCTAAAACGCTATTGTAAAGTAGCCATAGTTCGCCACTGTGAACACGCCGGGTCGTGGAAAGTCGACGAGGGAAGACGGGCAGTAGGTTTGTGGGGGTTCACCCGAGCGCAAAAGACGTGTTGCGTAACAGCGTCGCAACAACGGCGAGGCATCACCAAAAGGTTCTCAGTAAGAAAAGCCAAGCGACTGATTCCTTCGCCGTTATCGCAATGTCGCATGCCCAGAACGAAGGTTTGCGTTCGAGCTTCGGTAAATGTACCCTTCGGCTAATGTAATGAAATAAAAGCAAGAGATGCAGATGCCCTCAAACGCACCCAACTTTTCACGTTTTATAGTGCAACCATTTCGTCTCAACCCTTAGGCTTTGCTGACTAACTAAATTTGCCAACAAACTAACTAATTAGGTAAGCTAACTAAATAACTAAATTTGCTAACTGGACTAAACTAACTAAATTAGGTTGTGCTAACGCTAACTAACTTTTGTTAGCATTCTTGGCGTCGGTTGTTACGGGTGCTCTTTTGAATTCTGTGCTAAAGCCGTTGCCGACAGCAGAGTGCGTAACTACTTTATACTGCTGCATGTTTCTATTTCGAAACATGGTTTTAAGGCGACTGGGTCGGGTAGTAATAAATCGAAGTACAGGAAGGGAGCTGGAAACACCGGCCCCTTGTCGTAACTACCTGTCGTACGATTTCCGGGAAATCTCACCGCCGTTTGCAAAACATTGTATGCACTCGGTCGCCACCGATGCAGGCCTATATCGACGGCGGTTGTTTGCGAGGAACGTGCATTGAGAAAGAGGTGATGGTTGATCAATGAACACACCGACGCTGCACAGGGAATGAGGCGCGCCGTAGTGGAAGGCTCCGGATTTATTTTGACCGCCTCGGGAACTTTAACGTGGGCCGAAATCTCGAACACACGGGCATTTTAAAGGCGATAGTGTTTCTTGGGCTACTTAAACGGAGAAATTTTGGTGTGTCTGTCTGTCTGTGACTCGATTCAGCCACCCGGCCAAAGTGAAGCAGAAGCTGCGCAATAGTCTTATATACCCATAGCCATATGCAAATATCCAAGTCCTATGTCAATGTTCATACTTGTAACACTGTTGAACAGGACCAGACACTTGGGCAAAGTATAACCCTTTACAGCCCTGCCCACACAACGTGTGGGTCAACAAATTCTTTACTAAGTGGCCCCTGTTTCGGTTTCGGTTTCACAGCCCTGGGTAGTAGCTGCGAACGCTTCCGAGACTTTGTTGGTTTCATTAGTTCACTCATTTCGCAACCAGGGGGCGAGAAATAGCACAATAAAAAGGGCGCCCCAGCCGGCGCGATCACGCCAGCCGCCTTAAAGATGAAAACTGATATTTTAGATGCCACGCCTCTCATTCCACCCCGCCTGGTCCCTCCCTCCAGCCGGCGTCGGCGTCGTTGGTTGTCGGGCGTCCGCAACCTCCCCCGTTTCTCCTCGCCGCCGCCAGCTTGCGCTCTCCGCCGTCTGCACCCCCTCTCCTCTCCGATAGAGTCGATAGCGAGAACACTCTCTCGCGAGGGCATTAGGATTGGATTATATTGGTATTGGCTTGGATGGATTGATGCTTGCGACTTGGGACTTGGACCTTGGATTGGATTGGATTGGATTGGATTGGATTGGATATAAAGTGGATGTTGTGTTTGGATTGTGTTGGCGTCATAGCCGACGGGCAGAACGCACTGGCGCCGGCGCGTCCCCTCACCGTTATGCGCGCTATAAAACGCGGTTGCCTGCGCTGCTCCGCTCCATTCGTTCCGAGCGCCGTTCCTCCGCTGTCCAACGCTGCACGTGAACCCCCTATGCGTCGCATCTCCACAGGGGTTCCCGCGAGAGGAGGTGGGAGTTTTCTTCTCGCTCTTTTCGCATTTACTGAATAACAAGCGTAAGACACGACTTGCAAGAATTGGAAAAACGCGATGGGCTAAAAAATACACCCGTTCGCTTCATGTGCGTTCCGTCATCACGCTTGAAAAAAGCACCCACACATATGTGTGGGCTGGGCTTTCGTCTTCACGAAAATTTTGCAGGGCGGTACAGGGTGGCGGGGTCATGCACTGCAGCTCTAGCGATAAATAATTTTTCTTGCTTTCTTGGTGTCTCATTTATTGGTGATTTTGTGCTGGCTCGTTGGTAAAGTTTTCTTGCACCTTAACGTTGAAGTATTTCTCGTAATTACTTCAGATAATAATATTATTTATAATTATAAATATATTAATTAAAATTTCTTTATTATTTATTTTCACAAATCCTATTTATATATAAGCGGAAGGTGCCTACAGTGCTGCAGTGGAACGTCAACTCTCTGCGACCTCCGCTGAGTGCGTTTCAGCTGCAGCACGAGCCCCATGTCGTAGCTCTACAGGAGAGCTACGTGCGAGTAGGAAGGGACGGCTCGGAGGGGATTCGCCTGCCGGGCTACACCGGCTATCACAGCCCCACGGCGTGTGACAGTGCCCTGTGCTCGGCGGTGGTGTGTGGCGACCCGTCCCCACCCCCCAGGAACCTCGCGTGCCTCACTGTTTGTGCGGAACGACGTCCAGCACGCAGAGCTGGATACCAGTGCGGTGACGACAGTTGTGCAGGAGTTCGCGGCAGTGACGTTAAGGCTCAGTTCGGGTGGTGCAGACATTACAGTGTGCAGTGTGTACGTGTACCCTGGTCAGCCCTGGGACGCGTGCCTCCTGGATCGGCTGGTGTCCCTGTGCGCAGCCCGCCATCTCCTATGCGGTGATTTCAATGCACACCACACTGCGTGGGCAGATGGCCGGATTGACGCTCGCGGAGAGCATCTGTGGGACGCCATGCTGCGCCTCAACCTGTCTGCGCTGAACACTGGTGAGAGCACCTTCCGGCGTGGCACTTGCGCAGCCACCGCCAATGATCTCACCCTAGCGTCAGCCGGGGTTGAGGCCACCTGGAGGAGGGAGTCCAGCACGTGGGGCTCCGACAACTACCCGCTGCACATCGCACCCCCCGACAGGACAGCCAAGCGAGCCGCACTGCACCACGTCACCCACTGGGACCGATTCCGGCGCTGCCTTGCCGAGCAGGGACCTGCGGGAAGGAGCCGAGCTGTTCCGGGGCCTGGTTTGCTGCGCCAGGCAAGCCACGCAGAGCTGCACAGTAGCCGAGGTGGCCACCACGCCGGACCTGAAGCTGCTGCAGCTGCGGGCGGTGCGCAACCGTGCGGAGAGGAAGGCCCAGGGCTCGGGGGAGCGGGCGGACTGGACGGCGTACCGGCGAGTGGATGCGGCTTGCCGCCGTCACTCAAACCGCCTGAGCCGGCAGCGCTGTGCCGAGCTATCCGTCAGCTCGGAGGCCGACCCACGCTGCCGCCGGCTCTGGGGCATCTTCAATGCCATCCTGAAGCCCCAGAGAAACCGCAACCCCCTGGCTGTCATCGCCATCCGCAAGCAGGCCAGCTTTGCGGAGTTGGCCGACCTCTTTGCTGCACACTTCCTGCCGCCACACCAGGCGGAATCAGGGCCCGCTGCTGCTGCTGCTGGGACGGGGGAGCTGCACCACCCCCTCAACAACGCCCCCATCACAGAGACTGAGCTCCGCAGTGCCCTAAGCAGCTGCAAGCGTAAGTCGGCGCCAGGGGCAGACGGCCTTACCTGCCAGATGATGCGCAATCTGGATGAAGTGGGGTTCGGCAAGCTCTTGGTGGCTTACTACCGCATCTGGGAGACGGGGCAGCTGCCACCCGAGTGGCCGCCTACAACGTCATATGAGACATGGGTCGGTGCCACCTAAGTGGCTGCTAGCCATCTTGCGCCCCATCCCAAGGCCAGGCAAGGGCCTTGTGGCAGTCACGGCGTACCGGCCTGTGGCCCTCACATCCTGTGGCTGCAAGCTGCTCGAACGGGTGGCACTGCGGAGGATGGAAGTCATCACTGTGGAGGAAGAGGCCATGCCCGAGCAGCTAACGGGCTTCCGGAGGCACCAAGCAGCCACCGACTCCATTGCCGACGTCATGGCGGCCCTTGAACACGCCAGGGCCTTCAAGCAGGTGGCGGCCCTGGTGCTGCTGGACGTGAAGAGCGCCTTCGACAACCTGCAGCGTCATGCCATCTCCCTGGCCATGGAGGACGGCTGTCATTGCGGGGAAAGCTGCGGGGCTTCGTCGAGGCGTTCCTGGCGGGCCGCACGGCGCAGGTGCAGGCGGGGGACGCCCTGTCGGCCCCTCGGCCGGTGGACGTGGGCACCCACACAGTGCTCCGTCATCAGCCCCTTCCTCTTCAACCTGGTGATGGCAGCCCTGCCAGGCTGCCTGCCCAGAGGAGGGGGCCACTGCGTGTACATTTCGGTGTACGCCGACGACATCGCCCTGTGGATGCTGGGTCCCAAGGGTCAGGGCCGAGCCATCGTACGGCAACTGCAGGCGGCCATGGATGCAGTCCGGCCAAGCTGGCGAGCGTCGGCCTACAGCTGTCGGCGACTAAGACAGACGCCATGATGGTGCATCCAGACGCCGCCACCCGTGGATAGACCCGGCGCCTAACCATCGATGGTGAGGAGCTCCAGTGGAGGACTAGGGTGCGCTACCTGGGGCTCACCCTGGACCACAGACTGAACTTCCGGCAGGCAGCCAAGGATCTCCGAGCCAGGGCACAGCTGGCCACCACGGCAGTGCACAAGATTGTGGCCCGGGACAGTGGTTGCTCACAGCGGACGGCTCTCCGCCTGAACAATGCCTCCGCTGTGGGTCTCCTCATGTATGCGCTGCCGCTGGTGATCCTGCGGAAACCATCCTGCCGCAGCTGGAAAGGGATCACCGCAAGGGGGTCCGCGCTTGCCCCGGCCTGCCCCAGAGCACGCCGTGCGAGAAGACGCTGGCCACGGTGGGGGCGTGGACCCTCGAGATGACGGCTGAACCAGCGGGCGCTTGGCCAAATTGACCAGCTGCGGCGCGCCGAGGGGGGCGGCCCGCTTCTGCAGCGACTGAGCGGCCACCACCACTCGCGCATGGGGCGCATGCTCACGCTCTACGAAGAGGTGGTGGCCTCAGTTGATGCGGGACCTGGTGGCCCGGCTCCTGCTCTGACAGCAGACGTGAGGCTGGACATCCCAGGTCTGCGCTGCAAGCGGCGGACGCCCCACGGTGGACAACTGCAGCTGGCACGAGGCGTCGTCTGGGGCGACCTACACAGCCACGCCCTTGTTTACACGGACGGCTCGGTGCGGCAGCAGCAGGGGTTGGCCGCAGCGGCCGCCGTGCTGGGAGAGGCCACCCGGCAGGCGTGGCAGTCCTATGCCTCATCTTCGGCCACAGCTGAGCTGGTGGGTGTGGGTTTGGGCCTGGACCTGCTGCTGGAGGTGGAGCCCTTGCCCGAGCTGCTGTGCTCTGCTGTGCGACTCCCGGGTGGCCCTGGGGCGTCTACGGGGTGGTGACTCGCACTCCCTGTTGGTGCGGGGCATCCGGGAGAAAGCTGCGCAGATGGCGGACCGGGGCACTCGGCTTTGCCTGCAATGGGTCCCCGCCCACATCGGGCTGGACGGAAACGAGCGGGCGGACGAGCTGGCCGCCGGGGCGCACGCGCTTCCTCCCTCGGACATGGTGACCCAGGCGGCAGCGCACGACGCCCGCCTGCTCATCCAACGAAACCTCCGCACCAGGCATCCAGACCCGCGGCTGCATGTCGGAGGGGGTCTGGCGCCTGTTCGGGCATCACGCCTGCCTCGTCGACTGCGCTCGGCCGTCCTGCGCCTCCACATGGGGGACGTGTAGACGGCAGAGCGGAAACACCGACTGGGGCGGGTGGCCAGCCCCGCCTGCACTCACTGCCGAGTGCCCGTGCAGACCCTGCCGCATGTACTGTACGAGTGCCCCAAGTTTGTGGCAGGGCGGGCGGAACTTTTGGCCATGCTACGAGGAGTGCGGCCGCTCGAGAAACTGCTTTGTCCCCCAGGGCAGTGCCAGGGAGCGGGACAAAGTGCTCCAGGCCCTCGGAGCATACCTGGGTGCCTCGGGGCTCCACAGCGCACTACGCTGCAACTTCACATAACTGCCCGGGTTGCAGTGGAGTGCTGCTGCTAGTGTAGCTTTCCTGTGTGGGTATATATGTGTGTGTGCGTGTGTATGTGTGCAGGTGTCCTTTTTGCTACACCTTTGTGTCCTGTATTTCGGTGTTTATATGACTAGTGTTTCGTTTTTTTTCTTCACCTATACGCTGTATATATGTGCCTTCTTATTCTTGCCCGCGTGTTATATATTGTAACGATGGTTACGAACGGGAGAATGTTGGAACTTTCAATGACGATGAAGACGATGCAAGCACCGCGCGCAACAGACGCATAGAAAGAAGATGAAGACGACCAAGCGAGGAGACGAGATGGCTGCTTTGAGAACGGTTCCCTGTACATAATGTAAATATATGTGCTTTTTATTGACGACGGCCTCCTCCCTTGCCTCCCTGGACGTTCTTCCACATGTCTTCTGTAACGATGGTTACGAATGAGGACTGGAAAAGGTTATTTACAGGCGACCTGCGCCCAGAAATGATGCGCTTGCTCGTAGACTCAGAGCTGGAAGTCGTCTACCTACCTCTTCTTTACCTCTAGTGCCACTCGTCTTCTTCTTCCTTGCCTTTCACTTGTTCGCTGATGCGTGACGTCAGTTTCCAGTCAACGCGTAATATTCAAACATGTTTCAATATTTATGTAAGCCCTCTACCCTATCCCCCTATTCCTATGTACTCTTTCCTCCCTATCCCACCTCCCCTACACCAGCAGGCGTTCCGGTGTCCGCCCCTAGGCGAGACAATTTACGCCTGTTGGTGGACCTTCCTTTCTTTCTGTTGTACAATAAATACATACATACATACATACTACTGAAAACAATATCAAACTTATCCATGGTACGTGAAAATGGAGTCTTTCTGCGCCTGATGCCGTTTTTAAGGTATTCTTGCTACCCGCAGATCATACGAATAGAAGCCAAGCCCACACATGTGTGTGGGTTTGTTTTCTGTGTGAATTACTCTTAGCTTTCCATTATCAGTTGTCGAAGCGCCATTAGGAAGGGGTAAATACACAAAATTTAATTACTTGTGGCCATTGTCTAAAATCTTGTTGTTGGGAAGGAAAGGGATAAGGCAGGAAATCAATATATAAGTGATATTTTCAGTGTTTCTTTATGATAAAATTAATGGATGCTTGGTTTTTACGAGAACATATGAAATACTACATCAATAAATACTATATATATATATATATATATATATATATATATAATATATATATATTTAAATTAGAGTCACCACGAAAAACACAACAATATTTAATACGACGTTTCGGCTGGAAACCAGCCTTTTTCAAGTGAAGAACACAGGTCGAATACAGGGTATATGTAGGCTCGCAAGGAGCGCTGTGAGCACGTGGGCACATTATTTCAAAAGTGTACAAGAAGGAAATACAGCAAGAAACAAGTGGATTGAAACGTACTGCACGACTGGGCGCGCAGGTAATACATCTCAATATACCAACGCGGCGAAAAGCAAAAGCGAGGCACTTAGGAAGCGTGTTTCCCTCAGCCACCGCCCACCCACGCACAGCAATATTAAGAAAAGTAAACAAATTAGGAAAGGGTACTGGGCAACCTAGCACATCATCTCCCATAATGATGTACCCGAGCCCGACACTCCTGATAATGTAGTCAACCTTTCCACCGTTACTCTTTCAAAGGATGAATTGAGCGCATTGTCTAAGGGGCTATCCTTTTGTCCCTCCATCTGAAAATTAAATGAGCTGCAACTGTTCAAGGATCTAGAAAATTTCTCACGTTCACTCCGGTTAAAAGAGCACTATCATGATGTCCCCAGAGCTGATAACACAGGACCGAGCCTTCCATCAGTAGGCATTGAACGCCACCACCAACAACGTGACAAGTAGTATTGGATACGTACATCAAGGTGGTTCAAAAGATGTCATAGCGGAATATAGAAAGCGCACCTTTTACAGACCGAATCTCACAGGGAAGGAACAGATGGCACTAGAAATCCTTAGCACCCGCTCTGACATCATTATAAAGCCCGCGGACAAGGGAGGAGCCATTTTGTCATGAACCAAACGGTATTATAACACTGAAGCGCAAGGCAATTAGGTGACACGTCTTTCTATCCCAGCCCCCTTGCGGCCGATCCGACATTAGATACAAAGAAACGAGTTCGCAGGTACCATAATTGAACTTAGGGATGAAAAACTGATAGACAAAAAACTGCGCGAGTCTTATTCCATTGCACTGCACGCCAGGACGTTTTTACCTCGTTCCCAAAATTCACAAATTCAACAATCCGGGCAGGCCCATAGTCTCTGGCATATGAACCGTGACCGAGAAATTTCTAGCTATTGTTGACAACATTATAAGGGAACTTCCACCCACATTCAATTCGTACATAAGGATACTACTCATTTTCTAAGTGAAATAAAAGACCTCACGATACCGGATGGCTCCTTCCTTGTAACATTAGATGTAGCCTCTTTGTATACAAACATACCTCACGCCGGTGGATAGAATCCGTCATAAGAGCCTACGAAAATTCACAAGAGGACAAACCTATTGACAGCAACACTTTGGCCCAACTGTTAACTTTAATACTTGAATTAAACAATTTTGAATTAAATAACCAGCACTACGTCCAAATAAGTTGCACATCTATGGGGACAAAAATAGGCCCAAATTATGCAAACATATTCATGGGAACCCTTGAGACACAGTTCTTGGAGAACTTCCCTTTAAAACCACTGTTTTACAAGCGGTACATCGACGACATTTTCTTTGGTTTGGTTTCACGGTGAGGAAGCCCTGAAACAATTCATATCCGATTTCAACAGTGCTCACAGTGATATCTCATTCTCACATGAGTATTCAACCTCTACAATAAATTTCCTTGACGTGCAGATAACAACTAACGGACACAGACTGAATACTTCTGTGTACAGAAAACACACCGACCGACACCAATACTTGAACTTTCATAGCAGCCATGTGAGACACTGCAAAACGGCCATTCCATACAGCCAAGCCCTACGCTTCCGCAGAATTTGCTCTAACCAAAATGACTTCGCTTCTAATTGTGATCAGCTCCGCATTGACCTCGCACGACAAAAATACCCACTACCACTCATTGAAGATTCAATCAGGAAGGCATCAGAACAGGAGCGTTCTAGCCTTATTAGTGGCAATAAAACCTCCGCTTCTAGGTCACAAACCAATCTGATTCTGACATATTCGGCATCTGGCCCAAACGTCAATGAATTTTAAGAAGACACCACAACATCTTGCTCCAGAGTGAAGAATGAAGCATGTCATTCCAGACCCACCACGCGTGGTGTATCGCCGGGCAAGAAACATCAGAGACATTGTAACATCATCTCGATCAAGAGAACTAGTTTCACAGGTTCCACACCATGTGGAAAACCCCGGTGCAAATTGTGTCTAATGATGACACCAACAACAAGCGCTCAGAGCAGGGAATCTGACTTTTCCATGCAGATCAGGGGCAATTTTAATTGTGACACTGCAAATATAGTTTACCTCCTAGAATGTGGTGATTGTGGTGCGCAATATATTGGACCGACTGAAAATTCTTTTACAACTCGCATCAATAATCACAGATCCGATGCAAAAACAAAACCTTATCTCCCCCTTTCAAAACATATCAACTCTTTGAAACACCCGTTCGATCAATTTAGGCCACAGTGCTCCAATCAGGATTTAAAACCCATTTCGACAAGGAAGCCTGCGAATCTTATTCTGATCCACAAATATAACACTCTTACAAAAGGTTATCAATGAGTCTCAGGGAAGGCTGTCGTGCCTTCAAACGTAGATCTTGTAGCGGCACGTATCGCACGTTTCCACTCTCAACCGTTGGATGGTTCATCGTTGTCAGCAGGTTACTTTTCCGTATGCTTTAATGCTTCTCCTGCACGAAATCTTGCTGTATCCCATCATTACACTTTCCAAGCACTATTCGGTCTAGTGTTGTGAATAACTTAATTTCTCCGTATACTTCATTGCTCTTTTGCCCGAAATGTCACTTTGTAAGCTAATTTGTTCGCTGCTATGGTTCCCCATGTTCTACGATTTGTACACGTGTATTCTTTGTATTCTTTCGTTTGTCAGTTTGTTTAAGAATGCTGTGTGCGAATTTATACTGTCATTGATGACTAGCTACGAAGTGTCTCTCTTTTTTTTTTCTCTAGATCATTGGAGATTTGTTCTCGTACGTGCGCCAATCTTTCTTTTACTTTTTTCATAATGTGCAACCCTTGTTACTTGCAAAAATATCAATGTAAGCTGACAATTTGTTGTATCTATCCACTTCATGCCATGAGCCGGGGGCTCGTTCAACTGCTTTTTCTGTGTGCTGTTTTCTTTGTTTATTTCCCTGCCTTGTGTGTCAATTTCTCAAAATCCTCGCACAGCCTGCGCTCTTCTTGGGTGCTCACGCAAGCTCTGTCCGCGTCGGCGCCCTTCGAGGAGTCGTCATTGTCCGCCTCTTGTGCCCCAGGACGCCCAGTCGTGCAGTTACGTTCTTTCCACTTGTTTCTTGCTGTATTTCCTTCTTGTACACTTTTGAAATAATGTGCCACGTGCTCACAGCGCTCCTTGCGAGCCTACATATACCCTGTATTCGACCTATGTTCTTCACTGAAAAAGGCTGGTTTCCAGCCGAAACGTCGTATTAACTATTGTTATGTTTTTCGTGGTGACTCTAATTTAATATACTATTCAGCTGCCAAGCCCCTGCACTGTTATTAATATATATATATATATATATATATAGGTTCAAAAAATATTATATTGGGTGAAATAATTGTTGGCATTGTTTGAAAAATATACAAATTCGGAAGTTAGCTTAAGGGGGGAAGTTGGTAGTTGAATTATACTAATTAAAAAAAATTTACAGTTAAAACGAGTAAATCAAAACAAATGGACAAAAATGCGTCCCCGGGCTGGGAATCCCAAAAGGGAAACAACATAGAGAATTAAAAAAACCCTGAAGTGGGACGGATTTACCATTTTTTATCGCTCGTTTTTTGGGCCTGATTTTCCCACCCTTTAGGGGATTATTTTTTTTCCTTTCTTTTTTTTTGAAATCGCAATTGTCCATGAATCCCCATCCTCCTTGAGGCTTTAATTTAGTCCTGCGACTGGCTTCAAATACCAGGCTTATAACAATGCCCCTACATTTTATTTTGAACCAGAAAATTCAAAGGAATAAATATACCAATGAATTAAATTATTTCACTGAATAATTTTAATTCACCTTATCGAATTTAGCCCCACTTTTTAAAGTAAGCTTATAAGCTCAGTCATGCATTATGCTGACCCCAATTCCTTTTGATAGAATGTGCATTACAATCCATCATCATAGGCCTGAACCCCTACCCCGTTCTTGCCTTGCGGAATCTTAATCATAGCCGACCAAAGAAAGGAATTTGAACGTGAGATGAATGGATTTTGGTAGACCTCTTTATTTCGTCCACGCAGAAATCCCCTCCGGAACGAGTAGCAAGAAGCAATGTAGCGACTGGGCAAACGGCTTAGCAAAGCTTAGCCACTGAGCGGTCCTGCGGTCAAACTTGTCGTATTAATATTTGCAGGTGTTCGGACCTTTTCAACAAATATGAAATGCAAAAAGTTTGCACACATCGGGTGTGAGCTTTAGCTGTTGCGAGTGGAGCACTCCTGCAGCTGATTTCTCCAATGAAGTCGCAACAGGGAAGGGCAAGTCGTTTATATCCCTGAAGGCCGAGGCATTCGTTTGGTCAGTTGCACTACGCTCGCGCTTTCAGCAGCAACAGACCAATGCTACATTGTGCTCTTCATTACCTGTTGTACATAAGGTGCCCATACGTGTCATTCTGGAGGTCGTGGTGTCGAGCCTACATAGGTACGGGAATAAATGCCCTATTGCTTACTTAAACAAAAAAGGGTCGGTTTCAGACCGGTAACTCGTTTTTCTTTCCAGGTTTTCTCGGTTTGCACTCTAAATTACTTGTGTTCGGTTCAGTTGCCAAAACCTCTTTCCTTTTGGTCGCGTTATATGATATATATATATATATATATATAGATATATATATATATATATATATATATATATATATATATATATAATATATATATATATATATATATAGAATATATATATATATATATATAGATATATAATAATAATACATACATACATACATACATACATACATACATATGGATTGGAAACAAAAAACTCTCAAAGAGCGCGGGAAAACAAGGTAAGTAGAGACAGCGACACATGAGAAAAACATTTAAAAAATAAGTTTTCTGATGTTTCAGGAATAGGACTTCCTTTATTCCTCTTCCTGAAGTCCTCTTCCTGAAAGGCCTGTAAACTTTTATTCTTTTAATGCTTTTCTTGTGTGTCTCTGTCTTTACTTACCTCCTTTCCTCGCGCACTTTGAGAGTTCGACATATAGTCATCCTGCATGCTCCCTAAAAGCAGGGCAAGGGTGCTCGTTTTTTTTATACGGAAGCTGGGCTCTTCGTCAGTCGAGCTTTCTTTGGCGCCCTAAGATTGCGTCGAAGTTTTTCCGAAATAGGGAAAACTTTCCCAGTTCCGAATTGCCACGCGGCGGCAAACTTGAATACAAACTCAGCAAATATTTTCCATTCTTCCAAACACGCCTTCAAATTCGAAACTGGAGACACCGTACATTTTCAAGTACCTGTTAGTCGAAAAGTGCTCAGCATGCGATATGCGACTTTCCTTGGGGAGACTAAATTATGCATTCTAGGTCTCAACGCTCTGGAATTTCTTCAAGGGCGCCGTATCTCCATTCATAACAGCGAGGTTCTTTGCCGCTTCTGCCTTCATCTTTTGTCGTAGCTCCGCCATGGCAAATCCGAGACGTTGAGTGATGGTTCTCAGTGTAACTTTCATCCCCTATATCTTACCACATATTTCTCGTTCCTGTGACTGCTTGAAATTCTTCAACTATCCTTTAAGTTCCTCAATTCAAGCGGGCAATACTGCATCTTGAGCGTTCCCTCGCCTTTGCACCATCTTTAACTCATCCCTCAGTGAAAATAAAAATGTTACACTGGTTCACCGCAACACCAAAAGAAAACTGGATTTTGGCAGTAGCAGCAATAATATTTTAGCAAACAACCAAGCAAGCCAGTTTAAAGGTGATATCCTTTCTTGGACTACCTAAGGATAGAACTTTCGGTAACATTCGCTTTTGTTTTTTAAAAAAAGTTTAAATACACAACGGCAGGGCCAAAAAACCGTCGAAAACAGTTTGAAACATTACGTTCATATACGAAAGGCCGTTCGAAACTAGTAGAACTGCTGCAATGCCCCATACATATTTACATTTCTCAGTGGAAAAAAAAAAAAAAAACTTACGAGGCGACATTTATGAGGCAACATGAGGTACATTTAAGGCAAATTTTAGGTACACGAGTGAAATTGTCAACGTTATTTTGATTAATAAGTGTTTTCGGTTTGGCTTGCGATATAGCAAATAAAAAGCAACGCTTTAAAAACGGGCTCAGGCGAGATAACAGCAAACATTAAAACAAGGTGTATCAGCTCGAGTTTTTCCAAGCACAACCGAAACAAAGCACGAGCGCCGCGAACGAGGGAAAATTGAATTGAATCAAGCAAACTTGCATTGCATTCACAATGGGAAGAACGTGCGGGTTGGGAGGGGAAAAAATGGAGGGGTTAGATGGCAGGAGCGGCAAAACACCTTCGCTTCGATGAAAATTTCAGCGATGCAAGCAGATGCGCAGCTAATACGGTGGGCTCGGTGGGCGCAGGTGGGCGCAGGTGGGCTCGGTGGCTGTGCCACGACGCAGTCTAATCCACTTCTGTTCGTGATACTGGATTTCGTACGCGCTATCTCCTGCGTGCTGGTACCCGTTCTTCTGGGCCCGGTATCATGCATCGATGCGAGCTACCGTATCGACCGTATCGATGCGAGCTGCCGTATCGACGCGGCAGTCCGGAAACTGGACGCTCGAAAGTGCTTAACAGCTACACCGTCATCATCGACTTCAGCAAGCGCACAGCGTATAAATCCCCTCCGCCGGCCGGCCGCTCTCTCTGGGCTCCATGGCTGTGCCACGACGCAGTCTAATCCACTTCTGTTTGTGATGCAGGTCACTAATAAATACTGTATTTTTGCTAAAAAAAGAAGCAACCGATGCCTTGTTCAGCTACCAAGCCCCCAGTGCTTTGTTTCCATTATTTCTGATTGTATGAACATTGTGTTCTCTTTGCTGTTACTGTTGGGTGGAGATATTGAAACTAACCCTGGTCCGACCACCCTAGAGGAAATAATGACTGAACTAAGAAGCCTGCCTTCCGGTCAATCCCAGCTCATTGCGGATGTACAAATCCTAAAAAGCCAGCTCTCTACCACTGATAAAGCCATTTCAGAACTAGGCAAGAGAATCGACAGTCTAGAATCCCACTACAGTAGTGTCGACACACTCCGAAGCGATCTTGACGCCATGGCCACCGTCACCTCCCAGACAGCTACCCAAGTCTCTGTACTGGAGGCTCGACTGGACGATGCGGAGAATCGTTCCAGACGGAACAACCTGTCGTTTTATGGCATAGCGGACGACAACACATCCGAAACGTATGCGCAGTCTGAGGAGCTTATTACTGAGTTTTGCAGGGACCACCAAAAAATAACTGTCGAATCCAAGGATGCCGAGCGTGCCCACCGTCTTGGCCGCCACTCGCAAGACCGGTGTCGGCCTATTATTCTGCAGTTTACATCTTTCGAAACCAAGGAAGCTGTCCTTGCTAATGGCCCCCAGCTTAAGAACGCCGATTTCAGCATCGGGGAGGATTTCTCGCATCGGGTCCGGAAAGCACGGAAGCACCTTCTGGCTTTTGCTAAAGAAAAATCAGGTCCCTTCCTTTTACGGTATAAGACCCTTTTTATGGGTTCCAAACGATACGCATTTAACGAGGCAACTGAAAATGTAGAAGAAAGCTCGTAGCAATTGCCTTCACGTCCCAGATCTTCTAATGGTCCCGTCTTTGGTCACAACGCTAATCTTTCTTTTTGGGTCATTTTCACCAACATACGCAGCTATCTTTCCAAATGCGACCACGTGTCCAACCTTGTATCTTCATCTAGTAGCAGCCTACTTATACTAACTGAAACGTAGTTGACCTGTGACGTCACCGACAGCGAAATTTTGACCGACTTGCCTCCCTTTAATCTTTTTCGAAAAGATCGTCCTGGCCCCCGTGGTGGTGGAGTCCTGATTGCTACAACCGAACAACTTTCATGCTCCCTTATAAACATTTCCTCCGACCCGTCAATATTGTGCTTGCTCGGTCGTTCCGTACCACAGTCCGTACTATTAGGTGTTTGTTATAGACCTCCAAAAAGTAGCCCGGATTTTGCGCGCCAGCTTAATGGTAGTTTAGCCGAACTTACGGCCAAATACCCAAATGCTCGCGTCCTCCCCCTGGGGGACTTCAATTTTCCTACCATTGATTGGCTTAACCTAACTTCATCTGCACCCAATGCAAAGGTAGCCAACGATTTCTTTGATGTTTGCCTCAACTTTAATATCACTCAGCTGATAACACAACCTACACGTGTTACTAAAGATACCGCTAGCATTCTTGACCTAATCTTAACAACTGATCCTGAGAGCCTGTCTTCTAATATCTTGATCAAATAAGTGACCATAAGGTCATTCACGCTAATTTTACTTTCGTTCCTCAAATGCGCCAAGCCTGCAGTAAAACAATTAGGCTATATGACAAGGGTAACTACGGAGCCATCACTCGTGAACTTGAAGCCTTTCTTCCGACGTTTCGAGATTGTTTTTGGGAGCGACCCATTAACGATAACTGGTTAATATTCATAAAAATTAAACCAGCTAGCTGATCAACCTATCCCAAATATACCTTTCCGTCCCACGCGCCCAAAACCTTGGTTTACTAAAACATTAAAAAGGCTTGAAAATAAGAAGAAACGCCTCTTTCGGCCTGTGAAGAATAACAACACTGACTCTGCATGGGAAAAATACAAGGTTGCCGAGAAAGCATATTCAAGTGAATTCTTACTGATTCACCGAAGCGTTTCTGGCAAATAATAAATCCACATAACACGCCCCCCATCGCCCTTACTAATGATTCTGGTCAAGAATCAAGTTGTTAAGAATGTGCCAATATATTCAATGCCGCCTTTTCGTCTGTGTTTACGAATAAATCTAACCCCGTTGAAACAGAATTAGTCCCTGTTAATCTACTTGAAATGCCACCCGTTAACATAGGTTTCAATGGTATCCTGTCTTTAATAGAAAAAATGAAACTGTCATCCTCGGCTAGTACCGATGTAATTACATCCAAGCTGTTGAAAAACACTAAGCACATATCAGCCGAGTTTTTACTTTTGCTGTTCTCCCAGTCACTTTCCTCAGGTATCCTGCCTCTCGACTGGAAGTGTGGGAAGGTCATTCCGGTTCACAAGACAGGTAAAAGAGACTGCCCGTTAAATTATCGTCCCATATCATTAACCAGTGTGTGTTGCAAACTCATGGAACATGTCATATACACTCATATCATGCATTTTCTTGATTCTAACAATTTTTTTTCATTCCTCTCAACACGGATTTCGAAAAGGCCGCTCATGCGAAACCCAACTAGCCCTTTTCCTTTACGACCTGCATGCTAACCTCGATGGTAACCTCCAAACTGATGCTATTTTTCTTGACTTCACTAAAGCTTTCGATCAAGTTCCACACCAACGCCTACTAAAGAAACTTTCTCAAATAAATCTACCAGCTGAGGTTCTTAACTGGATTGCTCAATTTCTGACTAACCGCTCTCAGTTTGTGTTCGTTAACAACGTCAAATCTAACTTGCTTCCTTTTAGGTCTGGAGTGCCACAGGGATCTGTCCTTGGCCCGCTTTTGCTCCTAATCTACATTAACGACTTGCCTAACAATTCATCATGCAACCTTCGCATGTTTGCCGATGATTGTGTTGTATACCGCAAAATGACTAACACATTTGATCAAGCAGCACTACAGAATGACCTGAATGAAGTATTAAACTGGTGTGACCGTTGGCTTATGACCCTTAATCGTAACAAATGCAAATTAGTTTCCTTCCACCGCCGTAAAACTCACCTCCGATTTTCCTATGAAATTGCTAACGTACCAGTCGAAGTAGCCGTATCCTATCAGTACCTTGGCATAACATTAACCCCTGATCTTTCCTGGCTAACGCTTATTGTTAATATGATTTTATCAGCCAACCGATCATTAGGATTTCTAAAACGTCACCTACGTCACTCAACGTATCACGTGCGTCTTGTGGCCTACCAGTCCCTAAACCGGTCCCAACTTGAATACGCATTGCCCATCTGGAGCCCTCACCATGTTTATTTGATCATCGCTATCGAAGCAGTGCAAATCGCGCCGTTAACTTCATTTATTCTTCTTATTCTTATTATGTCAGTGTTTCACCCCTTAAAAATAAATCCGGTCTGTCAAGTCTTTCCCTTCGCTGCAGAATTGCTACTTTGTCACCGTACCACAATTTGTACCACAGCTCACTCCACCAACCACCTTACATCGCTCCCGACGCACGCATTTCCCCCGCACAGGCCATCCACTTCAAGTCTTCCGACCCCGATCTGGCCCCTCAACATTTTCTGCATCATTCCTCTGCCGCGCCGCCAAAGAATGGAATGACCTTCCCCACGATGTTGTTTCTATCACCTGTGCATCCCGATTTATTCAAAGTGTGACTATGCATCTGCAATGTTAACCTGTGGCTTTTGTAAGTGAAGTGAAGTAATTTTTTTCTTCTTCACACTAACCTGCAGCAAAAGCCACATCAGATGTCTTGCGGTATGAACTGTGTGTTCATGTGCATGCCCGTCCATCTGTCTGTCTGTCTGTCTGTCTGTCTGTCTGTCTGTCTGTCTGTCTGTCTGTCTGTCTGTCTGTCTGTCTGTCCATCCTTCCATCCATCCATCCATCCATCCATCCGCTAGTCCATCCGATTGTCCGTCCATCCGTCCGTATAATGTTCACCCTTGCTCAACCTCTATTCTTACCGATGACTTCGTTGTTCAGCACATCAGAGGATCGAAGTGAAAAATATCTGCTCACTTCGCTGCATATGTCGTCGAAAAACGGTAGTCCTCTGCCGCCCCTGCCACGTACATGCCTCTCTTCCCTCGCCCGCCCACCTTCCAGGCTATCCCCCTCCCTTCTCGCTCCTCCTACGAAAAACGCGGTGGAGGTTTCCTCAAATCAGTTCGATTTTCCTGTGTTTCACTGCTCGCGCGCAACCTACTCGCACCTACCGTTTCTGTTGGAGTCCTTGGAATGCCGCCACAAGGTGCTCGCGCGCGAGCACCTTGTGGTGGCATTCTAAAAGCGCTCGGTGCGGGCGCTTTTTATATTTTCCTTCAGAACATGCTTTCAAGGCGTATTTTTATTTCCTATCGCAAAACTCCAGCAGCCGTGTATTTGTAGTAAAAGAATATTGCACGTACCACTTCTGTTTTGATTTTTTGCTTGAAATTTGCCTAATGTTTGCTTGCTGCTCAACAATGTTGACTAACATAAAGGACGTTTCCAAATTTAGTTGGCCGAAAATCTTTTGCCAATACAAACTTATCGTTTCAGTGTTCTTTTATATTTTGGCCGGGTGACTGAACAGGCAGGCAGGCAGGCAGCCAGGCAAGTAGGCAAGTAAGCAGGGTCACGCTAAAATCTCTAATATTTTAAGCGGTTCACTTTCTACGCCTGGTTTATTTCATGCTCAGAGGGCTCACGCTATCTTCCTAAGCGAATTACAAACGACCCGGCAGGGCCCCGCCTTCCGGAGTTCGCCTATATCGAATGACTAACTTTATGCCGCATGCGCGTGTACACCACCTCACTTCTTGTCGGAAAAAGAGACCCGCAGAATTGATGTAGGAACATTGGAAGCAATGATCGATTGATTGAGGCTTAGCGGCACATTCAATTAGAGTTTGTATGCAACAAAACAGAAAGCAGCTCCGTGCACGGCAATGTGCTCGTATTCGGCCAGGTGTCATTCATTGCCTGTAAAAGTCACTCGCAGCACGTTCTTAATATGTGTCACTCTGCATCTCATGGAAAAAAGTTTGTTTTATTAATTAATTTATTTATTTATTTATTTATTTATTTATTTATTTATTTTCAATACTCGCAGTCGCAGGTGAGACCATAGCAGGTGGGCATTCATACAATTTCAGCAAGAACAGCAGCAACGGGCCTAAAACTGGCCAACAAACAGAAACAAAAAAAGAAACTGTACAATAAAAAGATACCACACGTTTGCACTTAACACGCAGACCTGTTGAGTTATTCATCATCGTCATCATTGTGGTTTCCCTCAGGGGACCCTTGCGGGCTATTACATAAGGGGAAGGGCAAAACAATGGTAGAGACACAAGAATACCGATAATAATAAATACGTGCAGACATGTAAAAAATGTACACGCAAAGTCTTTGCGTAGCGTAGACCACCACAGTTTAGATTCGGAAAGGCATCCAAATTCCCTCCACTACGACATCCAGTTCCCGCTTGAATGCGAACGCGACGGCTCCGTCTCCATCTCCTTTTTTTCTTTTTTGCTTTTCTCTTTTAATGGCACAGTAACGAGTAGAAGCAAGAGCCGATAGCACAGCCATTTATTAAAGGAACGGAGGTTGTGAGCCTCCTCCTCAAATGGATAGAAGGAATGACGTTAACGGGGAGGGAATGGCCGCCTCTACCTCTTACGACTTCCAGGTAAATACCGCCTTAATACTGCATTCCTCCCCCCACGAGTGACGAGCGGATGGTAAATATCTCTAAAGGGGACGGGTACTGGTTCCTTATCTGAAGAAGAGACAAAGAATGACGGCAGTGAGATGCGAGATGACCTTCACTATTCCCAGCGTAAGATACTATCCAGTTCCTGCGGTTCTGTATTTAAATGATGTTCAGTTTCGCTAGAACATCATTTGATCGAAGATCAATGTCCGCCATTTTTTAAGAGCGTAAGCAGATCATTGTGGAGTCAACGAGGAAACCCGTCTGCACGTCTGTAACGTTGGTGTGTAACACATTCTCTGCAACACGAAATTCTATTAGGGGCGAAGCCCCTTCGCGGCTTCGGCTGTCGGCGTCTCCGGTCATCGTCGTCGTTTCATGCAGTCACAGTACTAAACACCGGGACACTCGCTCTTCAACGCATCGCGCTAGAAGAGAGAGAGAGAGAGAGAGAGAGAGAGATACTTTATTGAGGTAAGGAGGCCAGATGCCCTGAGGGGAGAGAGGTAAAAAGGTAGGAAGTAGAAAGGTAGGGGTAAGAGCAGTTCAGCCAACGTTAACTGTTCACGCAATGTTCTCTACATATTCGTACAAAGGCTGCCTGTTCATATGGGGTTCCCAGTTCAATCGCTTTTTTTACTTCTCACACAAAGTTAAATCGGGCAGGTGGAGCGTGTGTGGTGCACTCTAGGGGAGTCGGACAAACCGCTACACCATTTTGAAGAGACCATTCTCAAGAGCGCATTCGGTAATCATTTCGAGGGTTGGTGGATCTTCCTGCACGCGGCGTATGTGTTCGGATTCGGATGTAGGTACCGGGACAATGTCTAAAAGCTGCACACGGCCTCTGTAGGTAGGCGGGACAGACCGAGATTAGATGAAATAAATTTGATGTGCCATTGCAACCGCAGCGCGGGCAGTGGTGGAGGTCGGAACCTGCAGGGGCTGTCCATTTGTATATAACGTGAGGGTTCTAGGCCGCTTAAGCGTAGGCTTTGTTCGCTAATATTTTCCCCGAGCGTGAAATAGGCTTGAGAAGGTCGAGGACTGTTCGGTGTCGCATCTTGCTTACGTTGTCTGCTTAGTTTCTTCAAATACCGAAGCCGAATTTGCCAATTCTACGCTAGAACGTTTCATTTCCGGGGGCAAAAATGAGTACTAAAAGAACCCACCAAGACACTCGTTTTCCACCACTGCGACAAATAAATGTTCAAAGAACTGTCTTCGGTGTCTCCTCTAGCACAGACCTCACTGCTAATCTTCACGGAAGGAGAGTCTCAGCAAGTTGGAGGGAAGACGCAGTCCGAAGTTGAACCATTCATGTGGGGCTTCTTCTTGCTCGCCCCGTCACGGGATAAAAAGGAATGCGGGTGACCTATTAAGTACGGAAAGATAGAACAACCTAGAGAGGAGGTGACGTGGTGGAGCGCACGAGTAAGACGAGGCTATACTAGAAATTCTGCAACGGAGAAATTTCTTAACGCAGCTCATAATCTCTGCGGACACGCCACGAGCATAGCGTACTGCTGTCAGAAATTTTGAAAATATCGTCCGAAGCAGCAGTGCGCTCCGGCCGCTGCAGCTTTTTCGTAAGCACCACATTGTTACATTCGGGAAGGCCGTCCCCAAACTTGACTCCGTCACCTCCGTCAATGTAGTGGTAGCGTGGTGGCCGAACGGCAAACAAAAGTTGCGGTCTCGGCGATGACGACAAGCCGAAGCCAAACTTAATTGGTTTACTGCATAGCGAGAGATGAATAACGACGGTAGAGAAGTAATATCCTTACGGGCGAGGTTACAGCAGGACTGGAGTAGAGGGGCGCTTCTAACAGAAGCGTGATGCGGCCTGGAAACGGCCACAGGAAGCACTGTATTTATACACAGAAGCTGTAACGGCTCCGCCGCTTTCCTATGGATTTTTCACGTGGCCGAACAGTGCACATACGCACACAAACACACGTTCCCGAGTTCGTGGGGCCCGGAAGTAGCAGCGTACGTTGAGCCTGAGAGAGGCGGAGAGGACATCTCGACCAGCGGCGTCCGCTTCGCAGCTGCATGTCTCTGCACGAACAGTTTGTTTTTGTATTTTTTAGATGCAACATATTCTGTCCCCGCCAGCGAGCCCCTTCGCAGCGGGCGCATGTAGTAACATGTTCGAGAATGATAGGCTGTGCCGCAAAGCACAAAGCACAGGAGCACTACAGAAAACTTGCAGCACGCGCGCACAGGGTAGCGGTGCGCTGAATCGTAACATGCTCAGCGACTAAAGCAGGTCCAACTTGCGCACACGCAACCCAGTAACTCCGCAATACCCGATAATGAATGCACCTTCACAAGAGGGTGCAGGTTTGAGGCACAACGGTAATACGCGATGGTAATAAATGACTGTTAGCTCTGGCTGTCCGCAAATGGTTTATTTTGTAAACCTTCTTTGACATCACTTTGAAAGCTGGGTTGTTGTAGGGGCGGCTAAGATTAGGGCTCATTATACACTTTCAAGTGGTATTTTAAAAAATTGGACGCCAATATTTCTTGATTTATTGATTTTTTGTTCCTTAGCAAAACCAAGGAGAGGCTGAAACTAAAGGCAGACGTGGCCTGACAGAGGCCTCAGACACCCCATGTACAGTGTGCGTAACAACAGTGCTGTTCCCAAATTTAAACGTAATAATATGTTTGGCGTTTAAACAGTGTTTTTATAGTGCCGAATGAGGTATGATTGCCTTTTTTTTATGCAGGAATAAATAATAGAAAATTCAGGTCGAGAAAAAATGCGCCGTTTTTTCCGGAAGCGGGAATCGAACCCACAACCTCCGCAAAACGCGTGCGGTGCTCTACCATTGAGCTAGTTCCGCGGCGACTCCCCTCTCGACTATACCACGGGGTTTTGTATTTACGACTGCTCAGAGCCCGGTCAACTAGCGCCGCCCCTCGACCACCGCGTGAAGACGTAGAACGTCTTTTCCCAGCGGCCGCACGTAAGACGTGGTCGGAAGTCGGGGATAGCCAAAGGCATTTCAGACTGCTGAAGCCAGAACCCTCGTAATTCATTTTGTAGAACAGAGACGTACGGGACGAGGGATTCAATAAGGACACATATCAAAGTTGCAGTCCTTATTGCCAGTGCTGTTTGGCGTTTTAACAGTGTTTTATAGTGCCGAATGAGGTATGATTGCCTTTTTTTTATGCAGGAATAAATAATATAAAATTCAAGTCGAGAAAAAATGCACCGTTTTTTTTCGGAAGCGGGAATCGAACCCACAACCTCCGCATAACGCGTGCGGTGCTCTACCATTGAGCTAGTTCCGCGGCGACTCCCCTCTCGACTATACCACGGGGTTTTGTATTTACGACTGCTCAGAGCCCGGTCAACTAGCGCCGCCCCTCGACCACCGCGTGAAGACGTAGAACGTCTTTTCCCAGCGGCCGCACGTAAGACGTGGTCGGAAGTCTGGGGATAGCCAAAGGCATTTCAGACTGCTGAAGCCAGAACCCTCGTAATTCATTTTGTAGAACAGAGACGTACGGGACGAGGGATTCATAAGGACACATATCAAAGTTGCAGTCCTTATTGCCAGTGCTGTTTGGCGTTTTAACAGTGTTTTATAGTGCCGAATGAGGTATGATTGCCTTTTTTTTTATGCAGGAATAAATAATAGAAAATTCAAGTCGAGAAAAAATGCGCCGTTTTTTTCGGAAGCGGGAATCGAACCCACAACCTCCGCATAACGCGTGCGGTGCTCTACCATTGAGCTAGTTCCGCGGCGACTCCCCTCTCGACTATACCACGGGGTTTTGTATTTACGACTGCTCAGAGCCCGGTCAACTAGCGCCGCCCCTCGACCACCGCGGGAAGACGTAGAACGTCTTTTCCCAGCGGCCGCACGTAAGACGTGGTCGGAAGTCGGGGATAGCCAAAGGCATTTCAGACTGCTGAAGCCAGAACCCTCGTAATTCATTTTGTAGAACAGAGACGTACGGGACGAGGGATTCAGTAAGGACACATATCAAAGTTGCAGTCCTTATTGCCAGTGCTGTTTGGCGTTTTAACAGTGTTTTATAGTGCCGAATGAGGTATGATTGCCTTTTTTTTTATGCAGGAATAAATAATAGAAAATTCAAGTCGAGAAAAAATGCGCCGTTTTTTTCGGAAGCGGGAATCGAACCCACAACCTCCGCATAACGCGTGCGGTGCTCTACCATTGAGCTAGTTCCGCGGCGACTCCCCTCTCGACTATACCACGGGGTTTTGTATTTACGACTGCTCAGAGCCCGGTCAACTAGCGCCGCCCATGATTTTGCTGTGAAATGCAAAATCATGTAACTTTACTCTGATGAAGGCAAGTCCCGTTGCCGCTACGTAAGTAAACATTGTTTGTTATTGTTCTTGCTGTGTATCCGACTCTTTACTTATACTATATATATATATATATATATATATATATATATATATATATATATATATATATTAAGACAGAAATAAGAGTTGGCAGTCAAGAAAACCTCGGAAAGCAAAGGGGAGGATGTGGTAGGTCATTGAAACAGATAAAGAGTTTGGAAAGAAAGAAAGAAAGTGGAGAAAAAATGCCCGCCTGGTGGGATCCGAACCCACGACCTCCAGAATACCGGTCTGGTGCGATAGCCACTACGCTACCGGCGCGGCGATTTTCCCCTCCACTTTCTGGGGTATTTATGTTAAGGTATTTTTGTTTCCTGTGCTTGGGGTGGTAGCCAGCGCCACTCGGACTACTCGAGGTGAAGGGGACCTTCTTTTTAACCCCCGGGCCGTGACTCGAGTGTCTACGACATGTCAAAAGTGGTCGACCAGCGTTGAACCCTCTTAAGCTTCCTATGGCACCAAGGCTGCCAGAACAGAGGCCCTCGCTGTGCATGTAGCGAATCAGAATGGGAAATGAGGGGCTCGTTGAAAATAAGACAGAAATAAGAGTTGGCAGTCAAGAAAACCTCGGAAAGCAAAGGGGAGGATATGGTAGGTCATTGAAACAGATAAAGAATTTGGAAAGAAAGTCGAGAAAAAATTCCCGCCAGGTGGGATCCAAACCCACGACCTCCAGAATACCGGTCTGGTGCGATAACCACTACACTACCGGCGGGGCGATTTTCTCCTCCACTCTGTGGGGTATTTATGTTAAGGTATTTTTGTTTCCTGTTTTCTCTGGTTTTTTTCTCCTCTTTCTTTCTTTCTTTCCAAATTTTTTATCTATTTCAATGACCTACCACTTCCTCCCCTTTGCTTTCCAAGGTTTTCTTGACTGCCAACTCTTATTTCTGTCTTATTTTAAACGAGCCCCTCATTTACCATTCTGATTCGCTACATGTACAGCGAGGACCTTTGTTCTGGGAGTTTTGGTGCCATAGGAAGCTTAAGAGGGTTCAACGCTGGTCGACCACTCTTGACATGTCGTAGACACTCGAGTCACGGCCTGGGGGTTAAAAAGAAGGTCCCCTTCACCCCGAGTAGTCCGAGTGGCGCTGGCTACCACCTCAAGCACAGGAAACAAAAATACCTTAACATAAATACCCCAGAAAGTGGAGGGGAAAATCGCCCCGCCGGTAGCGTAGTGGTTCTCGCACCAGACCGGCATTATGGAGGTCGTGGGTTCGGATCCCACCTGGCAGGCATTTTTAGATGCGACGCTCAGAGCATCTCTTGTCGGCGGCCCTGTCCTTCCTGCGTGCGTCCGTTGTTGTCCGCGGCGTGCGTCCGTTGTCCGCAGCCACTCTCCCGCTCTCCTCTCCGATAGCGAACACTCTCTCGCGAGGGGCATTGGATTGGATTCGATTGGATTTGATTGGATTCGATTGGATTGGCTCTGCTTGGCTTGGCTTGGATTGGATTTGGATTGGATTGGATTAAAGTGGATTGTGTTGGATTGTGTTGCGTCATAGCCGCGGCAGACGCACTGGCGCCGGCACGTGCCCAGGTGAGAGCGTGTGCGGCCCAGCGCGCTCTCACTCCGCCGGTGGTCGGCGCTCCGTGCGGTGCTGCGCATGTGCAGTACTCTCTCTCTCCGCGGTTTCCTCTCCTTCGGGCGCGGTGCGCATATATAGTGCCTAGAATATAACCGGTGTGCCGCTCTCCGGCGGCCTTTCGATCGACGGTAGCTCTCCGTTGCGCTTGAACCCCCTCAGCGTCGCATCACACCAGGGTTCCCGCGAGGGGAGGTGGGCGTAATTTTTTCTCACTTACTTTTCTTGCCAAAATTTCTTTATCAGTTTCAATTACCTACACATCCTCTCATTGCTTCGAGGTTTTTCTTGGTGCCAACTCTATTTCTCTCTCATTTCAACGAGCCCCTATTTCCCATTCGGATTAACTATATATATATATATAATATATATATTTACATATAATATATATATATATATATATATATATATATATATATAGTATTTTCCCTCATTCTGGTATCCTAGTGCGCCGTCGTCTGTGGCGTTTTTTTTTTCGTTCTTGAATTTTGCAGCGTTGACCTCAATTTGCCGATCTGGGCGTACTAGTCTTCCAGTAATATACACCTAGTCAAGCAATGTTGTATAGTCGCTTGCTCGTTATTGCGCGCTTGTTGTCTACTTGTTACAAATTTACACGTGATTTCGGTTCAAGCAGACATGTGACTAATGGTTTTATCTCACGTAGCTGTTGCCTTACATTGAAATATTTGGTGCTTCAGGAAAGTAAAATAATTACGGGTTAACTCCTCTTCCCAGGTATTTTGGCAAAGTCGTGGTAGATTATGACTTGTGATGGGCGCATTCAAACGAAACCACACAACTCGTCAATCCGTTCCATAAACACGAGGAACGAACGACACACGTTTGTTTCTACTGAAGACAACGCTTTGTGCAGTAAGGTAGTGTGACGTCACTGCATGATCGCCGGCGCGTGGGACTCCTTCGAAGGGCGCGCATGGCGTGGCGCCCGTTAGTTTGTGCCTACCCACCTGTGATCAAAATGCAACAAATAGTCCATTTGTTTCTCAGACTCCTCCCAGAGATTTTACTTCCTGTTGCAAACGGCGAGGAAAGCAGTGCCAGAAAGGTACGGGAGCAGCTTAATGTGACGCTCACCAGATTATCTGTCTCACTTATGCCTGAACAAATGAAAAATGAGGCCAGAGAATCATATAAGCCACTCGCCTGTACTAATACACGTATCGAATAAGACTGGTCGCGTGTACACCAGCTTTTGCACACACCACACACCAAATATCAAAAGTGAGGTAGTGGTGGCGGCTTTTAACGCACCTGCCAATGTGTAGCACGTGCGCTTCTGGGTCGGTTCTTCCCTGTTTTAATCCACTTGCGTCATTTTAATCCAGTTGCGTTTTTTCCACTTTTTGAATTTAACTTGCGTCATTTAATCCACTTACGTAAGCGGACGCAGTTTTTTGGTTTCTTGTTTACCAGGATTCCCGTCCCCCGCACCCTTCCATTTTTTTTGCTCAAATCACGTGTTCTCACCTTCTGCGCTACATGGATATTTTTTCCTAATTTCTTCTCACGTTTTCAAACAGGGTTGTTTGGTTGTTTATTTCCAAGTGGTACCCAAATAATATGCTCTCGTTACTCGAGATCCGGGAAGCCCACCGGTTAAAATCACCGCCGAGGTTTTGAGTAATCTTGTCAAGGAGACCGGGAAGCGGGAACTGTATTTGCTATTGTAGAACTAAATAATGATGTTTTATTCATGTAGCCCGTGCGTAGGCTGTGCGAGCGAAGGCAGTCGGTGTAAAATGGTGGCGAAAAAAAAAAACTTTTTATACCCGGAACGCTGGAGCTAGAGGGAAGGGACGATAAAAGCGTGCGGCAAGGACATTAAGTCTAGGACTGGAGACTAATCTGGGTAGGTCCGGCTAAAGGCATTAAAATGTATAGGGCACAAATTGGATATAGAGAGATCTGCGGCTGAATAGCATTACGCATAAATCTAGGAAATCAAGAAACAGGAGAAGGGAACATGCCTATGTAACGGCGAGAGACACTGAACTATAAACGAAATATACCTGAAAATGGAGTTTCTAGCAAGTAATAAGCTCTAAAAACATCCCAATCGCAAACAACTTATTCCCTAGAGCTGGAGTATGTGTATTAACCTCCATTATACTCCAGCAACCAATATACGGAGTAGAAAAGAGTATATAGAAGGATTCTTGTCCGCTTCCTACGTGGAGTTTGGCCCTTGGTATACTCTCAAGTCCACCTAAAACTACCGAGGTGGGGTAACCTTGTGAAGCGAGAGGAAGCCATGTTAGTCCTACGTTTTCTCCGTGTATCGGCACTGAATGTCAACTTGAAGCGTGGCTTTTTCGTAACTAAAACGAGTGAGCTGTACGTGACGGTGACATGCAGATGTGACACAGAATTTAGATGCACGATATGAGCACATTTTATTTCTCGTCTGTGTTTCCGGCGGCCACCACTGAGAAAGACGCATGCGTACACGCACCCTCCTTCACTATGACACTAGTGTCTTTAAAATGGTGCCTGCTGATAGCAGCCTAGTCACAATTAATATGCAAATGATGAGATATACAAGCTTGAGGTTCAAAGCGTGTTCTGAGCAGCGTTTGGCTTTGGTGGTGACCGCGGGCCAGTTTCCCCGGCATCAAATGTTCGTTTCTGATCACTTCGCGCTATTAAACGCTTCAAGTTTCAAATACACTTGGTGCCTCGGGAATTTTCCTTCGCGTACGCAAAAAGTGCATAGAACTTTAGCTATATAAGCTTCGCGTAAAAATAAATCATGGAAGTTGGCAAAAAGAAGTTTGCTGGAGTGGATAAGGCTGGGACCCTGAATGCTCGCGTCAGAAATTAGGACATTTCCACTTGGCCACACAGGCTGAACAACGAGTTAGTTAGAATAGCGAGAATAGCGAACAAAGAGTTAGAATAGCGGAAGAGTGCAAAGAGAGCCACTGGATGGCGCTAGGTGTAACAAGAAGAACCGAAATTGTATCAACATAGGAACGGAATGTCGCATTTGCGACATATCACCGCAAGTGCAAATAGATTTGTTTAATTTCCCTTATTTGCGCATGCCATTCTTATAGCTTCCGATGACTGGGGGCGTCCTTAAGGCAATTAATATGCCTCCTCAAAACATAAAAGAATGGACCAACAAGATTGGTTGCTGAACTCTCGTTGTAACGAAGGCTTCGGGGCTAAAAACCGAATTCGTTATAAGCGGTATGTCGTTAAAGGGGGATTTGCTCTTCCTGCACTAAATTTGGTGCCATGAAAATTTCCGATAAATAAAGCATTCTAGTAAAGCGATTTTGTTATAACTAGGGTTCACTGTAAACAGATGGAAGAACTCTAGGTAAGTGAGTGTCTAAGTGTTATCTTCTAGAATCTTTGAAAGCATACTACAAAAAGATTATAAAGTTTCATCCATAAACATGAGAAAAAACACTAAGCACCCTTCGCAATACTTTCAGGAGTTACAGCAATTCCTTGAGACGCCTTTCAAATGGGATTCGCTTCCATTTGAGTGGATTGTGACAACAAGCGCCCCCGATATGCGCAGGGCTAATGAGGTAAGGTAAGTGAAACTTTCGAGTGCCTGCTTGCAATTACAAAATTTAAGTAAATTCCGCAAAGAGCTGAGCATTAACTAAGTGCTTAAAAAATTTTTCTGGGCAAAGTTAATGAACCGTGTTTTAAACGGTCTTCGTCTTCAATTTAAACAAGGCACCGACCGCTTTGCACTGGTCTTGTTGATATGTATAAGTACACCTCTCCGCCGTATAAACTGAGGCTGGGCACAGCTGCTCATGTTAAGCGCTTAACATGTTGGGCTGGTAATAAGACGTCCCAAAGTATGTTGAAATTGCAGTCTGTATTTTTCTTTTTTTACCTTTTTGCTATGAGCATGTGTGTAAACAAGCGTCTTTTGAGTATTAATTTTTACATGACAGCCGCCTGCATTACATGCATTTGTAATGCTAACAAACCGGAACATATAGTTGTGCTCGTCGTCCCGTCTATATAGTTTGTTCTCAGAAGACGAAACTTAGATGCCAGCGGGCTCTACCTCATGTATTCTTCGATCTTAGTGGGATCTGAACAAACAGTAAAGAAGAAGCACAAGCATTATGAGGACGAGCATTAAAAGATCCTGATTACCCGCCAGATATTTACTCGGACATTCACGACCACTGCGGTAACCGACGACCATTTCCTGGAGGCTACTCCTCCCGAATTGTTGCGAGACCAGAAAGATGCTGTTTAGTTTTACAAAAACTTGACCATGCCTTCCTGAAGACTGTTGAGAGTGCGCGAAAGCTTTCCCGCATCAACACTGCGTCAAAAGTTCATCACGACCTCCGCAAACGGGCGTCCAATCTTCGGTGAAAGTGGCCCAATCGATCGTCAAATTTTCAAAGACAGAAATCGCAAAGGAGGACGAACCCATGCGGCAATTTTTCGAGCACTAATAAACGTATCTACTACCGATCGAAATGCATACCGTTACGTGGTTTATTGGATAAGAGTATACTAGTGTACTCACTAAGAGGGTTCAACTTAAATTGAGAACGACTCAGAGGGCAATGGAGCGGAAAATGATAGGTGTAACATTTAGGGACAAGAAGAGAGCGGAGTGGGTCAGGGAACAAACGCGTGTTAAGGACATACTAGTAGAAATTAAGAAGAAATGGACGTGGGCAGGGCATGTAATGCGCAGGCAAGATAACCATTGGTCATTAAGGGTAACAGAGTGGATCCCTAGAGACGGCAAACGTAGCAGAGGGCGGAAGAAAGTTAGATGGGCGGATGAGATTAAGAAGTTTGCAGGGATAAATTGGTCACAGTTGGCACAGGACCGGGGTAAATAGAGAATAATGGGAGTTGCATTTTCCCTGCGGTGGGCGTAGATAGGCTGATGATGATGATGATGATTATGATGATGATGATGATGTTTTACACAATAGAAGCCCGGTTTCACGTACACAGCGTGTGTCTAGAGGTTTTATCATTGCTGTTCAGTCGACCAACCTGTCTATTCGTAAATGCATTAGTTTTTTGACACGACGCCACCTATGGCACTAGGAAAGCGTTCTATTTTAAAATTTTGCCGTGGAAAAACAGGGTTGAATCATGTTTGACGAGCCATACCTCCATTTTTGCGCCGGGGCTCACTGTGAGCGCACACTATTGTACCTGAAGCGCACTCTATTGTGTAGTCACCAGTCTAGGCACGAACGCTTAGCGAACTTGCAGGGGTTGTTGAACTTGAATGACGCTAGCGCACTTGCTCTTTCCCCCCATCCTCCTCTCCGCAATCCCACCGTTGGGACCAACGAGCGATTAGACGCTTTCACTCCGCAACCGTAAGAGACCTTAGGTTGACCTTGGCTGAGCTTCAAGGTCAGATGGACGAAACGAGGAGTTTTTTTTCGGTTTGTAACTGGAGTGATAGAGTTTTCGCTTTTAATGAAGAGACCTGGCAGTTGGACTGTAAGCCTCACTGTGGATGTGCTGCGGCAGTGACCACAACAGCCCAATTCATTTATAGTTTCAAGTCACTTACCAAACTCTCTCTCTCTCCTCTCTCTCTCTCTCTCTCTCTCTCTCTCTCTCTCTCTCTCTCTCTCTCTCTCTCTCTCTCTCCTGATTTGATTTGGAAAGGAATGCGCAGTTAACTCTACCGGAGGCACGAAATTTCCTTCGCGGAGCTTTCTGCTTCCCCGCTGTTTCTATTTCGAAATAGACACTGATCTTACCCTCAGACGTTACAGCGCTGTGCATTCGTCCCCTCTTCTTTGGTCCCGGTGCTGCGTGCTTTGTTTTTTTTTTTCATCCTGAATTTTAATCTGGACCAACTAGCTGAACTTGCCATCCTACTCAGAAAAAAGCATTCCCCAGAAAAAAAGAAGGCAAGAGGCAAAGTAGGTTTCGCAACACTACTTTGCATCCAGCCTTCTTTTCTTCTGGGGGAATTATCTCCTACCATCAAGGTTGAAACCTTAGAACACTTTGCCCTTCTGTCCTTCGACGTCTGCCTCCTATTAAACTATCATGCGCCGCTCTACAGTGCTCCCGTAATGACAATCCGATAGCGTGAAGCAGCATAGGGCTGACGAGTGCTTAAGACCTGGAAATCTCAGTTCCTTTAAGCGTGTTTTAGATCACGGGGGCTTTTAGTTCTCAGTACAGCAGTATAAAAATATAATCTGGGCCGCAAACAGGGCGTACAAAGGCGAGTTCCCGAAAGACGCTTTTTGAAGGACCATAAATCTTTTACTCCCAGGTTGGTCGCCAATCGGCTGGAAAAATGAGGCTCCACTCTTTAGTTGCAGCTCCCCACTTTTGTGGCCATTAAAGTTGGAGAACCGTAGTTGTCGAACAGGGGGAAATCTTTAAACAGATATGGTACATAAAGGGATACCACAGCTTTCTTTTTGTATTTGTTAGCGCTCTGAACTTTCTTATAAGTAAGCTCTCTCTTTGCATGAAGTCTTTTATACTTTCATAGGCCTGCCATTGATTCTAGATGCACGACTCAGAGAATGCGTTAAAATGATTGGAACTACGAACATGTATGGCCCGAATCAATAAAGATGTTAATGGAATCTTCTCTTTTATGTCATCGAAAGTGGACAGAGCTCGCCTCTCTACTTCGTGGTGCTTTTTTCATGAAATATCCAAGGGCTGTTTTTTTAGACTTGATCAGCAAGCTCTCGCTTCTGTTGGCACATCCAGGCATAACGTCGTTTTATTTTCCGTGAGACAGGATGATACAAGCCTCAACATAATCGTTTATTTTTTTAGAAACTATCGCTGGATAGCACTTTTTCGTATGATTGCCGTCGCAGCATGCTCAATTGACGTTACAAAAAAGGAAGCTTTTAGTTTAAGCGAAAAGTAAATAGTGGTAACGCTATAAAAATGCAAAATGAGCCATTAGCGAAGCCTTGACGCTCCAAATATTCTACATCTAGATTCCTCTGGCACCAGGAAAAACTTAAGGCTTAAAACTGCGTTATTTAGCTGAAATCTAAGGTGGGGCCAATTATGCTGGTGCTTTAACTTCTGTAATAAGCGATGTCTGTTGGGGGAGAACATGCTGAACGAATGAGAGCCTAGAGCGTTTTGTCTTCATGTACCGTATTTCTCTTTTAAGTTATGCGATGCACTGTTGAAGCTGAGTACATAATTTCGCAACGAAAGAAAAACAGGAGACACGTTTTTAAAATCGCTTCAAATGGCACATATTAGTGCGGGACGAAATTGTTCAGATGTTGTAACGGCAATTTGCAAGCTCGAACGACGTTCTGAATACTCTGACAGCGCAGAAAAGGTTTTCGTGTGCCATCATTCTGTTCATTTTCTTTTAAACTCATTTGGGGTTTGGTACCGAGTTTCCTAATGAACGTTCGGCTGGCTTAGTAAAAATCTGGGCGCATGAGCTGCGCCGACAATTGCGTCGTGTTTTCTCAGTCCCGTGAAGGGGTGGAATATGTAAGCTGGCTGCTAATATCCTAGAATCAAATCTGCCGGCCACACATCCCGAAATTCCGACAGTTAAAAGATATCACGGGCTGCATCCTTCAAAAGAGTAATCCTTACATGAGAATACTTGCATTCTACTAGTGTGCTGTAAACACCGATGTTATATATATACACGCATACGTACAGTCGACAAAAGCGTTACAACAAAGCGGGTGCGAGGCTATGCACAGAGCGGCCGCTTACGATAGTCACCGGGGAATCTCCAGCGGCTGATGATCGTCCCTCACAAGGCTGGTGTTCTCCACTGGGCTGCCCCAGCACATGCGCATAACGCGTGGTTGAGTACCCCGGGCACTATAGTAAGCTTCCGCTCTTTGCGTAGGCTGTCACGCCTTTGTGTGTTTTTGGTTACACTTTTGACGTCTGTACATACATGCATACGCACATACATACATACATACATACATACATACATACATACATACATACATACATACATACATACATACATACATACATACATACATACATACATACATACATACATACATACATACATACATACATACATACATACATACATACATACAACAAACGGCCGTATGTCAAGAACCCTATCAATAACAGACGCCGAAATGAGTATCTCGGGAAATGTACTGGCGTAAGTAGATGGTGCTAGCTGTAGTCAGGATGAATGGATAGATGACGGTACCTCAGTAGATGGCCGAATACGGACAACAACGTGATGCTGTTGGTGCACTGTGCTTTTTCAATGAACGATAAATTACCCATGCAAATTACTATGCAAGCAGGGTCTTGAGGGAAGTGTTGTTACTGTTGCATCAGCCAGTTCTGGCGCTTGAACACCAGTATGACAACTTCGCTCATTCCTTCCTACCGATACGCAATTTCGCATTAACAGCGCCCTCAAAACAGTGAAGAACTGACCCAAACGTGAAGGTCTGAGTCAGCGGCTGAGTAGTACTCTGCGGCTTTAAAAAGTCCCTAGAGGGCAGTTTTATACCCTCAAGGCAATCCGGTACGAAGGGTATAGACGGACGCTTTCTGGCATAGAATATATTTTATTGAATATACTCTATAGTCTATATAAATATATTTTCAATATAGAATACATTCGATATTCTATATAAAAGCACTGCTGCCACCAGTCTTTTACAAACACCTCCACGTCCGTAGTGTTTTCAAGGATCCTTGGACATATTTTCTTATTTATTTATTTATTATTTAAAATATGCCTAACAGCCCTCAGGGGGGGGGGGGGGGTATATAGAGATGGTGGAAGGAAAGGGGGGGAGGCATAAGGGGCACTGAACGTACAATGCAGTACAAGGGCGTCAAAGAGGCCTTAGACAAAAAAAAAGCACAAACAAGTTGATGCGAGGAGCAAAAGAATAAACGCTCAGCGCATGCAACTGTAAGCTGAGAAGGACACTCATAAGCCCCTAAAAGACATCTTTCGTTAAGTCAAAATGTATTGTCAGCGTGTCTTAGTTGTTGAAATTTGGTGGGATCAGTGAAGGTTACAATATGCGAAGGCAGGGCATTACAATCGACAATTGTGCGAGGTTGGAATGATTGTGAATAGGTACAAGTGTGACGCATTAGACGCGTTGCCTTTACGGCAAGGTAACGTCAGGGAAAAATAGCTGGTGACGAAGAAAGCAAATCTGCTTGAAGTAAAGAGCGACGGTACAGTTTATACAACATTATTAAATTTAAAAAAAAAAGCCTACGCCAAAGTGATAAGGTTGGTAAGAACGCGCGAAATTTGAGAGCTGCGACGGAGGTGTGACGTGGATAGTCTGAAAAGATAACGCCTGAAAAGATCTCATCTGAAAGATCCCTTTGAAACATAAAAGCTCGATGGCACACGTAGCTTTGCCTCATTTTTGGAGCTGAGAAACGGGGCGAAAAATGTGGCGCATAAGCCAGTATTTTTTTTTATTTAGCACTCTAATATGGGTATTTAGGCCCTTTCAGCGCATCGCCTGTTAAATGTTCGCAATGAGTACAACCATGGAGTTTCTCTAACCGCGCGGCTACGCTCGAAGAAGTCGGTTTTGCTTGTATTTTATTCCGCCCATGCGGAAAAATTTTTTCGTACGTTCTTTTTTTTTTGTTTTTTTATGTGTGCTTGCTACTAAGGCTTCATTTGCGGCTAGAGCGATCTTGTCGCTATTTTTAATGAAGTGGGAGCGAACTAGACGTCGTCAACTTTGTCTGAAACTTTGTATAAAAATGTAAGGAGGGCCACGCTAACGTCCAGTTGACAACAAAAAGCTCAGCCGTTTTTTTTTTTTTTTTTGGGGCAAACTTTGTTATGAAGTAGGAGCGTTCAGGCTAGAGTTATAGAGAGGAACCATAGTCCCCATACGTTGTGAGAGACAGTGGCTCGGCGTGCTTTTTTTCAACACCACTACCTTCTGCATCAATATAGAAACATACAAGGTGTTGCCTTTAAAGATGCGCAGCGTCGTTATGTAGCAGCTCCACGCGAAGGCGGCACAAAGCAGGGGCGGAATTATCAGTTTTGTTCATTTCGTATTTGCTCCAAGGGGCCTGTTTTGAAAGAGCTCTGACTGGCCGAAAACAGACGACGGAATGTGACGTAACATATGTTACATCCATTGGTCACGAGGCCTCGAAAGAGCAAATACGTCACGACTAAAACGGACGGGAAATGAGAATTTTGAAAACGGACACAACTCAGAATTGTGCCCCTGGGGAGGACAAAAATAACGCGCATGCGTATCAGCGCCCCTCCCCGCAATCCCTCTAGCCACTCAGCGTGAGAGTCGTCATGTGCAGGCGTGGATGTATGCGTTTGAAATAAAGTAAACTCCCCTTACCACCAAATCGCTTTATGCGTAACGTCTCCTTGTTTGAAATGTTCCATGGTCCCCTCTGTACTGCATTCGGAGCAAATAATCCCCTGTTTTTACAAAACATTATTCATAAAGAAGTGCGTTTCCGTTCCCATTAACCTCGTTATAATGTTAGTTTACAATACATGCAAACGTGTTTACGTGGACAGGACTGACTGCACTCACACGCTCGATCAAGCA
Source organism: Haemaphysalis longicornis (assembly GCA_013339765.2). Lineage (NCBI taxonomy): Eukaryota > Metazoa > Arthropoda > Arachnida > Ixodida > Ixodidae > Haemaphysalis > Haemaphysalis longicornis. The sequence goes on along the minus strand of CM023451.1, from coordinate 166,313,921 downwards.
CAGTTTCTTAGCGAAAATTCGGCAATATGAACTAATGCTTGTTAAATTGCACTCTTCGGTCACTCTCCAGCGTTTACGAGCTTTCAGTCCTTCATTCACTTCTTATTATTTTTTCCGCGCGGGCAGACGAGGATTTTATGGCGACGATTGCTGTGCACGAAAAGTACTACACCAACCCTAACATGTTGCTGCTGTTTTCATCGCCGTACGTGGAGACGAGGCTGCCGACGGTGCCAAGGAGGCCTTTCATCTTCAGGGGAAACTACCGAAAGGTATACGCGGCCCCTGCAATATGAAGCTGACGAACTTGAGGGGTGCCTTCACGTTCCGCCGGATTGTATGCATTCCCTCGAAATCCGCATTTTCACGCCAAAGCGTGCGCATTCGCAGCCATTTATTCTCATGTAATGCCTGTCCTATAGTGAACACGCTAAAAAAGATAAAAAAGAGTTTAGGACACCAACAAAGCTATCGCGTGTTTAAACCAATTCAAAATAAATAAAATAGGCGCTAGGCTAAAAGTACTTTTAGAAAAAAGCCGATTGGCATTCGCAGGCATCCAGAACTGTCTGAAATTCTATTAAAGTGCGCTCACATCGCTTGAGCAGAGCAGGAAACTCTTGGAGCAAAAAGGGAAAAGCGCCACAGGTATCGACCGCTGCGCCTGTGTAGAGAGAAACGCAAAACTCCTGAAGTACCCAAAGGCGAGACCATGCACGCGTGCTCGATTTCCTTGACTGTACCCATTCGATTATACCGCACCCTATCGATCTTTTATCAAACCATTTTCAAGCAGATTACCAACGGCGTTTTTCCTGCGCAAACATAGAAAGCGTCGCTCTTTCGACGTAGGCCACCGAAACTTCCCGTTATAAAAAAAATACACAGCAAGGCACACAACTAGAAATAACGATGACGCAAAAAGCGCTCAACAAAAGCGCTCGTCTCGTCATTCTTGTTTATTGCCGTTTCGTTCATCACGATGTATTTTTTAAAACAGAATCCTCCACTTCTGACCGATGTGTTTTACTGAAGCCCTTGAATTTTAGTTGCGCATAGGCTCCATGCACATTCCTGCCAAAGCTTTTCTTTCATTTTATTCCGCGATTATTGGCTGAACAAGCGTCAGAGGAGGCGAACTTCTAGGAAAAGCTAACCCAGCAGCATGGGTTTACTATGGACTCCCCTCCCACTTGCATGTATATAAGGGGAATATTTGGAGTGAGTGTATGTGTTGCAAGCACGCATAATTATTCTGCATGAATATTAAGTGAGCGAACGCTAGTTGCGATGCGCACGCGCAAACGGCTGGAAGCTTGAAGATGCATGCTGCACAATCATCTTACTTTTGACGCTTTGAAAGAAACGCTAGTGCGACAGTCTGAGGGACCGCCAATAAAGGACGGGCGTAGCTGGTGCCTTTGCATCAGGAGTTCGGTACTCTGGCTCGCTTTTTTCTAGTTTTTTGAATCCGCAAAAAGATTCCATGGAGTTAAATCAGAATTAGTGCTTCCAAATTGCAGAACGTATAAATACTTTCTTTGCAGCCATTTGCAAAGTACTGACCATGACGCCAAGACAGGAAAGAGAACACCGACCAAACACTGGCTTTCAGTAAGTGATAATTTTGCGCGTTTTCTTAATTCTTTCGTCGCTCATGCAAAATAATTGGGCATGAAAGGTAAACCGTTTCCTGGAGGGTCTTATTTGCGGCCCGAACCGCACAAAGTTCTCAAGAGATGAACGTCACTTTTCTCGGGGACCTGTTTTCAAATCTGAAAACAAGGTCACGTTTTCACATTGTTTTCAAATTTGAATTTCTTTAGTTAACTGTCGCCTGTGGGAGGGGAAAATGCGTGCATGTGCAGTAATGGTGGGAACCTTTTTGCCGCATACATAGACAGAGACAAAAAAAAACCATTTTAATGCGTAGCAGTTTTGCCGCAAACGCACAACGCCCTGCATTTGCGCAAATATGCAAATCTGAAATTTGAAAACAAGATTAACGATGCGATTTATTTGATGATTTTCCGGATAACAATGTACGGACGACTCTCAGTGCATCTGTATAAATTATAGACTTAGGAATGTGATGTTCAACTATGCAGCTTATAACAAAAAATATGTCAGATGCGTCTGCTGTAAAAATACTTGCCTTTACAATCATGTATCTATCTGCTTCAAAATTGGGGTGAAAGCTTTTGATACATCACTGAAACACTCTGCAGCCCCATATTTATCCTACATATACATGAAATGCTGCAAAATCCCCGTTTTTGGCATGCTGTTTTTATTGAATGGTGAGAAAGACAAGTCACATGATACAGGGCTAAGGTGCCATGGTGCTGTAAGATCAGTGTGAGATAATTTGAATGTGTCTAAAAAGGAGACCTCATGAATAGTCACTTGGTCCCTTACTTCTCTGCGAGAAAGGAGCCGAAATTGATGGGTGGTCTAAAAAGAGATAAGTCGTAGATGTGTCATTAAAACCGGTGTAAAAGAATGGTTATCCATTGAAGAGATTTTAGAGGCATATATATGGTCAACATAAGTTCGCTGGTGCGCTAAGCCCCATCTATCGCACTCTGCATAAAGACTCTGAACAGGACTAGTGCGGAATGCGCCACAAGAGAGGTGAAGCCCCAAGTGTAGCACTAGGTCGAGCATTTTAAGCGCTGTTTTTGTAGCTGACCCATACACAACACTTCCGTAGTCCAACCGAGACCCTACCAACGCGGCATAAAGGCGACGCAGAAATTGTTTATCTGCACCGTACGATTGGTGAGATAGAATTTTCAGAATATTCTTTGTTTTTAGGCAATTTTGTTTGAGTCGTTTGATGTGAGGGATGAATGGGAGTTTTTCGACAAACACCACACCCAAAAACTTGTGTTCCCTTTTGACAGGAATCGCGTCACTATTGAGTTTTATGTCAGGATCAGGACGGATTCCGCGCTTTTTTGAATATACAACACAGGTACTTTTTGCCGGATTAAGTTTGAAGCCATTGTCGTATGCCCAGCGAGAAAGCTTGTTTACCCGCAAGCTCGACCTGACGTTCGCATATGGACATGTTACACGATTTAAAAGATATTTGAACGTCATTTGCATTAACTAGGCAAGAAATAGATGGCGGTAGTGCCTTTGGAGCGAGTACATCATAACAATAAACAATGTGCAGCTTGTTGCGGCTCTGGTAGGGTAACCGGTGATGGCGTTCGTTGATCCGGAGTTGGGGCAAACATTGGGACCGAGTAGGGCGAAGAAAGAAACTTTATGTACAGATATTTACATGGCGTTTGACTGAGGGAACAGGGTCCTGCGCACCTGCGCGCACGAGATTAAATAACCAGGTTGGGTCCGCCCCCTTTTACCCTTTTTCTCGGCTGACGTCAGGACGCACCAATCTGTGGCACTGAAACTGACGTCCACACTCATAAAGAGACGGCACTTTTCCTCTCGCACAGGTCACTCGGTTGGCTTCGGTGGGGCAACCTTCCTTGAACAGCGGCGTCTCGGACCCAGAACAAAACAGCCCCACGATGCTCGGCTCGCAGCTGAAGATTACCGCCGGAAGAGCAACGCAGCACACCTTTGTTTATCCCTCTTGTGACCTGCCTTGCCGGCGGGCGCTTGGGTTCCCGTGAAGCCACGGAAAGCGGCTTATGTCCAGTAGGAGAATTAGTCGCCCCCAGCGTAAACCGGCGAAAACCAGACGACGGGAGGGTTGGGTGATCGAACCCGATAATATTACAGACGGTCGTCGCAATGCCAATACGCCGATCGTAACAAGCTCAAAACACCCACCTTGAGGCACGCCATTCTTCTGCACGTGAACGTTTGATGGTGCCGGCCCAACTCTGAGACGGAATGTTCGTGTAGACATGTAACTAGAAAGAGTGTTCAGCATGTTACCGGAAATACCAAAAGATTTTAAGTCAAGAATGCCGTAGCGCCATGCCGTATCTATACCGTCATGCAGTATTGCTTATGTGTGTATGCATCCTTAATGTAGGCCTCTAAAGAAACTAGTTGGTAATTTGTGTATCGTCCAGCCCGGAAGCCTGCCTGCAGCTCTCGAGAAGACCATTGTACTCTAGAGTGTACACGAGTCTCATATTGTTCATTTTTTCGAGCAGCTTGCACAGGCCGCTTGTCATAGCGATGGGATGATAACTGGCAAGAAAGACGGATCCTTTCCCTCCTTCAGAAAAGGCACTACGACGGCCTCCCTCCAAGGCCCTGGAAGGGTCGCCGAAAGCCATATTTTGTTGTAGATGTGCAAAAGTGTTTCGAGTGTGTCTGCGTGTAAGTGTTGTACGATAGTGTATGTAATGTGGTCTCCACCTGGACCTGAATGCGTACAAGTACTAAGAGCGAGCTTCAGCTCATGAAGTGAAAAGGGGGAGTTATAACAGGTGTTGGAATTATATTACCCCACAACGACTTCATTTCACCAGATGTTTTGCATTTCATGAATGTGTTTGTGTAGTGTGCAGAACTGGACACGTGTTGAAAGTGTTGTGCAAGTGTGTTGGCCTGATCTTTACGTTTTTAGGTGCGGAGCTCCTAAAGCCATGGGTCTGTCCATCCCTTGTGTCTCGTGGTACGTGACCGCCGCATGCTTTCGGAGATGTCGCAAAGTGGGCCGCGTTGCACGCGCAAGAATCGGCTGCAACCGGCAGCGCAAACTCGGCACCGGGAGCGCGAGCTTGTCTGTGTTCGCCAACGGAGGCGCGAGCGCACGTGCACTGCGAGGGGGAGATCACGCAAGAGATCACGCCACGAACGCAGGCAGTCGTTCTCGGAGATCGAACGAGACGCAAGGACCTTTGCTCGTTTCCTCTCGTCTTGTTCGGGCACAAGTTCGCCCTAAATAAAAGTTCTTTCTTTACCGTTGTGTCCCATCCTACGTGACAAATTGTGGTGAAGGTGCGGGGTAGTCCTCGATGGCGCGGGGTCTTTCACCAGGTCTGGGCCTGGGAGCATTGACTACGAAAATAAAAGTTGATTTGTACAATGTACCCACACAGCCTTACGTCTTTCTTAATGATGTAATGGGCGAACTTTCACGGGAGAGTTACGGTTACCGATGATCTCCCCCTCATCGAGCTTCGACCCCACTTATCATTCATTCCGTGGATATGGCGTGATTTTTTTCCCTGTTGTGCTGACCAGAGGTAGGCTGTGTGTCTGTTGTCCCTAGAGTTTACCTATACGTCTACATACTTTGCGTGTCTGTGTGTATGAGTTTATGGACGTGAGGAAGGCATGCCAACTCTCTCTTTTTGCCTCACGTCGCACACGCTTCTCGAGCGCTTTTGCCCGTTTGAAGGATGCAAGATTATCGGACGCGGGGTGCCGGTGAAGGACACTACACGCCTTGTTTTTGGCCACTCGTGCTCGCCTGCAGCCCTCATCCTCATTCCACCAGGGCCTCCTTTGGTTGCACGGGGCACCGGAGTCCCGTGGAATGGACTTTCGGCGGCGTCGAGGATGTGCGCCGCGAATGCAGAATGCGCTAAGTTATTGTTTTGTTTTGCCGTCCTACCATTTTCAATTCACTGTGGTCACAACGACACGTCCTATATTAAAGGAGCCTGAAGAGAAATGCAAGTTGGTTTTATTCGAAAGTTTCGTGTTTTATAGTGCCCCCAGCGCTTGTCGGATACAAACGGTGATTTATTCACTGAGAAATTCAACAATTCAGGTTAAAATTTTGATTTTCCGCTAAATCGTGCGTTTTCGTGGTCCCAAGTGACATCACTGAAACCGACCGCTCTGCAGCCTAGAGTACCTTCATTCACGCATCCGCCGTACAGGGTAGAGACACGTATACGCTGGCGCCGCCATTTTCGGTTGCTCGCTCGCCGCCGAAGCAAGTCATTGTGTCAAAACCGCGCTAACATTATCGCCGCAACGCAGTTTACTGAAGAAGTTTGAATCATATGTCTGTTTCGCGTTGCTAGGTCTCGTGGGAAACGAAAAGAATAACGCGTTGAGCCCGTTGGCCCAATTGCGGCTGCCGGGACCGTTCAAAGGTTGTCTCCACCCTGTACAGCGGTGTTGGTTTGTTCCCGCGTTTCTTTACGTTCCGTAACCTAGATGGCGTCACCATACCGTGGCAAGCGTTTGGTTTGTTTTTGCCCGCATTTAAACCTGGCTTGTTTTTGTTCTGGGAGAAAATATCGTTCCTGAAACAGTGCTCGCTCGACAAATGGGGTCACGTAAGACACCGTTGCTTGCGTCAATCGGCCAGTGTCGTCTGAGACAACCCAAGCCCCGTAGTGCTGTGCAGCGAAACCAAGCATGCTGTGCGCAGTACGAACGAAGAACGCATCAGTACTTCTATGTTTACATGTGCTTTCGTAACTTCCACTGTTTGTCCCATCATTCTTATTGCTTTGTAAAGAATGTGCCCTAAATTTAAGCGCAAATCGCTCGTTCGTCTAGTTTGTAAGTTCTACCTAATTTGCGTCTGCTTCTGCCAGCCTCCGCCAATCGCAGAGCTTAGCTCATGTGACGACATAGGTTCTGTTGCGGGAAATGAGCTGGTGGGTCGCATGACCATTCCCGTTTTTCCTAATAGTAGCTTATTTGAGCGAAGTTTACGTTAAAAGTGGTGTCAGTATGATTCTAACGAGACAATCTTTGAATGAACCAAACTTTTGTTTCTCTCATGGCTCCTTTAAAGAGACGCTGAAGTGATTTTTAAACGTTGCGGCAGTACTAGTCCGTGGTCTCTAGGCCATGTTTCGACCACTCTCGCTGCGTTTACGCGATTTATATAGTAGAAAAATCTATTTGAAAATGCTGTCCTCCTCTCTGGCTCATCATTGCCGATTTCCTATGACGTTTTGTTTGACGACAAAACAAGATGGCTTGACTTGACTGCGCTACTGCACAACTCGTCGACCCTCCGACAGAATCAATCGGCGCAGCGCTAAGTCGGCCGGCCGCCGGCGGGTCGGCGCTATTCGTTCGCTCTTTTTGCCAGGAAAAATATGGCTTTAGTTTGTTAGCTTGTAGGCTGTATCAAGCTCTAAGTCCAAGTCGCTCCACAAGCACACATGTGACGCTTCGCCGACTGATACGCTAGTAGAAAAATCTAAGGCCGATTGAAAGCGTGAGAAGACTCAGCGAAGCTAATATAAGCATTAGAAAATTTAAAATCAACCGAAACTTTTATTGTACAGCGTCAAACCAAGGTGCGGGAAGCACAGTTTGCACTGGGTCAATTAGCGCATCAGCCAGCAGCACGATCACACATCTGCGAACGCTTTTCCGTCTAAGGAATACACTCGCTAGAATTGAGATATTGTTTGAGTTTGGGAGACGCTTACTGCACGAGCGCTACGCAAGAAATAGTCATCTAAGCTGCTTCAAATGATATAACTAAGTCTAAGTAAAAATGTAAGCCGACTACACATTATATATTCTATATTTCCACCTGCGACTTTACTCCCTTATGGCCGAGCCGTCTTGAGCACCATGTACATCGTTTTGCAAGTCGCAAGTTCGAATTCCCGACAGTGCATGTTTTTTCCAGGGGATTTATTTGTTTTTGGGCAATGTCTTCTTTACTGAATTCACCATTTTTGCGCTGTAGCGTTCATTGCTTTACGAGCGAGTTTTAAGAACGCGTGCAGACTGACACTGACGCGCTGGCGAGTTCTTGTTGGCGTGGTGTTGCTATAAGCACCGACTGCTTGCGGGCACAGTCCCTTATCAGCCGACCCTTGGCCTGGTGCGAACACGCCTTGTACGAGACAGTTACGAGCCAGGCAAACTCCAAATATGGGGCAAAGCGTGTCGCATTTGAGTATCTGCAGTGACGTGAAGGGCGTTCATCCACTGCGTACGCCTCGGCTAGTGATTGTGGCGATTTCAAGCTGTGCCGGCAGGCTTATCTGACGCATTTTTTACAGCCGACAACTTTGGAGAAGCCCGGTAGGCCGATTACTGAGACATCGGTAATGCCCATCCAATAATAACGTCGGATGCCAAGCATGCTGTTTCACAGGACCCAAACCGAATCTGATTTGAATACTAATTTTGGAATATCATCCACTCACGTAGCACCTTGTATTGCCCTCACTACTGTTATGTGGTGCGGCCACCACAAACCCCGCATGGTAGTTGTAATTCTTTTATGCTTTATAAAATAAAACCGCCTGATCGCCCGGATCAACCATCAAAAGTGTGTTTATTTGAGCCAGTCTAGACAGTCCAAGCAAAAGTAGGAGCTTGACAAATTCACTTCAATGTCCCTTTAACGTATTTCAGATCTGTGTATCGCTTTATGGCAAACCAGTCGTGAACACCAGTCGTAAGTCTACACAACGTTTATTCTTCAGAGGCATATAGAAACAGCTGAAGTTGAGTCAACTTTCTTACTGAGAACATTTTTTATTTTGTTTCGTGACTTTCTTAAAAGAGTACATACATGCGTACTTCAAATAAACAAAAAGAAATTGACTTGGGCTGCCCACGTAGTTAGGCGATATGACGACCGGTGAACTACCAGGGTGACAAGTGGGTGCCGAGAGACGGGTATACATGTGTGGGGAAGCCAATTACTCAAGGAGAGAAGAAATAAGAAAATTCCGGGGAAAAGAATGGACTCGAGCGGCGCGGGACAAGAGAGATTGCAGGTCGATGGGACAGGCCGTCGTCCTGCAGTGGACCTTGTGGTTTCGTTGTTGTTGATAATGACGATGACGATGATGGTGCAGCAGCAACATTGTATCAAAATAAACAAAAGACTATGGCATTAGAGTTTGCTCGTCGGTCCTGTTGCGATACTACCGGAAAGTTCTTGCCATGGTGAATACTAATTTGTCATGCACAGACAGTCTGTTCATTTATGGCGCAACATATATTGTGCAACACATTAACGAAACAAAAAAACCCGTCTTGCACCTTGACAGAGAAAAAGCAAATAGGGCAAAACTATTTCCACCAAGTTATCGGCCGGCTGATGTGAAAGAGTCGGTAAACACCACGAGCTTGCCGTTTCCGGCAATGAACAAAGAAATCGCCGGTGTTGACTGTTTTAAACAAACGGAAAGTTCCACTTGTGCGTAGAGCTCCAGCCTATAGAATTTCAGTAGTCTTTCCATCTTTCGTTAATTTTATTGTACCTTGAAAGTCTATTAGTGCCCCGAAGCAAAGGCTTTGGTATTGATTGTCAAAAACAAAAAGAGAAAGAGGAAGCGTTGACTTGGACTGTATTCAAAGACTGGAAAATGTATGCGATCAACGATCCTTGATAGCGATATTGCCAATACGAGAAGAAAAGACATATAACACCAGAGAACTTTTGCAACTTCGAAGTCCTCAAATGAATTCGGACTGAATATTCCAGAGTAAGTTTGGAGACAGACAATTACGGCTTATTATAGCATCATGCAGCTCAGATTAGAGCTCAGCCTTTTCTCTAGAGAGAGGCGTGAAGAGCATAAAATTGCTACCATTTCACTCTGTAAAGGTGCATGACCAGCGGAGAAATGTAGGGGAAGACGTCACCAGCAAAGGACACTCAAATTAGTCATTTCTATCTTTGCATAAACTTTATTATTTCACTGGCGCCTAGACCTGGCTATAGCGCCAACTACGGACAACACACCGGCGGTAGCATAGAGTTTCATACTAATATATACTAGAAGGGAAATCTGGCGCCACCGTCTAGGGGAGCCGCGCTTCAGCGAGTGTTCAGTCATGCACCCGGCAGGTATGTTCCACTTGTCCTTGGCATAGCTCATGAACAGGCTGAAACGTTGGCTATGGCTGCAAAAAAGATGTACCCCCATGCAGGAATACGATTAAATTGCGTTCGTGACTAGTTTACAACAATAAAACAGAATTACTTTTTCAATTGTTCACAATGTTTAGTTGCTCCAAAATGACAGTACACGGGACAATCGATGGCCATTTCGAACCTTATTCCTCTGTTGTTATTACGTGAGCAATAAATGGAGCATGTCGGCAAATGTTTCGCGGCGTTGCGTTCACTTTTGCGTCACTGTATCAACATAGCGAGTGACAGAGGAGCACACGAAAGAGTGGAGACAGTTGACTTAGAGGGTGGGGAAAGCTGCCTTCGAAACGCCGGAGACGTTGCCTCAGAGACGACATGATTGATTGATTGATTGATTGATTGATTGATTGATTGATTGATTGATTGATTGATTGATTGATTGATTGATTGATTGATTGATTGATTGATTGAAGAGTTTAACGCGCCGACGCAACTCACGCGATGAGGCACGCCGTAGTGGAGGGCTCCGGATTAATTTTGACCACCTGGGGATCTTTAACGTGCTGCGAAATGTCGTACACAGGGGCGTTTTTTGCTTTTCGTCTCCATCAGAAAAGCGGCCGTCGCGGCCGGGAATCGAAACCGCGTCCTCGTGCGAGAGACGACATGTCTTAGCGCCGCTTGCCAGCTGCATCTGCCTCGACAGCTCTTGTAACTCTAGCCACTGCCTGCACGCCTTGTTGAACAGAGTCTGTGGACAATGTGGGCGGCAACAGACGAAGAAATGGGAATGACGTGCGACGAACTGCTGATACTGGTAAAAAACAAAAGGAGCCACAGGAAATGCAACGCTGCCGCTAGAGCGAGCAAGCGAGACCATTGAGGCGGTTATAGCGAGACAGGCCACGTTACGGATTTCTGATGGCGGAACGGGGCGCACGCATCGAACCCAGAGATGGCAAAATTACTTCTAAAAGTAATTAAAATACATTACTCATGTCTTTCCTAGAATGTACTAAAATGTAATTAATATACATTGGAAATTACAGGTGGCCGAAAGTGACATTACATTACTATTACTTTTCGAAAGTAATGAAACCACTTTGCAATTACTTTTACAAAAAAATTATCATTCGACAAACGGTACGCTCGCTTCCTTGCTTATTTTCGCCGGATGAGAAAACACGCCTTCCTAACAGAGGGCTCACACCAGTAAATTCACGTTTTTGTTTAGCCCGACCGACTGTCGCCACGGCATTCCCGGAACGCATGAAAAGGGAACGAAGAGGCACGAGAAAGTAGGCAGAGCTCACGTCGAAACGTTGTGTCCTTCGCGTTCGTAGAGATCCAATGTCCAGAGACCCTCTGGGCATTGCAACTCTACTCGGTCAACTTTTCTTGGTAAACTTTTTATGCCGTTAGAGCAGCGGACAGGCTATATCGTAGCCAAAAGTAATTGGGAAAGTAATGAGTAATTTCCATGAAATTACTGGCCTGAAGTAATTTAATACATTACTAAATTACCAACACTCCAATGTAATTCAATACATTCCTCATTAGAGCAAAAAGTAATTTCTTTGCTATAATCTAATTACTGTAATTTCATTACTGCCAAGCCTGATCGAACCGAACCGGACGTTCAGGGGGGAGCGGGACAAGATGCTCACACCGTTGGGCTTCAAGGGCCGTTTCGCTTACATCTTAGCCGCGACGGGGCGCTAGTTCTGTGGCGCACTGGGGATCTCGTTCAACGTGTCGCTGGCTTCATACTTGCTGCATTTTTCCAAAGATAAAGACCGAGGTAGACTGAAATAGTGTAAGAACATACTGATTGTCGGGTAGACATAAAGCTAACAGAAAAACGATATTTTCGGATGGGGCAGCCATTATTTTACTGATATATTTCTTTCTGGAGTATTTAGACAAGAAAAAATTGTGTGCATGTTTTTTGTTCAGGCGCTCACTTCTACGATTACTTTCCAATAATATCACGTGCTTGTAAACTTCAGAAAATTATAGGAAACAAAAGGATAAGCAGCTGGGATCCCGCCACACTGTCCGGGCGCTTCTACAGTACAGTCCTCAATTTTAAAAGTGCGTCCCGATGCGGAGTGCGAACAGCGGGGTCAAAACAATACCTAAATGCGGAGGGGATAGAGGTGGGATGCCCCCTAAAAATCCCCCAGCCGATCTTAAATTTAATTTTTGAACCACGATTGGTATATACAATATTTGCAGCCAGATTGCTGCTAACTCTGCTAACTATGCTTGAATATTTTGACGACGTATGCGACCGGCTTTCGCCTCTGGGCACTTTCCCAAAGCACAATGGAAGCGCTTCTACTTTAAGGACCAAGACACCCTCGGGTTTCTTCAGGGTTTCCTTTTTCATGAGTGCTCCGAATGTTTCAACTTCCGTCCTGTATCCTTGCGCCAGGAAACGATGGCCGTGCAGTTTATTAGAGCGCCGCATTTTCAAGCACAAAGTACCCCGCATGTCCGAGAGTAACGACACGACCCGTCGCTGTAGCTAAGTGGCTGAGACATTGTTCTAGCCATTGCGAGAACAAATGTTCGACCCAGACTGCGGCGGCCGCTTTTCTGATGACGGCGAAAAAGCAAAAAAACTCCTGCGTGCGGAGATTTAGGCGCTCACGAAGGATTCCCAGGTGGCTTAAATTAATCCGCAGCCCTGCGGTGCGGTGCGCCTCCCAGGTGGTGCTTCGGTGCGGCATGCCCTAACAGAAACAAATAGCGGGATGGCACTTGGGCAGCGCCGTTTTTCGACCGACCAGGGGTCCGAACCAAGGGCAAGGTAATCACACGAAACTGTCGTGGGAACTGCACGTGGCCACGTGCCGTGATTTCCTGCCATCAACCGGGCTCCATCGCACCGCAGAAATTTCCTAAACTCTGGGATGGTATGGACGTTGCATGTTTTATTCCAGGTATCCAGGAGCGCCAGGCGCCTCGTGAGTGCTTGCTTCTTCTTTATAACTGCTGTACGTGTAACGGTAATTGATCACTGCCAGAAAAGTTCACCTGTAGCTGTCAGACGCGCAACACAATGCTGAGAACAGTGTTCTCGGTATTTCCCATTTATTCCTTCCTTTTTCCTTCGGGCCCTTCTTCGTGCGGTATGCCGGTGAATGATTTATCATCGCAATGTCTCCTCTCTTCGTATCACTGACACATCGCTGCTACGTGCATACAACACGTGTATTTCAGGCACAGACACCTCGGGATCCGTCCTGGTATGATCAGTCTAAGTACTCGTATGGAACACTCCGATCTCCCGCGAAACTGCTTGGGTTTTTCACAGCCATCGATAACCAATGAATTAGTCTCCCGCCAATGCTTCGCATGCTATGCATCCCGTGTATAGAAGGTTCCAAACTATTTGTTTTTCCCGATGTTTTCGATGATGAGCAGTCAAAGTGGGCGAAGCTATGATCACACCCTGTTCCAGCTAAGCATGGTCACAGCAGTAAATATATGAAGTACTTTCCAGAGGTGGTCTGGTAGCTCTTGTTTCTGTAGAACTGGTAATGTTCACCAACTTACTTTCCCCTCGCAAATATTATTTCTTGACTCTGGCGGGCCAGAATTTCGATAGAATGAGAGAAATAATAGGAGTCTTAAGGTAATGCTGCCGATATGAAGGCTGTTTTAGCAAACTTAAAACAACGTTAACAAACAATAACTCAGAATCCCCTCCGTCTAACGACGACGATGGTTGAAGCGCGAAGCTTTCTTGTGAGCGAAAATCAAACGGCGAAGTGCCAAAGTCAAAGCCGCTGCCATCAGGCTCAAAGTGTCAACTATTGAAGTTCGAACCACCTGAGAGCCAAGGTTTAAGCGTCAACGATCAAAGTGCAAACTGGCTGGGAGTCGAAGTTCAAACTCAGACTACAACAAACGAATCCCTCACGAGGAAGCTGAGCGCCCCCTCACTCATCGCCGTTGTTAGATCCTTGTTATCTACAAATCAGCCAAAGTCGAAAGCCAACGCCCGCGCAACGAATCCAAAGGAAATGGTGAGGCGCCCCAACGCGATAATGGTGCAATGGACAATAAAAACAAAACCTTATGTCGCATCAAGATAGACATTTGCTTCACAAAGCGAGAGACCCAGGTTCTATTTCGACAACGGGAAGCGTTTTTTTTTTCTTGTTTCATCATCATCATTATCATCTTGCGCCCTCCATTGCGCAAAATTGGCTGTCCTTCAGTGCGTTTTCGGTTACGACGCCGTCATCACTGAGACCCCGAAAGCTTCGCTTTATAAAAAACCATGCGTTCCAGCGAAATCTGGAAAACTGCATGTTATTGGTCGTCATGTCCTATTGCCGATGATAAGCTCAAGTTGTCATCAGTTCTAATCAATGGACCTTTAATTATTGGTTTGTCCACTGAAGTATTAATTAGGAAGCAGTAAAGTTATTGAAAAACCTTTTAAATCAGTCATTTTATTTCGATACGTTTTGGCTTGTATGTCTTTTTTCGGGGGAAATTTAAATGGTTCGACTCAACGCTTTCAACAAATCTTTTCTGCAGTTAACCATTTAGGATTGTAATCGACTGCCAAATGCAACAGCCATTGAGAGCAATCCTCTCATGTTTAAAACATTACTCGAAACACATTTGAAAACCGCACCGTAGTAATGCCTGTTCATTAGTTGGGTAACCTTCTGCTTTTTTATATTCTGCACTGTCACGCTACCTTGAAAATGTTCTATTAGTTGTGTAGCGAGTTTTATTATTGTTATTGCAGTGGCAGCGTAATCCCATTTTTTTATATGCATCCTGTTTTATGTTCTTGGTCTGCAATCGCCTTTGCGTATGCTTGTTCGACCCCCCCCCCCCCCCCCCCCCGTTATGTGATACCCCGTCAGGGGCTTTTAAGGATAAATCTATGATGATGATAAAAAACAAAACCGTGCGACATACATGATACGGGAAATACATCTGCGCTCGCAAGTTGCTCTGACGGAAGCGCTATGACGGAGACGACTGAATTCCTTTGTCAGTGTTGAGCATTTTTATTTTAGTGCAGAGCACTTAAGCGTCCGCTACTGTGTTTCGGCGGATTCATCGGCCTCGTAACCTAGAGAATGAAGGAAACATTTAAGACAGAAAAAAAAGGGAGGACTAAAGTGTGGCGAAAGTGCGATGGGGAGGGCGGTATGCCGAGGCGGCGCCACAGAAGCCCACCACGCGCTGCATGATGCAATTACATAGGCCCTTCGGCGTCCTCCTCATTGCTCCTTTCTCTTCCAATAAAGCAACTCTCTCCTCCTCGTTGCTTGCCTCATCCGAATCACGCCATCTTTGCGCGGAAAGTTCAAACGCGATTTACAACAACATTTTCGGCGGGAGAGAGAGAGAGAGAAATAACTTTATTGAACCGATTTTACGACGTCTTCTCCCGGCGTCGTCGATGGGAGTGGTTCCCTATTCTTGAGACCCATATGCCTCTCTGGCCTCTTGTCCCCTAGCAACCAGCTTGATTTAGTCTTGCACAGTGGGGCTGATCAGCAAGGTCTCCCATCGCTCGGTGAGGGAGGGGGTAGTGGGGGAACGGTTGAGGGGCGGCGACGCGTTGATAGGTAACTGCGTAATGGCACGCACTGCCGTGCGTTCGCTGATCACACGATCACTTCCTGAGACGTAGCAGCTATTTGCCGTGATCGACAAGACAGCAGTTCGCGCTGCGCAGAAATTTTGCATTAGGGAGTATCGTAATAGTCAGCCATTTTTCGTTTTCTCAACAGTTCAAAACTAAAACTTTTTTTCAGTTATTTTTACTTTTACTTTCTTGGGGTATGCCAGCAAATGATTTATCATGCGGAATGTCTTGCTGTTAGCGATGTGAGCTCCCGCCACTGATGGATTGAAAGGCGCGGCGCGGTCGGGGAAGAAAAGATACAATAGGAGAGACATCGCGGCGGGGCACTTACCACTATTATTTTGCGCACTCCTCGGGCTTACGAGATAACAGCGCCTGGAATTTTTTTTCTTTCATTTTGGGACCTCCCACCAGGCGGGCGCCCTGACATCAGCACCTCGACTCAAATAAAGTTTGTTCATCATCGTCATCATCATTTTGAGGCGGTAGAAGATGTGAAAATGTTTGCGAAGGCGCATGATCCGCTAATGTGTTCTTGCTAAGCGATGTGATCGGTGAGTACTTGGTGTATCGATGAGTGCATCGTTCCAGCCTACAAGGAGAAGCCCTGTCCGATGTAGTGATGAACGAATGCGGCTGGGTATCTGACAAAGCTCGAGGGAAGGCGCTTGGTTGCAGCACGTGTGCGTGCCTGCGATCCGGCGGTATTTTTTTTTTTCGCATTTGCCGCATTTCGTGGGCTTGTTTCCCGGGAAAACGAGAGTGCGGGATTCTGGGGTGTTCGTGAGGCCCAACAAGTTGCTAATTAACACGTTAGGGATGAACGAACAGTTGACCACCTAAAAATACAAATTTCCAAATTTTTGGTTAGGAAGAATGATAGTTTTAATTACCATGATGCCTGACAACATGCGGTAGGTACGATCTTGCCGGAATTCTCGAGCATTATCTGGATCATTGCTCAAGTTTTAGATAGAGCAGCCTGTAAATTCAATGTAAGTTTGTAATTATTTTATTTTGAAAAAACAAATTTTTTTTTTCAATTACCACGGTGTGCTGCAAAATGTGGCTTCTCCGTGGTTACTTCACCACACTTCCATTTTTTTGTAACCGAGCACAGAGATCATTGGTCTTGGAAAGAAATTTCGCTGTTTGTGTACTCGAGCTGACCCATGAATATGCATTTTAACACAGGGAGAAGAACCACGAGTTAGAGGAAACTGCCAAATCACACGGTTGTCTCGAAAGAGGCGCATGTTGCGAGTACAGTAGCAAGGCACAGGTGGCGCTGGAGTCATCAGCTGAGCTGCAGGATGCCTCGATAAGCGTCGAATGCCGCCTCTCCCGCAGGCTCACAGAGGCAATTTAACGGCAGTTCACCACACCGAAATCCGCAGAGCTGCTCTGTTATACAGTTTTTTTTTTTTGGCCGTAAAAAAATTGACACCCGGTTTGTTGGCGCCCGCCTACAGGATATCGTGCGAAAGCAGCATAAATTCATTCTTGCAAAGGGTTGCACATTACTTAATAGGGGTCATATGCTCGTCTGTGTGTATGTAAAAGTTAGGTGGTCTTGAGAGTACGCACATAAGATTCAGTGTATACGGGCACATATTTCTTGTGGTAGACAATTGTGCTTGCGCTTAATGCATTGATTGATTGATTGATTGATTGATTGATTGATTGATTGATTGATTGATTATCATTCATTCATTCATTCATGATCGATTCATTCATTCATTCATTCATTCATTCATTCATTCATTCATTCATTCATGATGTATTCAATGTCCAGCATACACCGAGCTTATAGAGCGGCGTTGTTGAGCACACCAGGCGCTGCGGGTGCGTTCTACTCTGTGTGTGTACAGGTCCGCGCAGAAGTAAACGGAGCACGGGAGCGTTCGCCGAATAGCATCGCTCTGCCGTAGAGGGACGCCGAAGGGAACTAAGGGGTGGCGTACTGCGGGTACGTTCGCACTGCCCCGCCATCTGATATGTGAATCGTCGCTGTGCTGGCTAACAGTCGCACTGGTTACGTTGCCGGTCGCAGCAAACACCGGTGACGGTATCCGCCGCTGTTCGGTTCGAGAAAACTACGCGTGCTCGGAAGCATGCCTCGTTTCACACCGCAAAGTGCAACAGAGCATGTTGCACTTTACCATGTCAGCGATGTTGCCAGACTCTCCTTCTTGTGTCTCGCTCTATTTTCAGTATACCGTGACACTGGCGCGTCCCTTCAGTGTGCCTTCACTGTTAGTGCCATGGTGTTTTTGGCTGAAAACAGAATTGAAGTTTCCGTGCTTGTAAGTCCCTGAATGAAGTGGAGTCGAACAGGGCTATCAGTCGCATGCCCGGGTTAGTAGTCTAACTTCAGAAATTTTTTTTTTTCTTTTAAAGGTGATAGTCTTTCTTGGGCTACTTGAACTGGAACATTTTGGTCCGTCTGTCTGTCTGTCACTCGATTCAGCCAGCCAGCCAATGTCAAGCAGTTGCTGCGCAATAGTCTCATATACTCACCGCCAAATCTAAACGTCTAAAGTGCGGTGTTAATGTTCACACTGGTCAACATTGTTGAAGAAGAACAAGACATTACGCAAATATGAGGCAGAAAATAATATATCAGTGATATTTTCAGCGCTCCTTTATTAAAAATTTACGAATGCTTGCTTTTTGCGATAGCAAATAAAATACTACATCAACTGCACAAAACCGTCGCCGGCTGTTTCATGCGCTATCTGGCGGAATTAAAAAAAAAATCAAATGGCAACAGCAACCAAAGGTTCCACTAAACAGGTTCCATGTTCCGCTTGGAAAGCTCGTGGACCAGGGCGACGTGGTTCTATAAACGTGGTAGTCGGGTGCCTCGATCCACGCGCGTCTCCGCCATACGACAGCGCTGGCACCGAACCATTGATTGATTGATTACAGGGTTTAACGCGCCGACGCAGCGCAGACGATGAGGCACGCCGTAGTGGAGGGCTCCGGATTAATTTTGACCACCTGGGGATCTTTAACGTGCGCCGAAATCTCGTACACACGGGCGTTTTTTCTTTTCGCCTCCATCAGAAAGCGGCCGCCGCGGCCGGTAATCGAACCCGCGACCTCGTGCTCAGCAGCGCAACGCCTTAGCCACTGAGCCACCGCGGCGGGTTAGCACCGAGGCACCCGATTGGGAGCAGTAGAACGCGGTAAATTTAAATTGACTTGAGTAAACCACTAGCGTTATCTTGGAAGGAAGGAGACGGGAGAGGAACAGCATGAGAGGTGAGCGGGAAAGCGAAGTGATGCATTTAATTACTTGCCAGCGGCGCCAGTCGACTATCGTCTTGCGTCGACATTTGCAACGAAAGGAGCACATACGCGGCCAATTTTTTGCTTCGTGAAGTTCACAATGAAGAACTGAGAAGCGCCGCACGAAAAAAATTGCTCTAAATGCTTTGCTTACTTGTACGGATTCTTGGGCAAGTTGGTATGGCGATCTTGATGAATTCATAGCGCAAAAAGGACGAGGACAGAGAGAGAACACACAACACAGCGCTGTGTTGTGTGTGCTCTCTCTGTCCTCGTCCTTTTTGCGCTATGAATTCATCAAGATGCTTTTGCTTACTTTAATTAAAAACTATATATCATGTGCTGCCATGACAAACCTAACACTTTTGATTTAATTACAACTGCTATGTTGTTTAAAATACTCTTCCTTCGCAATATGGAGTCGACTGTATTAAAGGGACACTGAAGTGATTTGTAAACAATGCGGGATTACGAGCGCAAACTGTAGTCCGGAGTCCCTGGGCCCTGTTTCGACCACTCTGTGCGCGTTTACGAGAATTTATTTAGTAGAAAAATCAATTCGAAAATGCTGTCCTCCTCTCTTACGCCCGCCCATTTTCTGTGGCGTTTTCGTGTGACGTCAGCAGGAGAGGAGCTGACAATTGGCCTGCGCTACTGCACGGCTCGCCGACCTTCCGCGACCGAGTCAGTCGGCCCACCGTTTAGTCCGCCGGCCGCCAACGGGTCGTCGCAATTCGCTCGATCAGTTGAAACTAAGCCACAACACGTTTGGGAATGGAAGAATGCGCCTTTATTTACTTCGTTACTTTGTACACTGTATCTAGCTCCAAGTCAAGGTCGCTTCACACAAGCGCTGCACAAGCGCACATGCGACGCTTCGCTGACTGGTACGCCAGTAGGAAAATATAAGGCCTCTTGAAGGGGGAGAAGAGTGAGCGAAGTCAATATAGGTACTAAGGAAATAAAATCAACTGATATTTTTACCGTACAGCGTAAAACTAGGGTGCGGGAAGCACTTTTTTTGCGCTGGGCGAACAAGCAGAGCGGTCAGTAGCACGACTACGCATCTGCGAACGCTTTCCCGTCTACGAATGCAATTGCTAGACGTGAGCTATTGTGGAAACTCGGGGGACGCTTACTGCACGAGCAAATACAACAAATAGTCACCTAAGCTGCTTGAAATACTAAAACTAAATAAAAGTATAAACTTGTTATACATTATACACCTTATATTTTCCATCGCCGCCGGCGGCCACACCTGTTTTTGCGACAACTTGTCAGCAGATTTATGTTTCTTCGCGATGCGAGTGATGCCTTTCTGCGCACAATTCTACAAAGTGTCTTGGTGGGTTCACTCCCGCAGTTTGTTGTTTCCAGTGTTGATGAACGTGTACACATTGAAAGGTTACCTGAAGGAAACCGTTGAATCTTAAGATTCCTCTGTGTAAGGTTTTCCCTTGAATACCTATTCAAGTGTTTCAAGAAAACGTCTGTCAGAAGATCTTAGAGATGTTCTTTTTCCAGTACCGCTGTACAGAACTATGTACCGCATTGGGCCAGGGCAAGATGTACTGTGTCGCGTCAAAAAGATGGCAGTCCCAGCATGTATGAAAACATTCTTTTTTAAGCTTCATTCGGGAACTCTTCTAGTCAAAACATGGATGGCTGAAAAAGGGTTGTTTGTGCCATGGACAACAGTTTGTCTTTTGTGTAAAAGACCCGAAACAATAGACCACGTTTTCCTAGACTGCTGGGATGCCGTCTTTTTTTGGGATAGTTCTTCAGCGTACCCTGAAAAAAGACTTGCCTGTGACACCACATGGAATCCGTTTCATTCCCGTAGACAAACATGACAGTGTGCCGTACGACCTGATATGCTTTTGGGCCTACACGCCATCTGGCTGAGTCGTATGGCGGTGCCGCCACTCTGATGCCGACGCGAAGACCGTCAGCAAGTACTTTGCTCAGAATGTCAGTATGCTGAAGGAAGTAATTAATATGCAGTGCCCGGAGCTTACGTGGCTACCCATTTTGGAGGAAACTGTCTTCTTTTCGATGTTTATAATAGTTTTCGCCAACCGAAGTTCGGTGAGCGGGTTTTAAACCGACACTGATGCATTTTAGAATAGCATTGTAGACATTTTAGGGACTGTTTGTTCAATGTGCAATGACGAAAAAAAAAAGCCCCCTGTGGCCTAGTCGTCTGGGGTGCTAGGTATGTCATCGGAAGTGTTTTGCCAGTCACAAGTTCGAATCGCCGCGGGGTACATGCTTTTTTTTTATGAGTTAACTTTTTTGTTTTTCGCCGATGTTTTCTACACTGAGTTCACCTTTTATTGGGCCGCAACGTTCATTGCTCCACGAACTAGTCCACAGAACTCGCGCAGGCTGGCACTGCCGCGCTAGCGAGTTCTCGTTGGCGTGCTGTTGCCATAAGCACCGACTGCTTGCGGGCAGTGGGCACAGGCCAGAATCAACAGACCCTTGGCCTGGTGCGAACACGCTTTTTCGGATACAGGCATGAGCGAGGCAAGCTCCAAATATGGGGGAAAAGGGCATGCATTTGAGCGTCTGCGGGGACGCGGAGGGCGTTCATATGCACTGCGTAGGCCTCAGATAGTGAATGCTACGATTCCAAGCCGTCCTGGGAGGCTTATTTTATGCATTTTACAGCCGACAACATGGCAGAAGCGCGGTACTACGTTTAAACTGGGATATTGAGAATGCCCATCCAACGACGCCATCAAATGTCAAACATGTTGTTTTACAGACCGAAACCGAAACCAAAACTTGTTGATTGCTAACCTTGGGCATCGTCCAATCACGGCCCCCCCCTCCTCCCAACGTCACAGCTTAGTTTGTGCGGCCGCCGCAAACCGCGCATGGAAATTTTTCTTCTTTCGCGCTTTGTAAAATAATTACTGTTTTGTCAACCGGATAAACGATGAAAAGTGTGCTAATTTGAGCCAGTCTACACAGTACAAGCAAAAACGGGAGCTTGACAAATTCACTTCAGTGTCCCTTTAACAGATTTAAAAATTAATTTGAACGGCGGTGTTCCGGTCTGCCGAGGCTTCATGACATTTCAATACGGCTCCACAGTTCAATAAAATGGGTATACATATTTGAATTCTTGTCTTATTTGATCGATTGCATGTGCCCCATTAGCGAGTAGTTTTTCCAACACGAAGTGTCTACATTCATTCATTTATACGTGCGAGGATAGCGTACTCATTTCTAAATCAAAGACAACATTTAATATTCTGGGTTTAATTTTTCGTCATGCATGTTTTACAATAAAACGCGCAATCCTATGCTTTGTCCCTAAGAGGGCAGTGTACGGAAATAATGTAGAGTACTCATTATTTTGTTTCAAACATTTTAATTTTGTGACTGCGAAGGTATTTAAAACCTTTGGGTATGCTATGGTGAGCCCTCTTGCATTTTTTCCTTTCCTACGCCCCTCTCGGTTGCCATTGACCCATTGAATGATTTCTGCCTTCTAATTTTGCGCTGAAACGTTGGCAAAAATCATGGTTTCTAGCTTATTCGAAGTTTTTTTTGTGTGTTCTCTACCATCTTCCAAGTTTTACTGCTCCATATATAAATATATATAAAGTACATGATCTTACAATCATACACGATTGCTACTGCATACCAACCGGAGTTACTTTGTTAGTTAATCTAAGCCTTCTGTGCGGACGTTGCGGATTGTGGGGTAACGTGGTGTACATTTACCTCAATGCTTATCTTTCCAAGTGATGTGGGAAGTGGCAGCGGTTTTATTTTTTTTTTTTGCGCGAACAGTAAATGGTTTGTTAAGCAAAAGAACATCACGTCCCCGAAAATCAGCGGACGAAGAACGCCTCGTGGCTGCATAGCGAGTTCTTCACAGAGAGAATAAAGCATAAAAAACAGGTTACCGTTGCTACGCAATGCCTGGGCGTGGGCATGTTTCAGCCCGCGTGCCGCCCAGCCCCACAGCGCATGCGCAGCAATCCATCACAAATACCATCGCCTCAATCAGAAGACTGGAGCATTGAGGGGGGCGGTGGGTATGCGTGAGAACCCTCTGCCTCACCCAATGCCGCAGCAGTTACCGGCTTTCTCTGCCGGCGCTGCGGGCTTTTTATCCTTGCGGCGCCGAGGAACATGTCCGTTCGGCCATAGGACATTAGTGCTTGTGCATCCACTACTCATAAGATGGACTTAGTTGACCTGAGATACTTAATTCGAAATTTTAATTATATAATTCTACTTTCCGTTAGCATGACCCTCTGTACACGTAGTCTGATTTCGCGAAAATTTGGGACTCATCATCGAACGATTATAAGCAAACGTTAAGCTACGCGGCTGCATGCGCGATGCACCGGACATAAAATTCTGGAGTTCAGTTGTTTGAGTAGCAGTACTAAAAAGACTAAAACAAAGAAAAAAATGGCAGCATCTCCACTCCGTGGATGATGCGGAGGCTGCGGAGTACGGCAACACGAAATAAAATCCATGTTGCACCCGGAGTGACATCCGATTTGCGCCCCGACCGTCATTTGATTTGAGCCGTGAGTTGCACCTTGATTATTCCCTAAATGAAACTGCAACTCACTGCTCAAATTGAATTTCGCTTCATTTTCGCTTGATGATGGTGTGCGCACGGATGGACGTAGACGGACATTGGGAGGTCCTAAGGTACTCAACTCAAGTTAGCCGCTTGACTCTCGGGTACTAACTCACGGTCGTAGCCCAATGGCTAAGACGACTGACACTAACTCTGTCTAGTCTACGAGACACAGGTTGCTATGCGCACGGACGCGGACGGACATTGTGCGGTCCTAAGGTGCTCCGCTCCTAAAAAAAATATGAGTATGTGAACTTCCGGACGCTGTTCTACCATATTAAAGACGTTGGCCTCTTGGCCCTAAGGAAACGCAAATATTTTTCTTGCGTGGTGTTATGACAACAATACGCGGCAATGAGTGTGCGAAGAGCATTCAGGTAAAGCGGTACTTCTTGGCGCGTTAACTGTGTCACGGCGTGGCAGCGGTCGTTTATAGCGACGCTTCTTACAATATATGAACGCTGTAATAAAATTAGCAATGGCTTAGCTCGGCTATGACAAGATATACGTAGCGTGAGCCAAGGTTCAGCCATCCAATCCAAGCCAATCCAATCCAATCCGATCCAATTCAGTCCAGTCCAGTCCAGTCCAGTCCAGTCCAGTGCAGCCCAGTCACTGCTCCTCGGGCATGCGCAGCACGGTTCTCCGGGGCCCACACGAAACGGCTATCAAGCGGCTCCGGCGTAGCGTCAGCAGAGGCGCACAGCAGGGCACGCGCCGGCGCCAGTGCGGCTGCTGCGGCTATGGCGTCACTCCTCTGGAATGCGCAGACCGGCGAATGTGCAGACACAATTCTCTACTCACCCATACTCCAATTGTCCAACCCAATCCAATCCAATCCAATCCAATCCAGTCCAATGTAATTCAATCCAATCCAATCCAATCCAATGCTCCTCGCGCTTGCGCAGCACAGCCCTTCAGGGTCCACGCGAAACTGCTCAACCTCGGCCTTAACCTCGCACATCGAAAGCGCGCTGGGTCTGGTGACGACACGCGATGCATACCGAACCTGAAACACGTAGGAAGGTCGTCGTTCAGGCGACGTCGCTACAAGCGAGGCTGCAATGGCCCCCAAAGGGCCGCGGCACGACCAGAGCGTCCCCAAAGTCCGCACCTCGCTGCGAGGCATTGGTTAATTACCCTTGGCTGCCCCCGCTGTCAACGTGATATGTAACAACAGCCAGCGGCCATGCCGCAATCTCCACGATGCAGCGTGGCCGCGAGAAGACTCCAAGGTAAACATGAAAGTATCAAGCAACTTGCAGGACCACCGCCTGGAGCACTGCTTCCCTGAACACGCTCGCAACTATAAGCTACACCATCGCCATTATGCACCCAGCGTCTGCTGCTCACCAATTTTCTTTTGTTTCACAAGCCGCCCTTTACCTCTTACCAGTTTTCTTCGGTATTTATTCCATCGTTTTTTTTAGCGCTTTGCATTATTTGGGATATTAGCTTCCTATACGGCGATCCTAAACGTTGGCACAAATGCAAGATATTGGCATGGTGCACACTAGAAGTCTGGGTGAGACACGAGTTTGTTGAGCACCTAGTTAAAAACATGGGATCACCGGCTACAAGACTATTAAAAAAAGACGTTTGGAAGCGTCCTTTTAAAAAACCTTTGGTCGACGATCCTGTTTTTAACTGTAAAGCTTCTACCAGACCAGACGAGGTTTTGTTAAACCTGAAATTTCATTTGATGTTATATGTACATCTGTATAATCTGGTACTTTGACTTTTACAGAGGAAGCCTTGTTTCTTGCCTGTAGAACTGAAACGAAAGGAATAGGCAAGGTTCTCTGCTGCTAGCATCCAACGTAGCGAAGCCTTAAGACGCAGTTCGGACAATATAGAAGTACAAAACTGGGTATTGTGGAGGTTGGCCCGTTAAATTGCGGCTTTTCTTGCTGAAACATCTTAAAAACTGAATGAGATAGTGGAACGTTCGTTGCTTTGTACCTGTATTTGTCTCAAGGATTCTGCGAATGAAAACAAACGGGCGTGAAAAATACTACTTCCTATACTTCTTGGCTAGGCCATCGCCTTGCTCACTTCCGTTTATTGTTTCCTGTCAGAATGCTTGGTAGCACCCTCCCCGCCAACGTGATTGTTTTGTACTGCCACACAAATTTTTAGATCAAAATAAAAAAATTTGGCACACTCATCCTTTGAAATTCTGACAAAAACAACATCAATGCTGCTTCGCAAAAGAATTACGGATGAGGGTATGAAAACCAAACATACGATACTATGGCGCTGATTAGTTTAGTTTGATGGGGGAGGCAGCGAAGACACAGAGAGAAAGAAAGGAAAGGAGGAAAGGATAGGTGTATGCGGGCGAGTAGTGGTAGAGTAGTGGAAAGCATTTGGAAGAAAGACGTATACCTGCAAATTCTGTAGGAAGTTCTAAAAGGTATGGTAAAACTCTAAAAACCAACGCAGGCAAAAACAACCTCAAAAACCCGATGTTCGCGCTTGCATCCATCATCCGCATTAGCTAAGATGCTAAATAGCAAGCAAGAATACGAAGCGGTTAAAGCTGCTTGTATTGGACAAGATTTACTTGTCCTTCTATTATATATCATCCACAAGAACACGAGGAATTAATACGTCCGATTTTAGCGGTAATTGCGACTCCGGGAAAGGGATAGGAGCAGGCAATAAATATGGAAGCAATAGAAGTAAAACATAATTTTCCAGACACGACAAAACCAAAAACGTGCGTTGGTAGCAAAAACACGGATTTAGTGAGAGACATTCGAACGAAAACCAAAAATAACAGGCTCAATGTCATGCTTTGGTTTGCCATCCAATATGGAAACAAAATGAGGGACAAGCGCCAATAGTCATCTCCGATCCGATAGCGCCAGTGCATTTACAAAAACGAGGTGTTTAAATTTTATGAGGCTGTTCGAAGTCAAAAAAATTCCCCGCATTTCCCGAGGGGAAGAATGTGAAAGTGCGAATGCACGAGTTGAATTTGCGGGGTTTGGGTAATGTTCGCAAAAAGAGAGATCACACACAAAACCAACTACAAAGAAAGAAAGATGCATTTATTCACAGACACCTATTTGTGTTGTCGTTTTTACTTGATTGCTAGAGCGGATCTCAGCTTTGAAATTTCGTGTCAGTGCTCCTTTAAGCGGGTGCATTAGCCCTTCTCACGCCCGATTCCTGGCCAATCCCCCACGGGGGTATGTGCCATGTCAGGGGCCAGGCAGCGCGCGCCCATCTCCCCCCGTTCCCAAAGGGGGGGGACGAGGAGCGCGCGCACCCGCAGCTGTTGCTATGCGGACGGCGGCGGACGCTTCAGGCTCGCTTAAGAAGTGCATTCGCACTTAAAATGTTAAGAAAATGCATCAAAAGGGGGAGGTGTTTGACCAGTGCCTTCTGCGGTGGTCGGATAGAGGACGACCATTTTATCGGTATGTGTCGGCAGCCTGTAACACACCTTCCGGCCGGATGCTGGTCGCTAACGGCGTTGTCATCCAACGCTATACTTTGCAGAGCATACAAAGCAACGGTCAGTGTCCCGTCGTACCACAATTGCGGAACGCCGTAACGGTAGGAAGTTCACACAGATGATAGGCACAATAAATTTGTATCTGCGCTTCAGGTAATTTCACCCAACAGCATGCCGCGAGCGATCCTTCACAACGAAATAAAGCGAGTAAGAATCATTTACGCGGTAGCGCTGCTCGATAGAGCGCCTGTTCTTCGACCAAATAGTTTTCGGCTTGCGCATTTATCTCAAATTGTTTGCGAAACAAGCGTCTCGGTCAGTCATAAAAGAGAACTTCTCCTGGCATTACGCGTAAGCTGAAAACAAAACTTTTTTTTGGCACCTAAGATCGTGAAGATGCCGGCTAGTTGGTAATCCAGGAACTTCACAGCGCAAAAAATATCAGGGAAAAAAAACTTTTTTTTTGTCGCACAGGTATAGCCAAGTGCAGTGCTTTGTTTCTGACGTGGCTGCTGTCATTTGGGGGTGCAAATGCATCATTTGCTCATATACATTTCTTTTTTAAGACTTAAAGGCCTCCCCAGTATCTCATCATTTAAAATTTTTCATGTCGATAAAGCCCGGCATTTCCTGAATGTCAGGGGATACATGAGTAGATGATTCGAAAGATTTAGGGATATTAGAGGGAGCGTTTAGAAAGTACGGCTTCTGGGGCATGGGATACTGAAGGAGCATGACTCTTGCTTGGTGAAGGGCTTCACATCTATTGGAGTTTGCTTCGTTCACAGGATGGCGTAGAAGAAGGTGACGGCATGACTTATAGTGAAAGGGTTGGCGTGCTATTCCAGGCTTTACCATGAACCAAGCTTCAGACAGCGCGGGTAAATGGCAGGCGGTACTGCACTAGGCATTGACACGAAGAGAAGAGAAGCGCCGGGCGCTGATAATGGCTGCAGCTTCGCGCGTAGAGGAAGCATGAAATCAAAAATCATCTCCTTCGTGGGCCCAATGGTAACTGCCGGTTGGAGGAAAAGCAAATCTCCCTCCCAAGTCTCTACAGAGGCCATTCGGGTGTTCGAAAGGTCGATGGCAACGTCGTTACCGTCGGGCGTGGTTCCAAGTGGGAGGACCCCTCTCGAGGTGCGGTGAGATTGATTATAGCCTCCGCCTTCCGTGCGGGCCACAGTCAGCCGTATAATGAAGCGGCGGGGCTTTTTTAAAACATGCACTGCTATGAGAAAATAGTGGTGCATTCGTGGGGGTAAACGTGATAGAGGAAAGAAACTAGGAAAGTTTCCTTCTGTTTTCTCTAACAATGTTGGGAAGCTGGCAACCTGCGTATTGCGCTCGCAGAGAAGGCTTATTGGTATTCGTCTTCTTGCATGCTTGAGGAATCAATGTTTATGTACGTTTTGGGTGCGTAGCATTTGTATAGTTCTTGCACTCCCCCTTTTTATGTAACTTATTATGAATACAATGAGACACGCATAGTTTGAAATAAAGGACAGCGAAGTATATTCCTTATACCTCCTCGTCGAGCTACGGATAAGCCTCGCTTCGCTCATGTTGAAAAGACGATAAGAAACAAGTAACATATGAAAATATGGACGTGAAAGCAGTTCAGGTTGTTTCTGAAACGTTGAATAATATCCCGCGCAAGTCTTTTGAGAATCTCAAACACAAAATCTCGAAAATTGCATCTGAAAAACAACAGTTGATGCCTATTCTATTATTGAACAAATTCTTCAACACATTTTACACTGTAGTACAACGGACAATTTAACATTTCAATTCAACGTTCAAGATGAACATTTTACGCGTTTTTAAAGCACTCGAAAAACGTGTATAATTACAAGCTGAGATCGTTTTTGCACATTTAAACCGGTCCACACAACATTGACTTGACTTGACTTGAAAAAAAAAAAAAAAAAAGAAGAAGAAGAAAAGCTTTCACGCTGTGCCCACCCGTCACTTCTAGAAACACAAAATAAGATTGCAGAGACAATCCTAAACTTTCTCGGTACGAAATCAAAAGCATGTCAGTGACACTGGCGCCCGGATACGCCAATAAAACCGTATAGAGCCATAGAGCCATCTAGCTGATTCGCTTCTCACGATTTATTTCCATGGCACCGCCTGATACCTGAGAACAAATGGCATAAATATAAGAAAGAAAACATTGAAATAAATATTTTTGTGAATGAAAAAGCTGCATTCTTATTAATTATACGTGTTAATCTCGAATTTGTTCTGGCTGTTTTTTCTCATTTATTTTTCTCAGACAGGGCCTAAGAAAACACCGAGGCTAAAAGCAAAAAAATGACTGACGGGGTCTCAGTGCCTTTACTACATTCAATACATACATTCAGAACATAATGAACAGTTCAGCTTTGCGATTATTTACATCAAAAGTAACCTCACAAAAATATTGCAATAATACGCAGACACAATACATATACCATACAGATTGTACATGAATCCAGAAATTAATGAATAAACACCTTATTCAGATGCAGCATTTTCATGATTAGAGAACATAGCCCACTCATCAAATTGGCACATACCACATAAATATAGAGAGTGGCAAATATTGCCATTACTGCATAGTAGTCAGTTGGAGCGTGTGATCAGATTATACAGGAGAGGCCCGAATTGGTGAGAAATGTTCAGGATTTTTTTTTAAAAGCGAGGGGAAGATTGGTGAAAATTTACGTTCACATCTAAGGTATTTAGCAGTTTATTGGTTTGATGCTGTGTTGTTTGTCGCCCGTAGTTGGTTCGTATCGGTGGCAGCTTTCTTTTTTGATGACGAGTTGGATATGTGTATACATTTCCATTTGGCATTTGGTGAGTCTTATTGTTGTGTATCCACTGCATGAGTTAAAAAAAATAGACCTGGTCTGCTTTCAATAAAAGATTTTTCTTGAAAAGTGGCGCCGTTCTTAGATTACGTCGGTCCCCTTTGTAATTCTCAAGTATAAATGGCATTTTCTTTTGTAGGATAAAAAGGTTGTTAAAATTATAGGCAGTAGTAGGGCCCCAAACCAACATTCCATAACTTAATTTGAAATAAAAAAGGAGTAATATAGTATCCGTTTAAGCCAGGTAGGTACAAGGTTCTGTAACTTATAAACACACCCAATTACGCGGGGTAAATCAGTTTTAAACTTGTTAACGGTAACAGACCATGATAGGTCTGCAGAAAACCAAAAGCCTAAAAATTTTAACTCCGTAATCTGTGTAAGTGGAATACCTTCGTACTTTACATCGATGTCCGTGCAGTATCGTTTATTTACTGGTTTAAAAATAATACAGTTGGTTTGGGGTGCATTAAAGCTCAAGTGAGTTTGCTGCAGTCAATACGATAATTTCAGAAGATATTCGTTAGCTCTTTTTTTTTTTCAAGCATTCTTTTGTTTGTCCCGAGGAAAAAAAGTTTGTGTCATCAGCATACATTATTAGATTAGAAGAACCTGTTTTTGTGGCAACATCATTATAATATATGCGAGTAATGACAGGGGTCCTAAAATGGTTCGTGGTTAATGCACGGTTCATGCGGGCAGTGTCAGTGAACTGTAGTTTCTCTGTTCTCTTTTGTTCTTAATTACACGCAGACCATGCAAAGTAGTGACCATTGGAGCTTGCAGCGCAAGCCAACGTCTTTTCACTTATCTCTTGTTTTTGTTGCGCTCGACGCCGCGGAGCCGACGTCTTTTTTTCTGTTATATTTATCTGCGCTCTTTTCGACACCACCTTAAGCACATTTTTTTTTTACTTCTTTCGTGAACTCCTGACCAACTCGAAATTGTTGTTAAAGAAATGCTCTTATGTTAGTTAATGTTCCGCCCCATGTATGCCTAACATTTTCTTCACCCTAAACGACGCTCATATGTACAAGCTGCGACGCCTATGGCAGTACTTTTGAAAGATTCTGCTTATATAGTGCCTATGCTGTTTTCTGTACCATAAATGTTTTTGCAACGGGCGCTGCAAACGGCTTCGAAGTCCGATACCATTGCTCCTTGCCGTCCTGTCGCCTGCCCCCGTATTCCTGGAACTTAATTTCCCCATAATTTCTCAACGCTAGCTTAGCCCCATTTCAGTGGCTCATCGCAGATGGTAAGCTCCTCGTCGTCATTTGCACGCAGTTCACTAGCGTTGGGTTGAACGGCGCCGTAGCCACTTGCTTGTTTTAGCGGTCTTCACGTGTCTGCCAAGCATATTTTCCACGAATGCTCGGTTGTGATAACGTTATCTCTAAATTAACTGATCCTTGCCAAGTATCAGGCATCCCCTATCCAGCTTTTCGGTATTTTCGATCTCTCCCAGCGAAGCCGCTAACCAGCTTGTTTTGCTTCTTGTTAAGTGCTCTTACGAAGTCTGGCTTGCCCGCTGCGGTGCTGTTTACTCCACCCGGCCGGCTGGCCTGCACGAAGTGTTTTCGAAAGTGCAGAAAGAGGCTTGGTTTCACCTGCAATGTGAGCAGCGGCTCCTCGGATATCAGAAATTAATCGACTGGACGCATGGTTTCCGCAATTTCTGATGTTCCAGAAGAGGGGCATAACTGTTAAATTCTAATGCTTTTTTTTTTGTTTTCCCGCGTTGCACCATGGCAAGGGACTAGAGGTAACAGCTTCGCCGTAACAGCGGCACAAAAAAAAAAAAAAACATTCTCGGCTCCGGAACACCCTGTCCTGGAAACGCATGCTACGGAACGCTTCCTAACAACGTTCTCTTTCCCTGTCACGATTTCTCTACATAGACATTTCCCGGCTCATGCACCCCTTCGGAAAACATGCGGGGCGTGCATATCGGAATACAGGTAATAGCTTCGCCGTAAAAGCGGGACAAAAAACTAGCCGGGGCTCGTCAAGTATGCTGTACGTTGAAAGTTTCAAACGATTTCTCTCTTGTCAATGCAACCTTACGGCGAGGCTAAAACATAATGATTCTAAATATTAAAGGTAGTGTCTATTATCACGGCCACCGTGGGAATTTTCGACAGACATTTCTCACGGCCGTCGCGTCTGATTGGCTAAGCACGGCACCCGGAGATTATCTCGGGCAAATATTCCCAAAAAAACCAGTTCTCTCTGCTGCTCCTGTGGCGCATGTGCTATAGCACTTCCTTTTAAACGAGAAGGCTCAGCTTCGAGTACGGCAAGGGGGAGGTTTTTTTTAGATTTCGGAATTGGTCAAGTTTTCTCTCATCATGATTTTGCTAATGGTTTTCTTCTTCCCAGTTATTACTATATCAAGTGATCGGTGCACAGTACTTATAAAAATGCGTTGGCTGAGATTTAATATAGGTTGTGTTCTGTGGGCTGGGTTAGGTAAAGTTCATGGTAGTTGGGTTGGGTTTTGGTATGTTATGATAGGTTCGGTTAGGTTTTGTCAGGTTAGGTTCGGTGAGACTAGGTTATGTTAAGTTACGTGGGGAAGTAATATTATTCAGCGAGTTTTAGGCCATCGAGCTTTTCTGGAAACTGCTGTGAGAATTACCCCGGGGTAATTTCTCAAGGCTGCTGTGAGATTAGACGCAGCCAAGATTAAGTCCACTTGGCCTCTAGTGTGTCGTAAGTTAACCACATTCTACTCAAAACTTTCTTGGAAGCTTGATAAAACAACTTAACTTATTGGAATTCAACTGCCATCAACGCAATCTGGTGAGTGCTCACTACACTGCACAGCCGCTGGGATACAAAGAAAGTCATACGCAGTGCAAATAGAGAAAAGAACACTATTGCCTTTCGTGTATTGCAATATAGCTTGGCGTTCAACGACCTGCTGTAGTGGTCATCGGGTTGAGATGTCTAGCCGCTATCCACGAAGACGTTGGTTCGAGCTATGTCTCAAGGAGACGTTCTTCTAACATAAAAGATGCAAACGATCTCATGCATATTCCGTGTGGCCCACTCGAAACAACAAAGCTCCTTTCCTTGCATTCGGGGCCGACTTGACCGCGGGTGAAATGTAAAAAATTGCGCGTGAAACGTTAGACTTTCCTTTCTTGCCTTCCGTGGACACGTTCCCGTCCTGTTGGTCTATTCCGGCTGGCGAAGCCTGCCTTCCCTTGTAGTAGTTGGCGGGGAAGCGCTGCTTACGCAAACCATTGTTCCTTTGATGCATGCGGATTCTGAAATATCAGTTGTTCTTAGCTGAGTTTGCTAAACCTGTGTACCCTACCGTACTCAGAAGATTGGCAGATCGATCTGTCTCGAATGGGTTAAGGCAATAGACTGTTACAAACAGCTCAGAAAGAACAACTATCGGGAACTCGGGGAGTGTAAGCTTACGAAAGCAACGGGAACTCGGGGAGTGTAAGCTTACGAAAGCAACGGAAAGCTTTGAAGGCAACTGCGTCACTGCGACTTGTTCCCGCCCAAGTAGATGCGTTCATTCGTTTTCAGTGCGTTGTTCTCTGCCATTGTAATTGTCTTTATATTTTTGTGGGGCAGTAACGAAGGTGGTACCGCTAAAATAAACGTGTATATGCTTCTTTCGTGCAGCCCCATTGGAATTAACACCTCTAGGCTTTGTCAAGAAAGCCCAGATCGAGGGCACATTTTACGATGCTGACGGTTGTGAGTTGCAAAGTACGCTCGGCTTTGGACTCACAATACCATTTTTATGCGTCGTTGATAATGTGATGCTGGTATTGAATTGAATTGGATGCAGAAGAAAATTATACCTTTTCCAAAGCACCCACCACACTCAGGAAGAAACCTGAAGCGTTACCAGAAAAAAAATTCTCGAGTACGTCGCCCCTCCTTCCCGGTAATGGAGGCGACAGCGAAAATTTAAGTGCGTCGTTACCATCAACCTCCAACGAAGAATTTACTTCGCATAAGTGGAGAGGAGCTGCTATTGAGAGTTAAATGTTACTCACAATCGAACCATCAACGTAATGCCAAAAATTAAAATGTTGAGAACGGATGTGTTCTTTTTCTCGAATATTGAACACTCTTTTTTTACGAAATAGCCCACAGTTTACATGGCACGTCTAATAATTCAGGACTTTATTTTCTGGGGATTGCTTAGGCAGGAATACCGGCCTTGTCTTTCTCATTTATTACTCAGCTCACTGTACTAAATGCTGCACATTACTTTTTAGCTGCACTATTAAAGTGGAAACTCAGTACTGGCATGGTTTGGTGGAACCATGAGTGCACTCAAAATGACACTTGTACGTTTAGTGGATACTACTTTCATCTTCGTTACACTCATTGCCAAACAGATGTTATATGATTTTATTTTGTCTAGAAATTTTTATAGCGACGAAATTACAGCAACCCTTTCACCCCCTGTGCAGGCATAGCCTTTCCAGGGTATGAATATTCTACTAAAATTGTCCAAACTGCCCCCCTTCCTTTGTAAGCAGAAGGAGGAAAAATGTGATTAATGTTGCTGCGCATGCTCGGCCGATTACTTTAGCTGTCATTTAATTAAAGAACACTACCAGCCGATTCGGCTACAATACTGTCAGCAAGCATACACAGCATTCCTTTCTGTTTTCGAGTGTCAGTACACAAGACAACAAGCTACAGCTAATAAAACCTGAAGCAAGACAACGTAAAGCAGGCCGGTTCTCAACTCTTCTTCGGCGCTCCGTAGAATCTGAGTAAGAGGGCGGATAAGTATTGAACGGTGATGCTTAACTGGAATGCGCTGTCCGAAAGGCCGCTGCGGAATGAGTATTGGCGCGGGTCGTATTGCGGCATCCCCTGCAATTTCGACGTTGTCCATAAGAACATCAACTTCACAGTTACAGCTAATGTTGATTTATTGATATATTTTGTTTCAAAGAGTAGTCACACCAATGCTCTCTGTCTCTCATTCTTAGACAAACACAGACAGACAGACAGACAGAAAGGCCGCCCCACTCACTCACTCACTCACCCCTCACTCACTTCACTCACTCACTCAACTCACTCCCCACTCACTCACTCACTCACTCACTCACTCCCCCTCACTCACTCACTCACTCAGGTTTTTTTTTGCGGAAATTAGCTGAAAGGGTTTAAAAAGAAATCCACAAAACTGTTTTCTATTCGCATATTTATTTCACTAGCTGCAGTACCCAACGATGCACGGGAGGGGGGGGGGGTGGAGGGGGCTTGCTTGTACACTTTCCGAAGAGTTTGTTGAGTTGGTCCATTTCCCCAGGTTTCCGCGGGAGGTAAGGGGTGGAGGTAAGGGTAAGAGAGGTAAGCGAGGTAAGGGAGGGAGGAGGTAAGGGAGGTAAGGGTACACAACGCGGCTGACAACCAGGGGTACACCAGCTTTATACAATTAAAGCTCGAGGGTAGCGGCACCCCTATAGTCCCGACCATCACCATGCGGGGATAGCACGCTCCTAACCAACTCG
Organism: Haemaphysalis longicornis; assembly: GCA_013339765.2. NCBI lineage: Eukaryota > Metazoa > Arthropoda > Arachnida > Ixodida > Ixodidae > Haemaphysalis > Haemaphysalis longicornis. The sequence goes on along the minus strand of CM023451.1, from coordinate 166,278,789 downwards.
GCTCCTACTCTCGAGACCCTTTTCCGGGAAACAAATCCGGGGTTTTTTTTTTTTTGGGAATCCTTAAAAAAAGGGGGTTTTTAAAATATATCCTTAAAAAAAGGTATTAAAATTTTTTTTCCTAGTAATATTCGGTTTTTTTTTTCCCCAAAAATGGGGGTGAAATGACGTTGACAAGGGTGGCGCTTTGTGCAGGTGTTCCACTCATAATATGTGAATACATGCATTACTAGGTCAGACAGAAGCCCACAGGGAGGGCGTAAGGCGGTGATGAAAGTGTCCTTTGTCTTCCGTGTCCACGTACTGAAAACCACTAAAACATGGTGTCGCTGAACAATGCTTAGCGGCAGGAATTTCTCGCTGTATGTTGTATAGCCTCGTTTCAGGAAATTGCGTTTGAGACGCGTACGGAAACAGCCGGAAAAAAAACTCACATATTTACGTAAAGGCGACACAATGACATATTCTAAATAAGGCGCAAGCACATATACTGCAAGGAGTATTAAGAAAAACAACAAAATTCAAGCGGTGCGGAATGGACGTATACAGGTGTTGTATGCGATGCTTGCGAAAGGCAATGATGGTGGCACGCGTGGCACTTTCAATGATTTCTCAAAAGCGGAATCTCGCGCAGGCGGAGCGTGACATCATGGAAAACGCTTCATATACCTCCGCAGAAATTTTATCTCTTTGCTGCAATAAAATGGTTGTTTTTAGAATAGCAGTTTCAAGTTTCGCGTGGTGTGTCGCCATATTGTCTTCTGCAGTAATTTTATGGCTCGAAAAGTGGTGTGCTCTGAGCCTGAAAGTTCCTGGAACAATTATTGTAAGCGCAGCAGACGCCAGTGGCAAGAGACGCTTTCGCAAGCTCCACATTCAAATCTTGTATACACTTTTCAAATTCATATTTTTTTCTTCTAGCACTTGCAGTATAGTATAAGTTGGCGCCTTATTTAGAATAGGACCACGTGTCAGTGCGCCATGTTCAACATCAGCGTGTGCATCTTTCCTTTGTGGGTGCTTGCGTAAGCGTCAGATGTTCCACCAAACTGCCCAGAACCAAACTTTGCTTAAGTTATTCTTCCACTTAGTTTATTGTTGAGCGCAATGAAAAGGCACAACCCGAGCAGTGGAGTGGTCAGAGAAGAGATAGATAGATAAAGTAGTTGGGCGAGAAGGCCAAGGCTAAGAACTGCGTAATAACCCGCGTCAAGAACAGTGGCCTTCAACGCGCTCCCCCGGGGCCCTTTTTTTGGCTGTTTTGCGCATGTTTTGGGGTTGCTTGGTCGCTGCCCCCTTCCACTTGCAAGAACATTATTATTTCCTTGTACCTGTTTATCGGTTCGCTAGGCGTTTCAGCTAAGGCCCACACCGAAATTCAAACATTGCATATAAAAATAACAATACAGATTTGCCATCAGTCATGTTTCTTTATCAGACGCAAAAGACATCTTTCTCAACCATGCGCGGTTATACCACACCTCTTTCTGTGGCCAATTTATCAATATCGGTATTTTGTAGCCGATTTTTTCAGCTCGCATGGAACATACAGTTTGAAAAGATGACTCAGAAATCGCAACTTTTGAAACAGAAAGTTTTATGTATGCGCTATTAATTGATGAACTACAAGAATGGTTGGGCACGCGTTTATATATGCTAAGCTTTTCCGACGTGAAAAAAACCAGCCATGCATTCCAAGACAAAGCTTGATGCAGGTACGCCGAGATATGCGAATTACACCTAAAAATTGATTGAATGTTGGACTACTTAAAACACCCGGGTAAATTTTCCCATGCCACCGCCTGCCCACTGTTTCCCAAAAGGGGGCGATTCAGTTTGGGCCTCACCACGTGCCAGCCAAACTGGTCACGTGCTATCAAGTCTCACACTCTGCCTAGTCATGAAAGTATCTAAAAGCGATGTGCGCAGACAAGACATCAGAGAAAATCAGGTTAAAAATTCTACGCAGGGAAACGGCCCGCTTCAACATGAGCGCGAACAGGGAGGCATAAAGTTATATACTCGCCTACTGAGGAATGACCCTGCACTAGTGGGCGGCGTTGGAGCTATGGGAAATGAGACCATTGGTTCGCAGGATTGCAGAAAATACTCGCAAGTATATATTTATAACACAGCTACTCAAATAAATTAAATAAAGACAAAGGAAGTACAACACAAGGACAGCCCCTGGTCTAAAACTAAAGTTTAAATAAAAGGGTGAATAGAAACACTTAACACAAAAAATAAAAACCTGCGCATGAGCAAAACAAGTTTGCAAAACCATGGTGATAAGGCAATAGATAGACAACGGCTACTGGCAAGGCCCACCCAGATATGCAATCTAAGAAAAAGGGACACACGCTTGCTTGGCTCACACAAATTTTCTCCACTTTCAGCTATGTGGAACGCTTTCCTATTTTGGGGGGGGGGGGGGGGGTTTACGGCGGGGCCCCAAATAAAATTTCAGTGCAGGAAAATTACGTTTATATCCGCTGCACTTAGTACAATGTGAAAGATTGGATGATGGGGCCAAATTTAAAGACAATTCATGCTATCTCAAAATACGTTGATACAACTTGCGTTCCACTTCTTTGTCTTTGTTTTTTTGGGGTGGTTTCATCCAAGAATATGTCGTTCCAACTAGCCCAGCTTGCAACCCTTCTGCAGAGAGATAGGCGAGGAGGGAAGGAGCCGTGCGCGGGACCCGCGTCGCCACTTAAGCGGGATTCCCCACGACGGAGAAATCCTCTCTTTTTGGGGCCCCCGGGACCCGCTCACGTGACCGGTTTTAGGCTCCGCCCTTGGTGGGGATTGCCCGCGGGGGCTCCGCGAAAAAAAATGCCTCCGCATGTTTTCGCTCGACGGCGGTGGCCCTCGGCGGGGAATGGAACCTGTTCCTCGGCGCTGTCGTCTGCTAGTCACTCCGCGAGTCCGCGGTGTGGATGCGCCGCCAGGACGGGTAATCCACTGATCTCCACTTTGTTTCTGGATGGCGCTTCGCCGCTTTCGCGGCCGGGCGCGCGCACGGGCCCCCGGAAATTCAACGGCTCGTCCCGGAAGTGGGGGGTCTGCTATGCTTTTCCACCGCTGATAAGCGTCCCGATTTGGGGGATTTTGGGGATTTTGTTCCACTTTAATTTCATTTTGGCCATACACAGGTTCAGATTGCAAAATATGCTTACCAAAAAATGCGACGTTAATGAAGCGAATTTAAATTTAAAAAAAACGAAAATGTCACTTGGGTTTGGGTTTTAGAAAAGGGCGGGAGCTTTAACGGGATTTGCAGAAATTTTTGGGTAGGGATTTATGCGAAAGAAAACAACGTGAGCACGGCCAAAAGGCCTTTGCCGAGTTCGGGCGCCCGTTCTGTCAAAAAAATTGCAGTAAAGTGGCAATGCAGAGCCTGTTTCCTGGGGATGGACCACGGACAAAAACCCCGGTTAAACAAAACCCCGGTTAGACAAAACCGCAGTTTGGGTGCGTTTTCACGACAGACGGAAAAATGCGGTTTTTTTGCTAACCCTGGTTACGCAAAATGAACTTGGCCCTCAGTTCGGTCACGAACCGCACTTTGCAGCCAAGTGCTCAAAAACGCACAATTGGGTTGGGGGGCAAGTGCGGGCCCTCAGCGGAAAGGGGAAAAAAAATCACCTGGCTTCGGAAGAAAAGGTTCTCAAATAGGGGCGCCCCAAAAACTGTCCCCCGGGCGCGCTTACGTTCTTTGCATCGGCCCCGCAATCAGCGCCAAATGCCCGGCAGCAGCGGTCGTTTTCCCCATCCGCCCGATCAAAATCCCACAAAAGCCGTGCTAAAATTTTTAAAAATTCCCCGCGTCGTCCGCCAAAAGGGGTATGCAGGCAATTGAAGCGTTTTCAGCCCCGGAAACGATCGGGGCGCCCCGTGGGGCCCTGCCTGTAAACCCCCCGGCGCGCCTGCCCGTAGGCACGGGTTTTTCGGCCCCCCAAACCAAAGACCAGGCACAACAGCTTTCGCTCGCCGCTCTTCGAAATCAATCTGATCGCGGAAAAAAAAATTCCGCTTTGGGGAAAATAAATGTTAGTGCGGTGAAAAATTTTGCTTGGTTTTAAATTTGCAGTTGTAGAGATAGCGGTGGCAAATATCACCGCGATGCTAAGATGAAAATTCCCAACACCGAAAGACCAAGCAAACCAACCCTTTTTCGAGCGGGTTTAGGGAAACCCCTTTTCGCCGCGCACGAGGCGTTGCGTTTTCGTCAAAACAATGCTTTAACGACATTCTTTTTTTTCTAATGCTTCTCTTTTTTTTCGTTGGGGTTAAAATGTGGTAATTTTTTTTTGTTGCGCTCAAAAATTTACTGCGGTTACCAAACTTGCAATTTCGCGTTTAACAACCAAAAACCCCAGTTGGCGATAACCGCGGTTAAAGTTTTGTAACCCGGTTAAAATTAACTGCGGTTATTTCGCCGTGTTAAATAGGGTAAGTTTGCCACCCAAAAGCCGGTTTTAAATCCGGTTGAGCGAGGGAATCTGCGTAACAAGGCCCCAGCTTAAAAACGACATGATTTGGGCTTTTCGTTTCCCTGCGTATCACGCACCCGCCCGAATATTGTAATATTTTCCCCCTGGGAAAGCTTCCCCGACGACTTTTGGTCTGCTTTTTCAAATTAAAGGCGCAACAAGCAGGCTTTTTTTGGGGGAATGCGTGCGAACCAGCCCATGCGTAGCATGCGCTTTGCTGGAACCCGGCCCGACTTTCCCGGGGGGGGGCGCTCGAAATTGGCGGGGTGCGCCGGAGAGCTCGAAGCGCCCTCCAGCAACTCGGTGGGGATCGTGGACAGTGGGTAATCCGGTCACGTGCTGTTGACGTCACATATCCGTCCGTCTCCGCGCGCCTGTTCCTCTGTTGTGTGAATCAGCGGGGCGCCCGGCACGGAGCAGCCGATTGCAGGGGAAAATAGGCGACAGGGGTGAGAAAGAAAGGGGGAGAAAGAGGGAAAAAAGACGTGCGCGGAACCCGTGTCGCCGCCTGGTGGAGGAAGGCGAGGCAGCCGCCGCAGCGATAGCGCGCGCCACAAATGAAGGCTAGAAGGCCACGTGCGGCGCCAGCCATGTGCGATGGAGGAAGAGAATATCTAGCTTGGTCGCTCGTACAGCGGCGAGCTTAAAAACGCCATGAGGCAAAAAAGATGATGAATAAGCAGTGTATTCATTGCAAACATGTCTGCATGTCACTGCGAAACCACGCCTCGGCCACACCTGACAATGAGCCTAGCCAGGGCAGTGAAGCTTTCGCTATAACTAGGGTTAACCAAAGCTAAAAAGGCACTTAAACCCAGAAATTTTGGTCTGTCGTTGTCTGTTTGTCTGTCTGCCCGTCTGTGCCCCATTCAGCCACCCGACCAAAGTAAAAATAGGCCTGCGCAAATCTTTTATAGTCACAGCTAAATATGCCCGTCAAAATCCGGTGTAATGTTCATACTTGTCCCTTGTTGAACAGAAAAAAAAACATTACGCAGATATAAGACATCAAAATAATACACAAGTGATATTTGCAGTGTTCTTTTATAAAAAATCATAGATGCTTGATTGTTAAGAAATGAAATACTACATCCAAAGCAGAAAAAAAAAAAACTCCGCCGTCGCCTGCTGTCGCCCGCGCCACTATAGCTTCTGGGGGCATTTTAAGAAATCAAGCGGCAACAGTTACGAAAGGTTCCACTAGATAGCTTCACGTTCTGCTTGGAACGCACGTGGACTTTTTTTTTTAGGGGAAAAGCGGTACTATAAGAATTTAGAGGGGCCCTCAATTCAAGCGCGTCTCCGCCGTACGGCAGCGCTGGCATCGAGGCAGCCGGCCTGGAGGAGTAAAACGCGGTAAATTTAAATTGACTTGAGCAAAACTTTAGCGAGTTTAATTTGAGAGGAGGCGACGGAAGAGGAAACATGAGAGGTGAGCGAGAAAGCGAAGGGAGGCATTTACTTGGCAAATGTCGGCAAAGTTATCGTCTTTTTCGACATTTGCAACGAAAAAAAAGCAGATACGCGGCCAATTTTTTGTCTTTTGTATTTGGGCGTCATTGGTCTCGCGCTACGAGGACCAAAATAAACAAGCTACGTAGGGCAGATCGTCTTCGTATCTGGCCTTGGCAACACAAGGATTGCCTCTATCATTACTCAGAAGCAACAACGCACTGCGTATCCACATCAGCAGGTCGAGGGATAAGCAGGTCGAGTTCCTCGTCTTTGTGCAACGCGTTTAAATCCTTACGAACTAAATCGTCCTAAACAACTCTGGTGTCACATGTCGGAAGCCTTTAGTTTCCATCCCCATTACTTGATGTGTGTCTTCATACCAGAAGTTACGGGGCTCAGATGATCGTGCCAGGAGTGATAACAACGTTGCCATAATTTATTTTTCTTATGCTCACGCACTTACACAAAAAAGCAGGGATGTGAGGGTGCAGGCATAAAATATTTCATTGAGAGGAACTTTCCGGAGCCTTTCCATGCTCATCTTACGCTGAAACAAACCGATCCTGTTTTCAAAATATACCGCTGTTGATAACCGTTTGTCTGCTTCGCGCATCGTGCATTGTGTGGACTCGTTATCAGATAATACTGCCCGTATTAACAAAGCCGTTTGCACGCACGACACCACGACGGTAGTTTGAGATTTAGGAACACTTTCGGTATTACCTTACATTTCATGGGCAACCAGCTGCACCAACGCACGTCCATTTAGAACCTGCAATTACAATTAATATTTTACGTGCGAAGAGCTTTGTTAGTTTCTTCCTTGCCTTTCCTTGTTCTTGTAAAACTTGTTTCCGGGAGCCCCTGCTAGCAATGCAGAAAAGGGGCGTGCATATCGGAATACAGGTAATAGCTTCGCCGTAAAAGCGGGACAGAAAACAAGCCCGGGCTCGTTAAGTATGCTGTACGTTCGAAGTTTCAGACGCTTTCTCTCTTGTCAATGCAACCTTATGGCGAGGCTAAAACATAATGATTCTAAATATTAAAGGTAGTGTCTATTATCACGGCCACCGTAGGAATGTAAAATTCCGTCCGACATTTCTCACGGCAGTCGCCTCTGATTGGCTAAGCACGGCACCCGCAGATTATCCGGGGCAAATATTCCGAAAAAAAGAACAGTTTTTACTGCTGCTCAGGCTGTGGCGCTGTGCTATAGCACTTCCTTTTAAACGAGAAGGCTCAGCTTCGAGTCCGGCACGGAGGAGGTTTTTATTAGATTTCGGAATTGGTCAAGTTTTCTCTCATCATGATTTTGCTAATGGTTTTCTTCTTCCCGGTTATTACTATATCAAGTGATCGGTGCACAGTACTTATAAAATGGGTTGGCTGTGATTTAATATAGATTGTGTTCTGTGGGCTGGGTTAGGTTAAGTTTGTGGTAGTTGGGCTGGGTTTTGGTATGTTATAATAGGTTCAGTTAGGTTTCGTCAGGTTAGGTTCGGTGAGACTAGGTTATGTTAAGTTACGTTAGGGAAGTAATATTATTCAGCGAATTTTAGGCCAGCGAGCTTTTCTGGAAACTGCCGTGAGAGTTACCCCGGGGTAATTTCTCAAGGCTGCTGTGAGATTAGACGCAGCCAATATTAAGTCCACTTAGCCTCTAGTTTGTCTTTAGTTAACCACGTTCTACTCAAAACTTTCTTGGGAGCTTGATAAAAAAACTTAACTCATTATAATTCAACTGCCATCAACGCAATCTGGTGAGTGCTCACTACACTGCACAGCCGCTGGGATACAAAGAAAGTCATACGCAGTGCAAATAGAGAAAAGAACCCTACCGCCTTTCGTGTATTGCAATATAGCTTGGCGTTCAATGACCTGCCGTAGTGGTCACCGGGTTGAGATGTCTAGCCGCTATCCACGAAGACGTTGGTTCGAGCTATGTCTCAAGGAGATGGTCTTCTAACATAAAAGATGCAAACGATCTCATGCATATTCCGTGTGGCCCACGCGAAACAACAAAGCTCCTTTCCTTGCATTCGGCGCCGACTTGACCCCATGCGGGTGAAATGTAAAAAATTGCGCCTGAAACGTTAAACTTTCCTTTCTTGCCTTCCGTGGACACGTTCTCGTCCTGTTCGTCTATTCCGGCTGGCGGAGCCTGCCTTCCCTTGTAGTAGTTGGCGGGGAAGCGCTGCATAGGCAAACCGTTGTTCCTTTGATGCATGCGGATTCTGAAATATCAGTTGTTCTTAGCTGAGCTTGCTAAACTGTGTACCCTACCGTACTCAGAAGATTGGCAGATCCATCTGTCTCGAATGGGTTAACGCAATCGACTGTTACAAACGGCTCAGAAAGAACAACTATAACGCTTCTTCGGGAACTCAAGGAGTGTAAGCTTACGAAAGCAACGGAAAGCTTTGAAGGCAACTGCGTTACTGCGACTTGTTCCCGCCCAAGTAGATGTGTTCATTCGTTTTCAGTGCGTTGTTCTCTGCCGTTGCAATTGTCTTTATATTGTTGTGGGGCAGTAACGAAGGTGGTACCGCCAAAATAAACGTGTATATGCTTCTTTCGTGCGGCCGCATTGGAATTAACAACTCTAGGCTTTTTCAAGAAAGCCCAGATCAAGGGCACATTTTACGATGCTGACGGTTGTGAGTTGCAAAGTACGCTCGGCTTTGGATTCACAATACTATTTTTTGAGTCGTTGATAATGTGATGCTGTTATTGAATTGAATTGGATGCACAAGAAAATTATACATTTTCCAAAGCACCCACCACACTCAGGAAGAAACCTGAAGCACTACCAGAAAAAAAATTCTCGAGTACGTCGCCCCTCCTTCCCGGTAATGTAGGCGACAGCGAAAATTTAAGTGCGTCGTTACCATCAACCTCCAACGAAGAATAGCTCACTGTACTAAATGCTGCACATTACTTTTTAGCTGCACTATTAATGTGGAAACTCAGTACTGCCATGGTTTGGTGAAACCATGAGTGCACTCAAAATGACACTTGCACGTTCAGTGGATACTACTTTCATCTTCGTTACACTCATCGCCAAACAGATGTTATATGATTTTATTTTGTCTAGAAATTTTTATAGCGACGAAATTACAGCAACCCTTTCACCCCCTGTGCAGGCATAGCCTTTCCAGGGTAAAGAATATTCTACTAAAATTGTCCAAACTGCCCCCCTTCCTTTGTAAGCAGAATGAGGAAAAATGTGATTAATGTTGCTGCGCATGCTCGGCCGATTACTTTAGCTGTCATTTAATTAAAGAACACTACCAGCCGATTCGGCTACAATACTGTCAGCAAGCATACACAGCATTCCTTTCTGTTTTCGAGTGTCAGTACACAAGACAACAAGCTACAGCTAATAAAAACTGAAGCAAGACAACGTAAAGCAGGCCGGTTCTCAACTCTTCTTCGGCGCTCCGTAGAATCTGAGTAAGAGGGCGGATAAGTATTGAACGGTGATGCTTAACTGGAATGCGCTGTCCGAAAGGCCGCTGCGGAATGAGTATTGGCGCGGGTCGTATTGCGGCATCCCCTGCAATTTCGACGTTGTCCATAAGAACATCAACTTCACAGTTACAGCTAATGTTGATTTATTGATATTGCCGCGAACCATACATTGGGTTTGTTTATTTGTGTTTTGCTTTTACCGCCCGGCTGCGCCGGTCTGTGTTATCTCCGTGCCAAGGGAAGCGCGTGTTCCATTCCTTCTTTCTGTGCCGCATGTGTTATCTGTTGTGATAGGGAGAGCATTCCGATTTACGTGAACAGCCCGGAATAATCTTCTTGCATCTACAATGTTCTCGATGCGAATCGATGGTTCCAGAACCACGCGCGCCGAAAGATAAAAAGCCTGCAGAGCAGACGCCGGGGCATTCGATTCTGCGACGCTCGCTGACGCAAGTCACTTTGTTGACCGCTGCTTCGCCGCCTCTGTATTCTTTTGAGTTGTTAGGGGAGCACAAGTTCGCTCCAATAAACTTGTTTCTCCTGCAAGACAACTGCGTCGTCCTTGGCTACGTGACATCTGGTGGAGGTGCGGGGTAGGCACCCTTCATGCCCACTACAACCTCTGGAAGCCGCCAAGCCAGTCCAACAAGAGCCAGCCTCCGCGTGCAAGATTTACCACCCGAGTTCGGTCTACTACCGGAGAAGACGAAGAAGAAAAACGTCGCAACCAGCACCATGCTCAACCAAGCCAATCCTCCTGTCGTTCTGCAGCAGCCACGGGAACCGCCATCATTCCGAGGAGCCCCCGCAGAAGACCCAGAAGAATGGTTGGAGAAACTGGAGCGCGTCCGGAACTTCAACAGGTGGGACGACGCAGAAACGTTCCGGCACGTTTTCTTTTACTTGGAAGATTCGGCTCGCACTTGGTTCGAGAACCACGAGAGCTCCTTGACAAACTGGGCTCAGTTCAAAAGCGAGTTCACTAAGACCTTCACTACCGTCGTGCGGAAAGAAAGAGCCGCCCTTTTGTTGGAAACGCGCACGCAACACCCCAATGAAGGCGTCTTGATCTTCGTTGAGGAGATGAAGCAGCTATTTCGCCGCGCGGATCCCGAAATGACGGAAGAAAAGAAGTTGCGGTTCTTAATGCGCGGAGTGAAGGAGGAACTGTTTGCCGGACTTGTCCGAAATCCGCCCAAAACCGTCGCCGAATTCGTTACCGAAGCCAGCACCATTGAGAAAGCCCTCGAGATGCGTGCTAAGCAGTATGACCGCAACTTTGTTGGCGCGGCCAATGCGAACGACTTTGGCAGCACGCGGATCCCGGCCGACAGCCTACGCGAGACTATCCGCGAAATAGTGAGGGAGGAGCTGCGGAAACTGCTCCCGACGCCGCCGCAACCACAAGTCGCTTCTCTTACCGACGTCATTAGAGAAGAAGTGCAGCAAGCGCTGGGAACTTCAACGACGCCAGTAGCACCTCGCGAGCCGCAAGCCATGACCTACGCGGCTGCTGTACATCGCCCTCGCCCACCTGCACCCTATCGTCACGAGGCTCCGTACCGTCGTCCCCTCTCGCCGGCCCGACCACCTGCGGCGCAACCCCCTGCCCCAAGGAAGACCGACGTGTGGCGAACGTCAGACAATCGTCCGCTGTGCTACCACTGCGGAGAGGCCGACCACGTCTACCGTCGCTGCCCCTACAGGAGGCTCGGTTTGCGAGGGTTCTCCGTCGACGCACCCCGCCCCCGAACTGGCCAGCGCCCATCGGAGATCGAAGAGTACCTGTCCAACACCAGCCGTCGACCAGCCCGTTTCAACCGTTCGCCGTCGCCCTACCCATACCAATCGCCGAACCGCCGTAGCAACGCTGACTTCGCCCGTGGAAGGTCCCCCAGCCCACGCGGGGGAAACTAAAAGCAGCAACTTCTGGAGGTGAAGTTGCTCTACGGCGGAAAAACTGGAAACCCTCCAACGACGCAAGGACGCGGTGAAGACAATGATTCACGACATGCCCTCATCAAGACGACCCAACCTAACCCTGACGAGACTCCCGAACACGACGACAGCTATACGCCGCGACGCGTACCCGACCTGACCGAGACGTCCGTTGAGAAGACGACGACAACGACGACGCACAGTGCCCTACCGCCAACACGCACAAGCCGAGATACGACGCCCCGACGAACCCGGAACTCGAGGAAGACTGCGTCTGACGTCAAGGTGTCCATCGACGGCTTTGACGTAGTCGCCCTCGTAGACACGGGAGCTGACTATTCGGTAATGAGCGGACCATTTGCGTCTAAACTGAAGAAAGTTATGACCAGATGGGATGGTCCGCACATACGCACAGCAGGAGGCCACCTCGTGACGCCAAGTGGAACGTGCACATCGCGCGTCACCATAGACGGCACGACGTACCCTGCGGTGTTCGTCGTTTTGCCCAACTGCTCCCGCGACGTAATTCTCGGAATGGACTTTTTGACGGACAACGGCGCAATAATCGATCTGCAGACGAAGTCGATAACTTTTTCCTGCGACCACTCCATGACGCCGGAATCGAACCCCGAACACCGTGCAGCTGTAAGGATCGCCGATGATCACGTCACCCTGCCACCCCGCGCAAGCTTGATGATCACCGTCTACTGTGAAGGTGCTGCTCCCGACGTCGACGCTATCGTGGAGAGTGACCAAAGGTTGCTTCTTGACCGCGGTGTGTCTGTCGCAAGAGGCATTGCACGGTTTAAGCAGCGCAAATCCCACGTTTTGGTCACCAATTTCACCGAGGAGTACCAGCATTTAAACAAGGGCGCTGCAATTGCGTTCGTCGAAGAAATGCAACAAGCAAGCGACGTGTTAGCCGTCGCCGACTTTGAACGCGCACCCGACGATACCTTCAAGCTTCCGCACCCCTTCGACGTGAATCCGGCGCTACCGCAAGATGAAAGGAACAAGTTATTGGCTTTGCTGCGTCGCTACAGCGAGTGTTTTTCGTCGAACTCAAAGTTACGTCAAACACCTCTGGCGAAGCACCGGATAATAACCGAGGATGGAGCACGACCTACCCGACAGTCACCGTACCGCGTCTCTTCCCACGAGCGGAAGCCATCCGGACTCAAGTCGACGACATGCTCAACGGCGACATTATACAGCCATCAAAAAGTCCGTGGGCTGCGCCGGTCGTACTCGTGAAGAAAAAAGACGGCACACTGAGGTTCTGCGTTGACTACCGGCGATTGAACAAGATCACCAAAAAGGACGTGTACCCCCTGCCACGAATCGACGACGCCCTCGACCACCTCTGCCATGCGAGGTACTTCTCATCGATGGATCTGAAGACAGGCTACTGGCAAATTGAAGTGGACGAGAGAGATCGAGAGAAGACTGCATTCATAACCCCGGATGGCCTATACGAGTTCAAGGTGATGCCGTTTGGGCTATGCACGGCACCAGCAACGTTTCAAAGAGTCATGGGCACTGTGCTAGCTGGCCTGAAGTGGCACACCTGCCTCGTATACCTCGACGACGTTGTGGTATTCTCAGGACTTTCGACGAACACCTCGCAAGGTTGCAGTCTGTACTCGAGGCCATCCGTACGTCGGGGTTACGCTGAAGCCTGAAAAGTGCCGCTTCGCGTACGAGGAACTGAAGTTTTTGGGCCATGTCGTCAACGCCGCGGGAGTCCTGCCTGACCCGTTGAAAACTTCAGCCATAGCCAACTTCCCAAGTCCGAAAGACAAGAAGGGCGTGCGCAGATTTCTTGGACTGTGGGCATACTACCGGCGCTTCGTCGCAAACTTCGCACGCATTGCAGAGCCGCTCACGCGCTTGACGAAAGACAGCACCCCTTTCAGCTGGGAAGACGACCAAGAAAAGGCATTCTGCGAGCTGAAAAAACATCTGCAAAGCCCGCCCGTGCTCGCGCATTTCGACGAAAACGCCGACACGGAAATACACACGGACGCCAGTGATATAGGCTTGGGTGCCGTCCTTGTCCAAAACAAAGCGGGTGCGAAAACGTAATCGCCTATGCCAGCCGTGGTCTGTCGAAGGAGGAGAAAAACTACTCTGCCTCCAAAAAAGAGTGCTTGGCTATTATATGGGCCATTTCAAAATTTCGCCCATACGTGTATGGCAGACCGTTCAAGGTTGTAACAGACCATCATGCGCTGTGTTGGCTCGCCAATTTGAAGGACCCCTCTGGCCGTCTTGGGCGGTGGAGCTTGCGCCTGCAAGAGTTCGACGTTACAATCGTTTACAAATCCGGGAGGAAACACTCCGACGCCGACTGCCTGTCCCGCGCCCCGTCGACCCGCCACCACAAGACTCCGATGAAGACAGCGCGTTCTTCGGGGTTGTTACGGAGAGCGACCTAGCCGCCCAGCAGCGTGCCGACCCCGACTTCGCGTAATGATCGACTACCTCGAAGGACGAAACGTCGCCGTGCCTAGAGCGTTCAAGCGTAACTTACCAGCATTCAGCCTGAAAAACTCCGTCCTCGTGAAGAAGAATTTCAGCCCCGGAACAAGAACGAATTATCTACTTGTCATCCCCGCAGACCTTCGTGACGAAATTTTGGAAGCGTCCCACGACGACCCGTCTTCCGGACATCTCGGCACAGCTCGCACTATTGCAAAAATTAAGGCGAAGTACTTCTGGCCCCGCCTTACATCCGACGTCACCCACTACGTTCGGAGTTGCCGGGACTGCCAGCGACGAAAAACGCCGCCGACAAGACCCGCCGGACTTCTGCAACCGATCACCGTCCCGTCGAGGCCCTTTCAACAGATTGGAATGGACCTCCTAGGCCCGTTCCCTACGTCCCCGATCGAGAACAAGTGGATTGTCGTAGCGACAGACTACATGACGCGCTACGCAGAGACCGCCGCTCTTCCGCGGGGGACTGCACAGGAAGTCGCCAAGTTCTTTATAAACCAAGTTGTGCTGCGACATGGAGCCCCTGAAGCCCTAATCACGGACCGCGGAACGGCCTTTACCGCGGAGCTGATGCAAGGAATCTTACGCTACAGCAACACGGATCACCGAAGAACGACGGCGTACCACCCCCAAACGAACGGACTAACGGAACGTCTGAACAAGACGATTGCGGATATGCTGTCCATGTACGTCGACGTTGAACATAAGACTTGGGACGAAGTCCTCCCGTATGTCACGTTTGCGTACAATACAGCGACGCAGGAAACTACGCAGATGACACCGTTCGAGCTTGTCTACGGAAGACGACCGACTACGATGCTCGACGCCATGCTTCCGCATCTAGAAGACGACGACCTCAACGCCGACGTCCAAGGATACCTTCAACGTGCGGAGGAGGCCCGCCAGCTCGCTCGAGTTCGTATAAGGGACCAGCAGCTGGTGGATGCCGGCCGCTACAACCTCCGACGCCGAGACGCCGAGTACCGCCCAGGGGACCGTGTGTGGGTTTGGACTCCCATCCGACGACGCGGACTCAGTGAGAAGCTCCTGCGACGGTATTTCGGACCCTACCAGATTCTACGACGTGTCGGCCAACTTACCTACGAGGTGATCCCCGATGGTGATTCCGGCACATCACGACGACGTACGCGGCCCGAAGTCGTCCACGTGGTTCGCTTAAAACCTTTCTACGGACGATGACGAATTTTATTTTCGGACTGTCGCTTATGTTAGCATCGGGTCGATGCACTCTTAGAGGGGGGGTAATGCCGCGAACCATACATTGGGTTTGTTTATTTGTGTTTTGCTTTTACCGCCCGGCTGCGCCGGTCTGTGTTATCTCCGTGCCAAGGGAAGCGCGTGTTCCATTCCTTCTTTCTGTGCCGCATGTGTTATCTGTTGTGATAGGGAGAGCATTCCGATTTACGTGAACAGCCCGGAATAATCTTCTTGCATCTACAATGTTCTCGATGCGAATCGACGGTTCCAGAACCACGCGCGCCGAAAGATAAAAAGCCTGCAGAGCAGACGCCGGGGCATTCGATTCTGCGACGCTCGCTGACGCAAGTCACTTTGTTGACCGCTGCTTCGCCGCCTCTGTATTCTTTTGAGTTGTTAGGGGAGCACAAGTTCGCTCCAATAAACTTGTTTCTCCTGCAAGACAACTGCGTCGTCCTTGGCTACGTGACAATATATTATGTTTCAAAGAGTAGTCACACCAATGCTCTCTGTCTCTCATTCTTAGGCAAACACAGACAGACAGACAGACAGACAGAAAGGCCCGCTCACTCACTCACTCACTCACTCACTCACTCACTCACTCACTCACTCACTCACTCACTCACTCACTCACTCACTCAGGTTTGTTTTTGCGGAAATTAGCTGAAAGGGTTTAAAAAGAAATCCACAAAACTGTTTTCTATTCGCATATTTATTTCACTAGCTGCAGTACCCAACGATGCACGGGAGGGAGGGGGGTGGAGGGGGCTTGCTTGTACACTTTCCGAAGAGTTTGTTGAGTTGGTCCATTTCCCCAGGTTTCCGCGGGAGGTAAGGGGTGGAGGTAAGGGTAAGAGAGGTAAGCGAGGTAAGGGAGGGAGGAGGTAAGGGAGGTAAGGGTACACAACGCGGCTGACAACCAGGGGTACACCAGCTTTATACAATTAAAGCTCGAGGGTAGCGGCACCCCTATAGTCCCGACCATCACCATGCGGGGATAGCACGCTTCTAACCAACTCGGCTCCTACTCTCGAGACCCGAGTTGTAATCGAATGCAAACTCTCGTGTATGTGTTTTTTTTTTTACTCTTTGCCGGACATCAACATCAACAAAAAGGCGGTTTTTCGCAAAATGGGATATGCCTTAAAAAACATCGCTATTATAAACTTATATATCCTAGTACGGTGATGTGCAGGATATTTTCTACTTCGGGGTAGTGAATATTCGTACAAATATGGGGGTGAAATGACGTTGACAAGGGTGGCGCTTTGTGCAGGTGTTCCACTCATAATATGTGAATACATGCATTACTAGGTCAGACAGAAGCCCACAGGGAGGGCGTAAGGCGGTGATGAAAGTGTCCTTTGTCTTCCGTGTCCACGTACTGAAAACCACTAAAACATGGTGTCGCTGAACAATGCTTAGCGGCAGGAATTTCTCGCTGTATGTTGTATAGCCTCGTTTCAGGAAATTGCGTTTGAGACGAGTACGGAAACAGCCGGAAAAAAAACTCACATATTTACGTAAAGGCGACACAATGACATATTCTAAATAAGGCGCAAGCACATATACTGCAAGGAGTATTAAGAAAAACAACAAAATTCAAGCGGTGCGGAATGGACGTATACAGGTGTTGTATGCGATGCTTGCGAAAGGCAATGATGGTGGCACGCGTGGCACTTTCAATGATTTCTCAAAAGCGGAATCTCGCGCAGGCGGAGCGTGACATCATGGAAAACGCTTCATATACCTCCGCAGAAATTTTATCTCTTTGCTGCAATAAAATGGTTGTTTTTAGAATAGCAGTTTCAAGTTTCGCGTGGTGTGTCGCCATATTGTCTTCTGCAGTAATTTTATGGCTCGAAAAGTGGTGTGCTCTGAGCCTGAAAGTTCCTGGAACAATTATTGTAAGCGCAGCAGACGCCAGTGGCAAGAGACGCTTTCGCAAGCTCCACATTCAAATCTTGTATACACTTTTCAAATTCAATGTTTTTCTTCTAGCATTTGCAGTATATATGTTGGCGCCTTATTTAGAATAGGACCACGTGTCAGTGCGCCATGTTCAACGTCAGCGTGTGCATCTTTCCTTTGTGGGTGCTTGCGTAAGCGTCAGATGTTCCACCAAACTGCCCAGAACCAAACTTTGCTTAAGTTATTCTTCCACTTAGTTTATTGTTGAGCGCAATGAAAAGGCACAACCCGAGCAGTGGAGTGGTCAGAGAAGAGATAGATAGATAAAGTAGTTGGGCGAGAAGGCCAAGGCTAGAGAACTGCGTAATAACCTGCGTCAAGAACAGTGTCCTTCAACGCGCTCCCGGGGCCTTTTCACGGCTGTTGTGCAGCATGTCTTGGCGTTGCTTGGTCGCTGCCCCCTTCCACTTGCAAGAACATTATTATTTCCTTGTACCTGTTTATCGGTTCGCTAGGCGTTTCAGCTAAGGCCCACACCGAAATTCAAACATTGCATATAAAAATAACAATACAGATTTGCCATCAGTCATGTTTCTTTATCAGACGCAAAAGACATCTTTCTCAACCATGCGCGGTTATACCACACCTCTTTCTTTGGCCAATTTATCAATATCGGTATTTTTTAGCCGATTTTTTCAGCTCGCATGGAACATACAGTTTGAAAAGATGACTCAGAAATCGCAACTTTTGAAACAGAAAGTTTTATGTATGCGCTATTAATTGATGAACTACAAGAATGGTTGGGCACGCGTTTATATATGCTAAGCTTTTCCGACGTGAAAAAAAAAAAAACCAGCCATGCATTCCAAGACAAAGCTTGATGCAGGTACGCCGAGATATGCGAATTACACCTAAAAATTGATTGAATGTTGGACTACTTAAAACACCCGGGTAAATTTTCCCATGCCACCGCCTGCCCACCGTTTCGGAAGGCGGCGATTCAGTTTGGGCCTCACCACGTGCCAGCCAAACTGGTCACGTGCTATCAAGTCTCACACTCTGCCTAGTCATGAAAGTATCTAAAAGCGATGTGCGCAGACAAGACATCAGAGAAAATCAGGTTAAAAATTCTACGCAGAGAAACAGCCCGCTTCAACATGAGCGCGAACAGGGAGGCATAAAGTTATATACTCGCCTACTGAGGAATGATCCTGCACTAGTGGGCGGCGTTGGAGCTATGGGAAATGAGACCATTGGTTCGCAGGATTGCAGAAAATACTCGCAAGTATATATTTATAACACAGCTACTCAAATAACTTAAATAAAGACAAAGGAAGTACAACACAAGGACAGCCCCTGGTCTAAAACTAAAGTTTAATATCAAGAAGGGTGAATAGAAACACTTAACACCAAACAATAAAAACACTGCGCATGAGCAAAACAAGTTTGCAAAACCATGGTGATAAGGCAATAGATAGACAACGGCTACTGGCAAGGCCCACCCAGATATGCAATCTATAGAATGAAGACACACGCTTGCTTGGCTCACACAATTGTCTCCACTTTCAGCTATGTGGAACGCTTTCATAATTTGGGGGGGGGGGGGGTTCACGGCGGGGCCTAAATAAAATTTCAGTGCAGGAAAATTACGTTTATATCCGCTGCACTTAGTACAATGTGAAAGATTGGATGATGGGGCCAATTAATGACAATTCATGCTATCTCACGTTGATACAACTTGCGTTCCACTTCTTTAGTCTTTGTTTTATTTCGGGCTGGTTTCATCCAAGAATATGTCGTTCCAACTAGCCCAGCTTGCAACCCTTCTGCCGAGAGATAGGCGAGGAGGGAACGGAGCCGTGCGCGGGACCCGCGTCGCCACTTAAGCGGGATTCCGACGACGGAGAAATCCTCTCTTTTTGGCCCGCGGGACCCGCTCACGTGACCGGTTTTAGGCTCCGCCCTTCGGTGGGGATTGCCCGCGGAGGCTCCGCGAAAGAAAATGCCTCCGCATGTTTTCGCTCGACGGCGGTGGCCCTCGGCGGGGAATGGAACCTGTTCCTCGGCGCTGTCGTCTGCTAGTCACTCCGCGTAGCTCCGCGCGTGTGGGATGCGCCGCCAGACGGATAATCCGGTCACGTGCTGTTGACGTCACATATCCGTCCGTCTCCTCGCGCCTGTTCCTCCGTCGTGTGAATCCCGCTTTAGCGAGGCGCCCGCACGGAGCAGCCCGATTGCAGGGAAAGATAGGTGACAGGGGTGAGAAAGAAGGGGTGAGAAAGAGGGAAAACAGACGTGCGCGGAACCCGTGTCGCCGCCTGGTGGAGGAAGGCGAAGGCAGCCGCCGCAGCGATAGCGCGCGCCACAATGAAGGCTAGAAGGCCACGTGCGGCGCCAGCCATGTGCGATGGAGGAAGACTGATATCTAGCTCTGGTCGCTCGTACAGCGGCGAGACTTAAATAACGCCATGAGGCAAAAAAGATGATGAATAAGCATTGTATTCATTGCAAACATGTCTGCATGTCACTGCGAAACCCACACCTCGGCCACACCTCGGCAATGAGCCTAGCCAGGGCAGTGAAGCTTTCGCTATCAACTAGGGTTAAACCAAAGCGAAACTACAGCATTTTTAAAGACGATAGTCTTTCTGCGGGCTACTTAAACCCAGAAATTTTGGTCTGTCTGTATGTCTGTTTGTCTGTCTGTCTGTCTGTGACCCGATTCAGCCACCCGACCAAGTAAAAATAGGACTGCGCAAATCTTATATAGTCACAGCTAAATATGCCGTCAAAGTCCGGTGTAAATGTTCATACTTGTCAACATTGTTGAACAAGAACAAGACATTACGCAAATATAAGACATCAAAATAATACACAAGTGATATTTGCAGTGTTCTTTTATAAAAAAATCATAGATGCTTGATTTTTACGAAATGAAATACTGCATCCACTGCAGAAAAAAAATTAACTCCGCCGTCGCCTGCTGTCGCCCGCGCCACTATCAGCTTCTGGCGGCATTTAAGAAATCAAGCCGGGCAACAGTTACGAACGGTTCCACTAGAATAGCTGTCACGTCTGTTTGGAACGCACGTGGACTATTTTTTTATAGGGAAACGCGGTACTATAAGAATTGACGTAGGACGCCTCAATTGAAGCGCGTCTCCGCCGTACGGCAGCGCTGGCATCGAGGCAGCCGGCCTGGAGGAGTAAAACGCGGTAAATTTAAATCGACTTGAGCAAAACTTTAGCGAGTTTTAATTTGAGAGGAGTGGCGACGGAAGAGAACAGCATGAGAGGTGAGCGAGGAAAGCGAAGGGACGGCATTTACCTTGGCAAATGTCGGCAAAGACTATCGTCTTTTGTCGACATTTGCAACGAAAGGAGCAGATACGCGGCCAATTTTTTTGTCTTTTGTATTGGACGTCATTGGTCTCGCGCTACGAGGACCCAAATAAACAAGCTACGTAGGGCAGATCGTCTTCGTATCTGGCCTTGGCAACACAAGGATTGCCTCTATCATTACTCAGAAGCAACAACGCACTGAGTATCCACATCAGCAGGTCGAGGGATAAGCAGGTCGAGTTTCCTCGTCTTGTGCAACGCGTTTAAATCCTTACGAACTAAATCGTCCTAAACAACTCTGCTGTCACATGTCGGACGCCTTTAGTTTCTGTCCCCATCACTTGATGTGTGTCTTCATACCAGAAGTTACGGGTCTCAAGATGATCGTGCCAGGAGTGATAACAACGTTGCCATAATTTTATTTTTCTTATGCTCACGCACTTACACAAAAAGCAGGGATGTGAGGGTGCAGGCATAAAATATTTCATTGAGAGGAACTTACCGGAGCCTTTCCATGCTCATCTTACGGCTGAACAAACCGATCCTGTTTTCAAAATATACCGCTGTTGATAACCTTTGTCTGCTTCGCGCATCGTGCATTGTGTGGACTCGTTATCAGATAATACATGCCCGTATTAACAAAGCCGTTTGCACGCACGACACCACGACGGTAGTTTGAGATTTAGGAACACTTTCGGTATTACCTTACATTTCATGGGCAACCAGCTGCACCAACGCACGTCCATTTAGAACCTGCAATTACAATAATAGTTTACGTGCGAAGAGCTTTGTTAGTTTCTTCCTTGCCTTTCCTTGTTCTTGTAAAAGTTGTTTCAGGGAGCCCGTGCTAGCAATGCAGAAAATGTTAAGGGAGTACGAAGCAGCTAAAGGTGGTTAGCACGTTAAAATTCCCATAGAAGTTTCAAGCGCTTGATGACCTCCAATAAGGAGTCACGATACTGTTTTGGCAGGTTTGCTGCGACTACACTTGGTGTTTAATACATATGACAGTGTGCGATACAAATTTTATTCCAAAACTACTAACTCTAATTCACGGCAACGTAAACAACGCACCGGGCGTTGTTGACTTTGCTATTGCTACTTAGTGATTGCTAACTGCAATTAACAAGTGTTAACTGCAATTAGCAACATAATTGATAATTGCTCAAATTACTGTTGTGATCACGAGGTCGCGGGTTCGATTCCCGGCTGCGGCGGCCGCTTTTCTGATGGAGACGAAAAGCAACAACGCCCGTGGGTACGTGATTTCTGCGCACATTAAAGATCCCCCGGTGGTCGAAATTAATCCGGAGCCCTCCACGACGGCGCGCCTCATCGCCGGCGTAGCGTCGGTGCGTCAAACCCTACAATCAATCAATCAATCAATCAATCAATCAATCAATCAATCAATCAATCAATCAATCAATCAATCAATCAATCAATCAATCAATCAATCAATTGATTGATTGATTGATTGATTGATTGATTGATTGATTGATTGATTGATTGATTGATTGATTGATTGATTGATCAATAAAATTACTGTTCCTGAAGGAACAGCAAGTAAACTAAAGAGAATCCTTCAGGTTAAGGAATAGAAACACTTGCGGCTCGGAATGCGTAAAATTATTTCCTGCTTGCAGTGTACATTACCCATAAAAAACCCAGGGGGTGTGTGTTGTTTCTGCAAAAAATGTTATCGCACGTTTTATTTTCTTTATGAGTAGAATACAGCGCTCTGCTAATAGTACGTCTTATGAAAACAAAAGATTGCTGTTTAGTAGGGAGCAATGCCACGGCTTCGATCTCTCGATCGGTATTGTTGTTTTAAACTAAAAAAAAAAACGCATCAGCAAGAACTCGGTAAACCCGTCAAGCTATCACGCTGATGTAGTTTGATTGGGTAAACGTTTATATCGTTGCCTTGGCTGGTGATAAAACAAATGTGGAAAACTATCTCTAATCACGCTGGCCGGGACATTGACTTGCGCGTCTTTCACAGGGCGACACAACGTGCTACCCGAGTGGTATACTTGATTGATTGGAGTGTTTAACCGCGCCGGCGCAAACGCAGGCAATGAGGCGCGCCGTAGTGGGGGGCTCCGGATGAATTGTGACCCCCTGGGGATCTTCACACGTGCGCCCAAATCTTGTACACACGGGGCGTTATTGCTTCCTGCCTCCATCACAAAAGCGGCCGCCGCGGCCCGGGAAATCGAACCCGCGTCCCCGTGCTCAGCAGCAGAGTGGTATACTAAGAAATGCCTTGTAAAGCCAGAGTTCATCACCAAGTGAGCTGCCGTTAATGAAGCTCACGTACTGTGATAAATGCGTTCAGCTTATGAGCATGCTCAACTTATTGCGGTGGCTTGTGAACCCGTGGTATCTGCAGACAGAATCTTTTTAGGGGTCACAGATCAAGGTAGACTGTCAGCCTTGCCGCGTACCAGAATAACGTGAGCGGCTTTTGCCATATTTCTTCGCCTTCAGTATCTCATACGGATAGTGGTCTGTTGATATAAGTGTCACCGTCGCCCGCCGACGCTAAAAAATTCAGCTACCCGCTTCGCTTTCAACGCGCACATACGCGGTGGGGCGTGGAGGTATCCCCTTAGGACAGCCCTATTGGATCGCTTTGCGCCCACCTATAGTGCGCGCCCCTTGCGAATACCCTTGAATATGCAGGAGACTTGAAAGGAAAACAGAGAAGAAGCTCGAAAGTGCGAGCTTCAGAAGCATTTCATGGCGTATTCATCTTGCCTTACTTCTCGTATGGTATAGGTTCCCCTGCCGATAATGCCCAAGGCAGTCTCTTAAGGACCAGCGTAGCCCCTTTAGTAAAGAAAAGAAAAATGAGAACACATCGCCGTGTTTATAAATGGTGGCGTCGAACGGCAACAGCTGAGTCGCTTTATTTAGGGTCATTTGTCATCAGGAAATGCATAACGTTTAAGAGGCCACCGGTTCGGAACGTAATTTATCGATCTTCAAATGATTAATTGCTATGTCAACGGCACCACCCGCATGTTACGTTTTCTTTTCGTTTCTTTTCTACCGTTGTTTTTGTTTTAGATGCGGAACATCTCGTGCTCGGGGCTGTGTCCCTCCCTCCTTTGTCCGCCGTCCGCACTCTACTCTACTGCGCATGCGCGTCTCTTTAGCCCCGTCAGCGCTTGGGCTGACGTCAGCGGAGTCTACTATAAAAAAGGAAATAGTTAGGCGGCGCCCGGTTTCGATCCACGACTCTCTGGCCGCAACGGGAGGTAGCGTGGCGCTCTTCCCACTGCGCTACAACAGAGACGGGAGCATGTGCCACGAACGCGCCTTACGTCCTTCACTCATTCAAACTACGCGTCAAGAACATACTGATACAACAGAAGGCACGCGAAGATGAACGTCAACGGAAACGACGAACTGAAAACTATGGGAACTTCAGTCGACCCCATGGGTGCTTCGCATACTACTCAGGGTTCCCCTACGGGAAGATGGTGTAATTTTGTTTCCTCTCTGTTCCCCCCAACTTCCTCTAGTGCCCTCATAACTGTGAGAAGTATGAGTTAACTGCGTAGGTCAAAATTATGGCGCCATCGTGGCCAGAGATGGCACAAAAAATGGCAGACGACGTAAAGGACAAGAATTGACAGCTGAAAAAATGCCCAGAAGTCACATTTGTTAGAGGAGTTTCTATAAACAAGTTAAAGTGAAAAAAAACCTTAGCGAGCATTGTCTGATCTGAATTGAGCACGAAGCCTGCGGAATGTGAGACGAGCACGTGTTTTTAAAGCAACCACGAATCCAAAGCTTCAGCAAAATAAAAGCTGAGGTAGAAACTGCTTTGTGTTCAAAATCTAAGCAGAGAAAAAGAATGCGTCGTTAGCGAGAAATGCCATCAAGTTGCCAACTTTAAATAGTGCTAAAGTGTTGTCGACGTCGGCAGTAATGATATTCGTTTCCCCCGAAGTCCGGTGCCGATCAGGGACCCAATTGCCCGGGCTCCGGGTGATTTGGCAGGACACTCAACAGGGCAATGGTGTTGAAGTTTTCTGAGATGGTGGCCGAATTGACGAACTCGAGGCGTTTGGGTTTGGGTTTGGGTTCGAGCCAGCGCCTCGTGTTGTCACTACTCCCGTCCGTCCTTTATCACTGTTTTGAATTCAGGATAAGGATCCGTTCACGGACTTTTGCCAAGCTAAGACAAGAAGGGATTTGCCTAGCCCAAAACAGAGGGGGAAGTTGGTGAGGGCACCCCTTCATTCTAAAAGGTGATACGCGGTCCGTCACGTGCAACGCCCTACTGTCGACTCCCGCTCTAGGCCGCCGCTGCTGCATGCTTTTCGCACACAGAAATTCGCCATATAATTTGTGTGCTGAGCAACAATAATTTTGTGGCTTAGATAGCAAATCGTGACCGACATTGTGTTTGGAACGTAGTTCAGTAGCAGAGATATCGTATGCGTTTTTTGTAAACAGGACTACTTGAGCGTAAAATCAAACAGGGCGAACATAGCACTGCCATCACTGTGGAACGAAGCTGTACAATAACCTTCGTTTTCCTTCTAGTGTTTCTTTAAGCACATAGGAGCGATAATGTCGGCTGATAAATAAACTGGCGTTTTCGCCAGAAGGCAGGCGAGCAAATTTTTACTGGCGCCGGTGATTGCCTCACGTTGTCTAAAAATATCATGGTCTAGCTAGCTCGCTCGCTCGCGTTAATGGGTACAAATAAATCACTGGCGTTTCCAACTTCCTCACTGGTCGACCGGGTGCAGGCGGCCATGACGTCATATGGACTCCAGTGAACAAGGAACCACTCCCAACGGGACGCAAGACCCACTTTAGAAGGTCAATAAATGTATCATCCCTCTCTCCCACTTTCTCTCTCTCTCTCTACTCGATGACACTAAAGTTTTACCAAGAAGCATACTTTCGATCATCATAAGTTGCTCTCGTTGTCTATGTCTGGACCGAAGGTTGGCCACAAACCTTATAAGTACAGACTACCAGAACTGTCGCCTTTGATCATGGTTAGTGCCGAGGGCCGTTATCGTAGATGCAACATATCAACAAGGAGCTGAACGTAAACCCGTCGCAATAGTCGCCGTCATGTCTGTGTATTGTAACGTAGATACCAGGACAATCCACCTTTCCGGGCATAACCTGCACACGTGCCTCGTGCTAGAGTCAGTCAGCATTCTCCGCTGAGACTCGCCGTCCGAACACCCTTGCTGCCTGGCCTTTACTAGTAACCGTCACGTCCAATAAATGGGCGCATCACCACCCTATAAGCACATCTAAGCTGTCTACACCTGCGTCTACTAGGACGCAAGAGTACGGCGCTTGGTGCGGCGTTGTAAAATAGAAATATAGTTGCATTATTCAACGTCGTTTCATAGTCAATTTCAAGTAAACCAAAATTACCCGCAGGAGCGCTGAAATCGGAAACCACCTTCAGCAATTGACTGCCAACCTTTTATACGAGCACCATTATCTAGAAACGCAGACTCTCCAGCCTACCTGAATCTTAGATTATTATTATCCCAAAGGAAAGAAGCAATGTAACTTTTATTCTGATTAAGAATGCTGGCTCAAAAACTACTTTAAAGGCGATTTTAAGTCACAAAATACCACAGAAAAGAGGAACTGCTCAGGCCACACACGACGACTATTAAAAAAACTGCAGTAATTTTATTAACCTTTTCTATATACTAAATGTTCGCAGAGCGTTGTCAACAAACACATCCGGTACTTAGAATAGGAGGTCACAAAGTGTCTCAGCCAAAAGCTGCTGCTACCTGTCAGATGACTGTCAGTGGCCTTGGCGTTCTTTGAGCTCCGAAATTGCGTCGTTACAGGGGTGTAGCGGTGATTGGCCGGATTTATTTCAGTTGCAGCAATAAAATCATTCGATACCTTCTTAAAAAATTGGCCGCATATCTGCTCCTTTCGTGGCAAATGACGTCAAAAGACGATAGTCTTTATCGGCTTTTGCGAAGTAAATGCCTCCCTTCGCTTTACCGCTCAAACTCTCATGTTGTTCCTCTTGCGTCGCGCTCCTCCCAAGGTAAAGACGCCAAATGTTTGCCTAAATCATTTTAAATTTCTCGCGTTCCACTGCTCCAAACCGGGTGTCTCGATGCGAACGCTGCCGTGCGTTAGTCGAGGCAGCCTACTTCAACGTTTATAGAACCGCATTTCCCTGCTCCACGTGCGTTGCAAGCAGAACGTGGAAACTATCTAGTGGAACCTTGCGTAACTGTTGCCGATTGATTTCTTAAAATGGCGCCAGAAGCTATAGTGGTGCGGGCGACAGCAGGCGACCGCGGAGTGAATTCTTTTTCTGCAGTTGATGAAGTATTTAATTTCGCAAAAGTCAAGCATGTTTGAATTTTTGTAAAGGAACACTGCAAATATCCACTTCTGTATTGAGTTGTTGTCTCATATTTGCGTAATGTTTTGTTCTTCTTTAACTCCCTTTAACTCGCCGCAATCCCTTATACGTTACTTGACGGAATTGACACAAATACAATCAAACCAAACCATGCTCTCTCTCTCTCTCTCGAAAACCGGGCGACTGCTGCTCGCCCGCTATCCCCGATGACGGCGCATCGCGGGGCCAATGAGGCAGCGAAATCTGCCGCGTTCCGAAAGTTTTAGGTCCATGGTTCTCTGACCTGGGTAGCTCCTCCCCGCGCTTCTTGAATTTTCGTCGTTCGGCAGCACCTCGACCACCGCGCCGATACACTCCGACAAGTAGGAGAAGGCGGAGGCGCGAGCCGAATTCACCTTCCCGTCGTTGCGTTGATGTGTGTTTCTAGGCTTATTCTTCTAAACTCTACCATACCCTACACAGTACTTTTGGTTAACAGGGTGGCTATTCATAACAGAACGTAGCTTGAAGTTATGCCTACTAAGGCTCAACGTAAACTCCACCTTGGGGGTCTCAGAAAGGCGATCAACAGTCGAATATCCTGGCTAAAAAAAAATACTCGGGACATGCTCACAAAAAAAAAAAAAAAAAAGAAAACTCCCGGGCCATCTCCACTAACGTGAAACCTGGGGAGGGGCGAAGCATGCAGTGTATAAAGTGTATTCTTCGCGCCTCGGCGTTTTTGCCCACGGAGATGAAACGGTTGGGGGTTAGATGTTTACAGCGTTGTTGTAAAGTATTGCGTCTTTGAAGCGCAAAGCGTAGTAGTGCGAGGCGTTGGAATACGAGTTACCCGGTGCGTTCTTTTAGTACGCGATACGTTTAAGCGCGAGGAGTTAACGCTTGTACCTGGTGTTTTGTAGCGTCACTACATCAATGATGACATGAGACTACAACGACGTTCTAGCGCGAGGTGTGAACGAGTTTCCCGGTGTTTTTAGTCCCCTTGACTACAAGAGAAGACGACATGAAACGACGACATGAGACGCCGATAGCCCGCTCCCCTCAGGGGCTTCGCCCCTAAAAAAGGGGTGTTCCCAGAATCCTACAGCCAGAATTCTTGTAAAGAATTCCTGCTGGTTGCCTGTAGAGTTGCTCAAATTCCAATGAGCTACGTGTAGCCATATTACTATTATCCAAAGTTAGAGGCGAACGCGGGTCCGTGCCAGCATGACGAGCCCGTTCGCTGCGACGCGTCATGTGGCTGCGAACGCGGGTATACAGTGTCCTGGCGACCCCATTGAGTGTCGACAACCGCAGGTTAACGCTAACTGTACGGTTTGAGTTTTAATGATGCCAACCGGTACCCGCAGCATCATGTACAATGAGTTTGACGTTGCTTGGCACCTCGTCAAGTCGTTTTAAAGTACGCTAACGTTTAGAAATCGATATGAGTCGAGCAACGTATCCACTCAGGTAGATTGGCCGGTGACGGTGACAGCAGCCGGTAGAGACGCACGGCCGCTTCACCAATTTTCGTTTGGCTGCAACGTCAACACAACAACCAATCAATCTGACACCAAATAAAGAGGATTAGCCCATACCAATGGAAACTGCCGTGACAAGTTCGATACTTATTGTCCCGTTCCCATTTGTCTACGACGTCAACATGCCAGCGCACAATGGTCAAAAACCCAGTCTAAGGAACTGACAAGTGATAATGACAGCAGCCTTAAAAGAGGTTCATGTCAGATTCACCAATGCCTGTTAGCAACGAGTTCAATATACCCTGTCACATTAGCTCTCACAACTAGACGAAAAGTTACGTCCAGGCATTCTCACATAACAACACAAAACTAAGGTCCCCCCCCCCCCCCTCATTTTTTCTAAGGCCAAGCGTAACTCAAGTTCATTGGTGTTCGCTTAAGTAGGCCCCCCTCAACTGATAAACGTACGCTCACGTTGCACCAGCAAAGCAAGTCTGGACACCGGCAGCCTCGATTACTGTAAATTCTGACGGCTGTGGAAAGCGAGAACGCCCGGGTGTTCGATATTTCGGCGCACGTTAAAGATCCCTAGGCGTCCATAATTAATACAGAGTCATCTACTACGGCGCGCCTCATCGTCCGTGTAGCGTCGGCGCGATAAAACCTCCCGTACAATCAATCAATCAACTGATTACTGTAAAACGCACGTGGGGTGTGATTGATATCCGCTATTACCGCACATTTTCTCGTGAATTTACCAGCTTTTCTTGTTGCGTATCTTTTTTTTTTCATTTCTCATATAAAAACAAAAGGAAAGAATTGTGGGAAAGCTTGCACAAAGTCGCGCAAGACTTGAACCGCAGCGAAGCCTTAGCATTTCTTTCGACGTGAGCAGTGAAGGACACATCACCACGCATTTGTAAAAGTGTGAAATCGTGTATATACGTGTTCCCTCGTCGCTTTGCACTGGGCCAGTAGTAGTCATAGTCATAATAATCTAACCTCGGTATTCCATGGCATGGAATGTATGCAGGCAACCAAGTATGCGCCGCCATATCTGTGGCCAAGCGTCTGTTGCTAGGCGACGTTGTGCGAGCACGGCCGGCAGATCAGGCACCCCTCTTCTTAATGCAACCGTGTGAGTGCGCCCGTGGCCTCCGCGATTTGGCTGCCGGGCGGCGCGCCGCCGGTAGCCGATCGCGAAGGCCACGGTGCGCCGTCACTCGTTACGTCGGGCTCCGCGAGATGGCGGCACTTGTCCGTGCTAAGCACGACTGTGAAACACATGACTGTGTTTCACGTTACGAACTCTTTGCCGAACACAAAGTATTGCGTCGAGTTCACTGTGAGTGCGATTAATAACATCTCTGTAGGCGCCACAATTTAGAATTGGATTGGAATGGAGGCAGGTGTACTCACGCTGGGTGTCTTTTTTTTTTCTTCGGCGTGCGGCCGCAGTGACCCAGGTTGCGCCGTGTTCGTGGCGCATCGGCCATGTCTGTGGCCGTTTCCAGTGTTGCTCAGCGAAGAAATTGACCGCTAAACTTTTCAACGAATACCGTCTATATCGTCGTGTTCCTCATGGTAACTATTACACGGAGTGGGCAGGTCTTCTGCAGCTTTCCGTTGCCGCCTCTTGTTAAGAACTGGTGAAGGTGCAGAATTTCTTTCTACGTGAGCACTGCGCGAGCCGGGGACTCTGGGCGGTCGCCGGGAGGCACGCGCTAACGACCGCTTGGCATTTTCTCGCTCCTCGGCATTTTTTCGCTCCACGGGGTGATCACTGGTTTTCTTTCTCTTTTTTGCTAAAGCCACTGCACGTGCCGTGGAGCGTATATGCTTTTCCTAGTCAGTACAGCCAGCCGTCCCCTGAGCTTGCTTACGGGGGTTATATCACAGCATAAACGTACCATACAAAATACAAAAGCACCCGAAGGGAAATAAATGACAGCCAAAACGGACCTGCAATGGTTGAAAATCACGGTGTAGAAAAATATTCAACAGAAATAGCCCAAACCAACCTAAAAGCGAACACCCGCAAGCACGTGCAAGAAGCAGTAGCTGAAACTGACCAAAAAGCAACGAAAATACCAGAAATCCTATTTATAATGCATGAAGATGTCATAAATAGATTATATGCTTGAAAACAACTGTTAATATTCAAATACGACAAACCCCTGAAAATGAAAAAAAAGAAAGCCGTAACGGGATTTCCACCCGGGTTGGGATGTCTGCTTTGCAGGCAGCGGAACTACTACACTACGAGACAAGCGATGTGAGCGATGCAAATTGAGTGCCACGTGCACGTGGACATAGCTTCAAAGATGACCGTAGATGGCGTCATGCGTCGCTTGGCTGTGCTGACTAGGAAACGCCTATACGCTGCCGAGGACGGTCGGCGATCGCATGTTCGTTTCCCGCTACACCGACGTGCGACGGGATCCACTGGAATTGCACGGTGAAGCCTTCATGCTTAAGCCGCTTTAGTAGAAGTAGGGATCGCTGACAAGGTCTTTTCAACAGGTATAACCCCGCTGCAATAGGTTGAAGGGCTGAACTTTGAATCGCTGAATATTGTGACTTTTTGCCTTTCAAACGATGGACAGTTGCCGCAACGCAGCTTCTATGGCAACACACTCACTCGCTGTAGATGAAACCAAAGGCGTCACCCTGGCAGCCCACGAATATTCAAACTGGGTATGAAAAAAGCCGCCGCGCACACCCCACACCCCACAAAGCCGCCCGCGCACACCCAGCGTCCGCCGCGCACACCCCAACCGATCCATCAGTGTATATGTGCAGAGAGTCCCCCGTATTTCCCGTTCCAAATGCTCCAGCACCAGCGATCGTGCTTCAGCAATAGGTGTACAACGCTCGAGCGCATATGAGGGATGGTCAATGCACAATCCACACACTCGTGGGGACCAAGGCGGGTCCAAAGTAGCCCTTTTCCCATGCCATTTGGGGACACAGCCCTCCAAGAGTGTTTAGTGTTGCATGAGCACGAGACTCTACCTTAATCGTAGATGCCGCAGTAATGCTAAGCCAGCACTTGTTTCTCCGAGGCGCAGCACTTGCATAAGCAAACGTTGAGACACCTGAAGACGAAGGGGTGTTGACTGCGCCTCATGGAGGATCTTGTTGTTTCGCAGCTGCTTGAGGGACGCCAAGAGACAGCCTAAGCCCTTTCCTGTGCAAGGATTCCAACCGCTCGTATTGGTGTCTCTGAAGGCGATATGAGAGGCAGCTGATGAAGCATGCGGTTCAAGATCAAGGCTTCGTGCAACTTGACCATAGAGGCTGGGTGATTTCCCCACGTCACAACCGGCAATTCTCTCCGCAGTACATTAAGTCTGGGCGCCACAGCTTAGCCAAGGACGCCTTACTTATTTTAATTTTATAGTTGGTTGGGTTATACCAGCTGAGGTACTTATTTTAAGTTTATAGTCGGTCACTGACAACAGCAGTGTATGCATGCAAACGAAGGCTTGCTGATCAAAACCAGCCAGGTGGCAAACGTAGAAATTATTGAAACAACTGTTCCTCGTGTTTTGAAACCTTATTTTAAATACTATTTGAAACTTTGTAATAGTGCTGCTCACTTCGAAGCAGAATCACATATTGCATTATTTGCTTCAGCGTTTAAAATTTTCGAATAATTGCGTGCCACTACAAATGTGACATTGAGGAGGCTGCTAGTTAAAACCGCATAAAGCTCATGTCTACCTTGCCCACAATGGCAGTGCATAGTTGGCAGCTCATATCCCTTCCAGAAAAATGTCAAGTCTGTGCTCACCTTCGAAGTCATCTTGACATACAGTGGACTCGTGTGGTGCCTGGTCTGCAATAATTGTTGTCATTGTATTAGGTCTGCACTGCAGAGCAGATTGATGAGATTCACATCAAATGAACTCTTGTTGTGCTGCTTGTCTTAAATTACTGAATTCAAACAGAATCATGAATGTCCGATTAACATGAGAGCTAGCAGTATGGCAACTTCTCTCGCGTGTGTCATAATGCTGGCAGCAGCGGGCCGCACTTTTTGCCATCTGGTTATGTGAGAAGGAGCATGAACTTTGAAGTCTCAGATTTCCAGCTGCAAGCAAACCTTGGAGTAGATGCTTCCACTTATCACTTTCTTATTTTGTTAGCAGCTTTCACTTTTCACCACATGGCAGTCCGAAGATGCCCGAGCCAGTTGTTCCGTATTGGTGATGAAAATTTGAAATTCCTTAACTTCTTGCCACCCTCCCCCCTCCCCGTTCTTAAAATGCCCACATCTCATAAATTTCTGGGGAGAACCCTGTATGTGACTATGCAGCAACATTGTTCTGAAGTTTTTGCATGGCATTAATAGTTCTGATTACCTAATTAGTGATGGAGGCAATAAGAATGTTGAACAATTTCTTCCAACAGATTCGCCTGCTTTTGAAGCTGCGAGCGATTTGCAGAAGCTCTCAGTGACCTGCAGCAATTGCTCCAACTGTCAGATTACGCACTGGAATCATTCAGCTGATAATTCGTTTTGCACGCGCATTTTCGAATCAAGTATTCACCCCCGCCTCCAGTTCATGTAGCTGCTTGCTGCAGCAAGTGCTTACCACTTCATTCATGTGACATTGACCAAATATTACAGATAGACGAAGTGAATTCAATAAAAAATTAAAAAAGCTTTTCAGTATCAAAATAGCATTAATTAATATAAATATCAATTCAGCATGAGTCTGTTTCATTAAAGTAATAAATTTGATAATTCAAGCTGATTACCAGTCCTGTCGTTCATGGGGATACACGTGTTTAAAGCCTGTTATTCGGGTGAAATTCCTTCTTCTGATAATGAGAATTGTGCTTCACCATGCATCAATCTACTCTTAATACAATGGCACCAATTGACCTTTATTACGTGTCAAAAGTTATCACGTTCATCAGCATCAGCATAAGTCACTACATGCTGGAGAAACTGAATTTGAACTGTTCTATCAAGCTATTCAACACAAGGATTGTTAGTGGGTGCCTGGAATCAGTCAGTCAAAACGATTCAACTTGAATGTCTTGTGATGAAAGCACACGGCACACTGATTATATAATACGAGGCTGTTTTCAAAAGTCATAGAAAGGCTTCAAGGTGTCACCTTTGTTATTTATGAAGTCACAGACATCAGAACAACAGAGTTTGCAAATGCAGAGTCTATGCATTTGCCCACAATTCTAAGGCAAGATTTTGGGGCCTTTTGTCAAAATAGTAATGTCCGTTATCTATATTGCATGCTGTTTAATCTTATGGAGTGTTTCCAGCTACACATTTTTGCACTGAAAAGTAATAGTGTACACAGTATATAATTTGTAAGATTGGATACATTCGTGGATACATCCGTTTAGAAGAAACGTGGATACATCCGTTTAGAAGAAACTTATCGTAATGATTAAATTTTCATCTTTCAAGGCTAGGCTGAAAAAAAGGCACATTCTCATCCAGATACTGCGAGTTTAAACTCTTTTTTTTTTCATTGCTCTGGAACTCGAATGAATTGTCAGTTGAGGGTTCTGGAGTTAGTTATAACATAGAACTCACTACCGAGCTTCAAACATTTGATACCTGTTTGTAAGACTTAATTTTGTAACACTTTCTGGGTTGCCAAATGGTTTCGGGAATCGAGAAGGCTGTGATGCCACTAATTTTTTCAAATACGGCTGAGAATAAAAAAGGGGGTTTCAGAAATGAGACTAACAAATTTTCCCTTTCTTTATCATTCATACTTTGACTTGTTTCATGCACTGTTTTTCGATTAGTACTGCATTAACGACCCAAAACTTTAATCTGTTTAGTTTTTTCTGCATTATTCCTAATATTGTTTGCAACAGCAATGCATCTAGATTGAAGGTGTTTGAGTTTCATTAGTCTCAGAACAGTGATTGAAATTAAGCACTGCAAACAACCTCCAGTAAGAGAATTTTTACAAGTACACTTTTTTTGCACCGTTTCTGCTATTTTCAGGACACAATTGGCTGTGCTGCACTATAATGAAAATGCCTTGCGGCCGCAGGCCAAGACCAAGAAAGGGAAAAAGAAATACAAGGTGAAGATGTCGCGACCCCGGCCAGGGCACTTCTTTGTTTCTCCATTGAAAACCAAGCCGACATTTGGTACGTGAGCCCAGCTTTTTCATAACAACTGTAAAAGGACCAACATGTGGGCAACTTGGTACTGCTTACCCACGTTAAAAGGCAGCGCAAACAGACAAATGCAAGGAAAAGACCTCTTGCGACAGTATCACGCTGCACTCACAACAAATTTTATGGAAAACACAAAACAAACATAACTACTACGACCGAACCCACATCCTCTTACATCATGACGCACAACTAATTATAACAACACTGATCAAAACCAAAATTCTTGTTCCTGCAGTGTTATCGACGGCTCGCTAATATGCACATTCCCCCTTTTCCTAATATGACATGCTCAATGACTTCCTAGTGATCTGATTGCCATGCACCGAAAGGATGTTGGTATCATGAAAAAGCGGAATGCACCCGTGTTCAGAAGGATGCCTGGTGATGTGTGAATACGTCTCGTGTTTGAGTGAGTTTTTGTGTTCCAACAATCTTATATTTATACAGCGACTGGTTTGTCTGCAAAGAACACACTCCAGAAACCTGCCTTTCTTAACCACGTCAGTTGTACCGAAAAATTATCTGAAGCCTGGTGAAAACAACACTTAGGGAGAACAAGGAAGCAATACCATTTTGTACTACCTTTACTATTACGCTGCCATTCAAGATGCATTTTTAATAACACACTTGATGTTAATTTGTGCTGAGAGCTGCAACACTGAAGTGCTGTCTTATTTTTTCTTTTGCAAGGTTATGTCTGCAGGCTCGTGAACGACGTGGCCATGCGTTGCGAGGCCACCACGCTCAGGGAAAGTGTTGCGAGCAGCACGTCTAGGAAGCGGCACATGACCGATGCATACGACCGGCCAGCAAAGGAAGCACTCATCACTGAGTATACTAGTCGATATGCACCACAAGAACCCATTGTGGAGGCCTTGGTGGAGCACTAGCTTTCATCATGTTGATTGATTTGATCGTTTCATTGGTGGGTTTAACGCACCTACACTACACATGCGATTAGGAGTGCCGTAGTGGAGGGCACCGGAAAAAGTTTGACCACCTGGGGATCTTCAATGTGCGCCGAAATCTAGAACACACGGGCGCTTTCACTTTTCGCCTCTATCTGGAAAGCGGCCGCCGCGGCCAGGAATCAAACCCGCACCCTTGAGCTCGGCAAGCTTTCAGCAAGGTTCTGCTGCTGTGTACAATGTGGACCTTTTTACAGCAGAGCTGTATAAGCCTAAATTTTTCTTATATTTTTTACGTCTCAACCAGAAATAGCAGTTCTCAAGACCTCCCTTTTACTGAGCTACCGTGCCTGTTAAGCAGCCGAAATTTAAGCCAACTGAAAAACGTAATTTAAGCCAACTGAAAAAACTACACCAGCACAATGGGTGCCCTTTTGTATGCACAGGAGCTGCTTATACTGAAAAAGAAAGATCTTACCTTGGTGTCCGAGCCTTATAGCACTGGATACTGGAAGCCCACATATGACGCTGAAGGGAAGTGTTGTCGTATGTGGCCCACCACACATGCTGGTAGCACGACTCGATTGGCTGTTCCGAGCCTGCCCCAACACCAGCGCGTGAAGAGCCTGTATGCCGTGAAGCGATACTTCCTGAAAGTAATTGAAGTTAGTTATGCACTTTACAGTACAATAGAATCAGTCAATATTTCACACTTGCTGGCTAATTACTATACTAGGCATGTATTAAAATGCACTGACAATTAGCTATATGCGAGTGTAGGTTGGTTTACACTTTTAAGTAAATATAAGCTATGTTGTTATTATGTCATGGTTTCAGTTCTGTATCACGTTCTTAAGTGTGCTTCTTGTCTTGACCAGCCTTGTTCTAGATTGTGGAAACATAAAATGCATGGATAAATAAAGAATAAAATGTTCTTATTGAATCCCATAATAAAGCACTTTGGACCTGCCCCTTTGCTAGCTGTCTTACCTGTGCAACTCGCAAGGCATGGGGACGCCATGGGACTCCAGCTCCCAGTACACAGCCTCGAGAACTGCTGGGTTGAGGCAAAGGGTGGGAAAATATGCATGCCGAGTGATGCAGTCATTGTTGCTCTTGGCAACAACTTTAGCGATCCCCCGACAGCACACATTTTCCAGTGGCTTTGGACTGGCCACACACAGCCCACATTGGCACCTGCATACACAAGTGCGCACATGCGGGTAAGCTTTGTGTTTGACAAGCAGCTGGTAAACACAGATGTGCACCATACAACACAAGGAACTAGGTGCCAATTTAAATTTTCAGTATGCTCAACAGTATGGAAAATGGGACATAGCCTGCCCCACTCTAATAAGAGAAAAGTAGATTAAATGTCGGCTTCTAAACTATGAAATACGTTTCGTTCAAGTATGTAGACATGTAGAGAAAAAATATCTGCTTTTGAACTATGAAAATACCACTTAAAATGTCACGACTCCTAGTTATGTGTGTCACTGACACGATTTAATTAATAAATTGGGCACCGGGGCTAACTTCCCCTAGAGAAAATGGTAGTCACGACTCCTAGTTACGTGTGTCACTGACACGATTTAATTAATAAATTGGGCACCGGGGCTAACTTCCCCTAGAGAAAATGGTAGTCCAAGCTGGGACTTATGCCATAAACTTGGAACAGAATTTGGCCATAAGCCAGCTGGGACCAGCAACCATTTTCTCTATTGTCAATAGTGCTTTCAGAGGAAAAGAAATATATTATTTTGCAAAATCGCGACGTCGTTATTGAGCGATTAAAAACGTTTACTTCACGCACAAAACAGGGGCATCAGTCTTCGATGGAAAAAAAATGTAGTGCCGTGGTCGCGGAGGGGTCGGCAGCACTGAGCACACCCCAATAATAACAATGAATGATGGAGAAGAGCGAAAGCCTCTAGCCCTTAATGAGAAATTGAAGGAATGATTTTGTTGTGTAGCCAGGAAGGGTCAGCCTCCCAAGCGCAGGCAGGCCGCAAGTCCGAGCTGCGTCATAGCTCGAAAAAAAAGGGCTTGCGGTCCGACGTGAAAAACTGGTCCGCTGGACCCCACACTCAGGGTGGTGACGGGAATGGAGTAGGGGGTGAGACAGGAGAAAAACAGTGGTAAGGTTCGTGAGAGGTGGTTACAGTGCGTCAGTGTAGGGAAAAAGGGATGGCGAACGGCGGCAAGCATGGCTACTGCGTATCGGGCTATCAGTGACGGACAAACGAAAGAGCGTCTACGTTTGTGGGCGGCACTTTGCTGCCGAAGCTTACCAAGGAAGCCCGGAGTTGGTGAAATCCATGGGATTCGCCAGCAGAGTGCTTTTGAGACCAACGGCGATGCCGACGCTGCACCTTCCTCCCGTGCCGGTAAGCACTCCTTTGTAGCGAGAAACTTTTTTGCTATGCATGAATGTCACCTATGAAAACCCTTTTCTGGGTACGAACAGTGAAATACTTGCGGGCATGAGCTAAGCCGTGTTAATCTCCGAACAGGGGCTTGAGAAAATTGAAACGACTTGTATTTTTTTCTTTCTTGATAGTTTTTTTTATTTTAAGTTATTTATATACAGCATGCCCTCAGGCACACTGCCGTGTTTACATTTTTTAGGTAAGTGGGCGAATTAAAAAAATGTCTTCGTGAAAACGGTTGTTAGCGAAAATTTCCCATTACAGTGCTTGCTGTGAAAAATACCAACTACTCTAAACTTGCTGTAAGCAAGATAAATGTAAGAAAAAAAATACCATGGTTGAGAGAACCTTGTCAAGTCATAGCTCCACTTTTTCGCTGAGTATGTATGATGAACAAGTGCACAATTTCATCAGAACGCTTCTCAGCACTGTCGCCAACCTAGAAGCAGTGAAATCGCTCTTCGTAGCATTCTGGAAATAGGTATTTCTTCCCCCCGTCTCTCTTTTCTCGTGGTGTACGCTTTTTCCCTCTATACCCTGGACCATCGATGCACTGACTATATTTTGGCTGAGCAGCGAGAAGGTTGATGAGGGACGAGGCATTTTCTGGGTTTGCATGTGGAGTAAGGGAGCTTTTTATCTAAAAAAAGACGTATTATTAAGATTGAAATGAGAACGCACGAGACAAACATTATCAAGCAAAGACTGAAATTGCCCGGGAGAAAGCCTACTAACCAGAGAAACTAGTGACCAATTCTGAAAGCACAAATTACGGTGTTCGACACCATTACCAAAAAAAATTTTAATGAGGGGGTGCCTCTTTTGTGTATGAGGATTACGTTTGAAATTTCTTGCCATGCAGTTAACACACCCAAGTCGAGTGTGATTGCTGGGAAAACATTTTCCAGATGTATTTTTATGAATGTGCATCTGCTGTTTTCTACTCCTCATGACGGAGCTTCAATGAGTCAGTCACCTTAGTCGTCGCCTCAAGGCAAAAAAAAAAAAAAATTGTTTCCTTGTCCTTGGCAACCCCAGGCTTGCACCACCCCTTCATTGCATAGAGAAAACATGCATAGCACTGGCATATGCTGCATAGGGAATACCCCTTTGAATAGCTCTTTTAATTTGCAGAGGTATGCAAGCTTCACTTGATTATTCGGTCATTGTACACCAAGTCCTTGTATAGCCATGGACAAATGAAATGGGAACATGAAAATGTGAAACGGAACACGCAAAATCAAATATGGATAGTGGATAAAAATAAACGCTTGCTAGTGGTATATTTGGAAAGACAATTTTCAATCTTTGTTACTGTAATAAAGCCACGCAACAATTCACTTGTATTGAAAGAAATCACGCTATCTCTGTGTTCTGGTTCATGTTTTTGTGTTCACGTTTCATTTGTCCATGACTGTACATAGTGGCCCGGAAGCTGGAACCCTTAAATTATGTATGAAGAATTTTTTAGGCCCCTTAAATGATCTACATAGCCACGGCTTCAATGGACAAGATGATGAGTGGTCAACATAGTCAGAGGAACAAACAATATTGCTCTAGAATAAACACTGAACAGAAACTAGAACCTAATGGTGCACTAAACATCCTTGTTACAGCCACCCACCATGCAGAGGCCATCGACCTCGGCAACTCCTGGTATCACTTCACCTGAACCGATGCCTACTGTGAGTTATTTGAGAAAAACATCAAAAGTGCCGAATACCAACTAGGGGGATCCGTTCCTCTCAGTGGAGGAAGATCCTCAAAGAGGTGTCGAGTGTGGTTTTATTGGTGAACCAGAAAAATGCATGCAACCCCATCCATATACAGCTTCACTGTATATGGATGGGTATTAAAGCCATCACCACAGAATCGCTGTTCCTTCAAAGTTTAGTCGATTGAGCTGCACAAGCTATCACAAGTCTTGATAATAGGACACGCCCTTTCATTCTGGGCACAATGCTCCCAAACTGGGACCATATTACTAACTGAGCTCATTAAATAACTGATTACAATAAATGAACTGCTTTGCAGCCACCAGCTTGCCAATGTGCCTGCCACCCACCACTGCATACAACAGCTACACAAACTGCTGTGTTTCAATGGGAAGCTTCCACACAGACTGAGCAGCAAGGTTCAACAAAGAACAATGGTAAGCAGGACCCCATTGGCCACACCTCTTGCATGGAGTGCTTGAATGCAGAGAAACAATTTAATAGATGGTTGAAAAATGCCACAACCGAAACCAAGCAGTTAGCTGTGTTTTCGGTGCAGTAATTTAATTTAACCAACAGCCACGCAGGTGAACCTGGAGGCCAAGGTTCGGGTTGCAGTGGGGACGCAGACCGACGAGTGTCCATCTTTTCTGGCAAGAAAAGAAGCACAAACAGCGGATGCTTCTCCCTTACCAGTACCCCCAGACTTCCAGCCTGAACGTCAGTCAACCCCTCTGCCTGCAGACGCAATGGAACTGGGTGAGGATCAGCTGCCAGAAGTGGAGCGTTCTCTAACGGATGACATAACAATGGAGGTCGACGAGCAGGAGCCAGGAGCAGAAAGCGATGCCACATTTCACCTAACTGCTGAACTGAGCTTTGCCAGGTATGTCATTAACCCTTCCCTCCTTGTACTGTGCACATTAGCTTTAAGCAGAAACCGCACTAGTGCTTGCTTTCAGAGGAACCATGAAGACGAAACAATAGCTTGCTTCATGCAGAAAATTGCCGCACTAGAATAACTGTCAATTTTAATGCAAACTTCAATCAAGCTAGGTCATAAAGGAATCAGGGGGAAAGAGTAGCCACTCGCCAGACACTTTCTTTAACTTGAACTGCCTTCTGCATGGCGTAGGACCTAGTTTGTACAGATTAGCGGGAGCCGCCAACAAAGGTAAAGCCAAAAACACGGCTGTGTAAATATAGTGCGGCCTCTGGTTCATTCGATGACAGCGCTTGAATTCCAGCGTACAGTTGAAACACTGAATATTCTGCTTTTGGTGCCGCACCAATGACATCAATGCCAACATTGTGTAATAAAAGATTTGAAAGTTGGTCGATATTTCCAACATTTGACGTAAAAACAGTCCTTTGGGTCAAGAATGAGGTTGAGTGAGTGACGAAAGGCTGATACTTTTAAATATAAAACAAGGATATGTGTTGCCTGCATGGTCCCTTCAAAAAGGTATTTTTTACTTAACAAAGAAAGAAATCATTTATGTAGTTGCAAGTTGAAGAAATAGCAAAAAATATGTGGGGTGTAATTGGAAATCAAAATGATTGCCAACAAGGAATACCTGCTGCATGCTCTTTGGGGACAGTAAGGGCATATTCTCTCTGAAATTTTCGATGTGTACCAAGATCCGGGCAAGAACAAAATGGTTTTTCACGAAGCCGCAGTGTTTTAGACGCTACATGTATTGAGGCACTAATGAGAAAAAAATTAAGGCATTGATTAACCAAAACAAAGGCAAGCTAAGATAGTCCAAAGGTTGCCGGCATATGGAATTCTTTGGCTCATAACCGGTTCATTACATCTTGCAGTGACCAGGCAGAGCAAACACCGCAAGATCAGCGGAAGTTCCTGGTATTCGAAAGCAACTTAAGGGAACTGCTTGCTGTGTGCCGCATCTGTCACAAGCCCTGCCAGAACGACTTCAAGGTGCTGGGCTCCATGGTCCGGGTAAACAGTAAATGCCCTGACCCGACATGCCCTGGCA
The DNA here is from genome assembly GCA_013339765.2 of Haemaphysalis longicornis. NCBI lineage: Eukaryota > Metazoa > Arthropoda > Arachnida > Ixodida > Ixodidae > Haemaphysalis > Haemaphysalis longicornis. The sequence continues at coordinate 166,237,376 of CM023451.1, read as the reverse complement.
CCACATGGCAGAGCCAGCCCTTGCTGGGCGACAAAGCAGCTGGCAATGTGCTCCTGGCAGCGGCCATCCTTTTCTCCGGCTGTCCTGGCTGGCTGCCTCTTTGAGAGCTCTCCAATCTATCAAAATACAAACCATCACGGAGAGGACATACTTCAACTATCAAAGGGGCTACTTGCTACCTGCTGTGAAAAAGGTAAAAAATTACGGCATGCTGCAGTTGCGTTCAGTTAGAGCAGATTACTGCCCACCCTGTGCACAAATGCATTTGCCTGCACAGCTGGCTGTCATGTCTGTGCTCTCAGCACATTAAGGCTTGGCTACCATCAACAGGAAACTGCCAGAGGAGAGCTAAGTATGTACACCTGTGCCCAAAACACAAGTGCAGATTTTCAATCATCCCTAAGATGGATTTGGAAGCATCAGGGCCCCATTTTCCTTCATCAGCACTACATTTAACAGGGCTCGCAACAAGTAATTGAAGCATGTTACAACATCTAGTTCATTTTCAGAGGCTTTTTTATTGTTCCACGCACATACAAATTTCGCCCCATATGTTTACAGCAGAAAAACAGTTGAGGCTGAATATTATGCACCAAGAAACAACTTGTAAAGAAATGAAAGCAAGAAGAAACACCTAGAGACAAAAACAGGAGAAACACCAATATATTGATGAGGAAAAATTGAGTAATAGGAAAAATACAAAACTGGCTTGAGTTTGCTATAGTTCACTCGCCATGCATACCCCTTGTTCTGCTAACAAAGCTGGCTTTTTCCTTGTCAGCTTTCCGATAGTGCTCACCCACTGCTTTCGCAATCCCTGAAGGGGACCCGGCTTTATTCATGCATCAGTCTAGGTTGCATGTAGCACTAAGTTCCGACAGGTTGTGTTCGCCTATTTTAACATTCAACCTGCTTCAAGATTTTCTCTTTCATCTCGAGCAAGACCCTCTGCTCTGCAATGATTGTGACAACTTGCCACCTTACCATCTGAGAAATATTGCCTTTACAGATTGATCCTATTCCCACTTTTGAGCTGTGTGCATGCGAACAAATGAACATGTGCACTGGTTGCAAACGTGACATAAAATGAGTGTTGCTTGCTTTATAATGCCATGCATCTAAAACCGGTGAAACATGTATCCATGAAGTGATGATATAGCCTTATCCTATGAGGCTGGAAAGAAAAATATCACGAAGACTAAAAGCCGCTACTTAGAAAGGCATTTGAAAAGTACACGTCCTTGCAAGGCTGCATTTTCTACAAAACAGGCCCTAAAAAAGCACAGCTAACAAACTGGCAAACAGTGCAGTAGTAAATCTGTCTTCCCAGTGGCATTCTCACATGCCCACACTTGTTTTGAAGTGCCAATTCTCACAGAGATGGGTGCATTCTTTCAATTAGCTTTATCAGGAGCAACAGGACCAGCTGGTGCGGAGGGTTGCTGGCACGGCAGTGGACCTGGCAGGGGATGGCCGCTGCGATTCCCCGGGCTACAGTGCAAAGTATTGCACATACAGTCTCCTCTGCACACAGCTCAACCGCATCATCCACTGCGAGCAGATCAGGGTTAAAGAGGTAAGAGAACATGACCATACAGAAACTTTACTTGCACGCTTTGCACATACATCCTATGAAAGTACACATGAACCATTTTAATGCTATAAATGCTTTTTTTTCATTCCCAGTCAGCAAGTGTGCCAAACAGCGTGGCGATGGAGAAAGAAGGGCTAGTCAGGTCCATGGTAAAACTGGAGGAGCAGGGTGTCGCCATACGTTCTCTAACTACAGGTAACATTCTTAATGCCTCCCTATAAAATGCACATTTCTTAGAATAACATTTACATCACAATTCTTGTGAAAGCACATACAGGATGATGCATTACTCAGAGCTGGAAATTTATTAATAAAAGGTCAAGGAATACAAAGACCATAAATGCCCCAGCAGTTAAAGTGTAACGGGTAAAGTGGAATAAGCTTACACAGTATATAACAGAAGTAGGAAATTTGGCACATGCTGATGAGTTGTCTAAATGTAATTTTGGATTTGTTGATGTCGTTGAACCACACGTGATGTTATAAATTTCATAGGCTTTGACAGTCTCTTGAATCAGTGAATTTTTGAGCTCCCACATTACTGAAATACCAGAAGCTAGGTAACACCCATGTGAACAGCAATGAGCAGGTAGTTGAAAATCGCAGAGTTTCTAGAAAGATGTGTAATGGGCAGGCGAGGTCAGTTAGTCCAGTTGCCCGACTTGCTGGGTAGCAAGTCACGAGAGAGCAACCTTGCATTTTCTTGCATTTTTAAATTTGAAAATGAGAACAGACGTACAGCCTGTACCTCAAAGAAAAGCGTTGCAGGGGTCCTTTAAAGGCCAACTTCACTCAAATTTCCGACAACGTAAAAATAATGTCTCCTAATAGTACACGTTAAAACGTAAAAAGTGCGAAATGCAAAATACTACGTTTCAAACATTAACGCACGCGACGCAAACGGCTCACGACATTTGCGTTAGCGGAATCGAAACTGGATACAAAAGGCGGCCATTACCAGCGGCCAGACGTGACGTACTATCGGCGTCAAATGAAACGCGAACACGAAAATATGAACCTGAACACACAAATAGCGCGATTTCTTTCCATGCAAGCAAAATGACGCGTGGCTTAGTTACAAAAACAAAGTTGGGAAAGTGGATTTCCCAACATATCAATAGCAAGTCATTATATGAACTCCACGAACAGTATTTTTCAATTTTGCACGTTCTGGTTCACATTTTTGTGTTCGAGTTTCATTTGACGCCGATAGTACGTGATGGAACGGAAGCGGCCGCGCTAGGACCGGCTGCCGCTCAGAGCCGTTTTAAGCGTCTCGTTAGCACTGTTATTTCCACAGAACTTCACTAATGTTTGCCCAAGATAATGGAGTTAGGCGCGATTCCGACATCGCGTTGCTATCAATCGAGATGAAGTAGACCATATGACAGTTATTTTTCCGTCAGAACAACTGCTGTTGTAGCAATCCTTGGCATTGCGAGTAAAAAAGCCGTCCCTGATTTACAAAGCTAAGTTGCTTGCACGACTTCGAAAAGCATTTTTGGTTAGCCGGCGCCTCGGCTATCACATCGCTCTATTTTTACAGAGAATAAACCGCACGCGGGTGGAGATCAATCACTATTTTTACTACACATTACGTGCAAACAGCTTCGTGAATATCAGCTCAGTATTTTTCGCCTTGCTGCACATCAAGAATCGAATGATAATAGGGATCTTAAACTATAAGCCACTTCCACAGCTAAATGGTGCACTAAAACACAAAAAAGTTATCTATCCACCGCTTTTTTCTACTTTCACCAGAGACAGGTGCTGTTGGAAACATTCTACTTTCAAGTAAACTAAGTTGAGCGCTCTACAAAAGTAAATACTTCATTTGGGAATTGAAAAAAAAAATCGAGTGTATTGTTTATGAGAGGTGCAGTTTTGTTAAAAATACATGCAAAATACCTCAAAAATACATGCAAAAATGCCTCAAGTATTTTTGCATGTTTCATATATCTAAATTCATTTAGATATCGGCATAATTCTCGTTTTTTATTATGCATTTCAGATCGCCACCCTGCTATAAGAACATTGTGCAGGCAGAAAAAGCCAAACATGAGACACTTTTTTGATGTGTGGCACATTGCTAAAGGTGAGGGGGAGATCCTGCTACTAAGTCATCAGTTAATTAACACAGGACAACAATAAAAACTGGCACCGACCAAGAATGTTTAAAATCCAAAAAAGACGTTTGGCTCCCGTACGGGTGCCTTGTTCAATTTTAAACATTCTTGGTCGGTGCCAGTTTTTATTGTGAACAAGGCCCCCGTACAGGAGTCAAAACGTCTTTTTTGGATTTTAAACATTCTTGGTCGGTGCCAGTTTTTATTGTTGTCCTGTGTTTTTTGACCAGATGGGCTTCCGTCCAACCCTCGATTTCAGTTAATTAAGACTGTGTACTGTTTGTCTCAGGCCTCAAGAAGAAGCTCAAGCTTGCAGCCAAATCAAAAGGCTGTAGCTCCATACAGCTTTGGATTGAGGCCATCAAGAATCACTTGTACTGGACGGCAGCTATGGGCGATGGGGATGGAGAGCTCATCCTGAGCATCTGGGGCAGCCTACTCAACCACGTGTGCAACAAGCATGTGGGGCATCAGGGGCCATTCTCCGAATGCCTACATGAGCCCCTTGAAGATAGACAATGGATGAGACCAGGTGAATCGCTGCACTGCAATAATCTTTGCTTTGGCAATGCAGGCTTTTCCCCGACTTCAAGTTCGCTAAAGATGGCCACGGTGGCGGCAACTATTTTGCAACCACACCATATAAATATGTATGGCCGATAAATTTGGCTTCTACGGATGAGTAGCAGGTGTAGTAGATTTGTAGAGTTCGTATTTACTACGAGATCAAGATCAACAAGGACATACTTAAGGACTTCATTCAAAGCTTCCAGTTTCTTTCTTTAGCTTTCTTTAGTTGGTTATTCTAGGGTGATGGAAATGGCAAGGAGGCCATCAGGCCATGTAGTAAAAGACAGGCCTAAGGCTGAATCAAAAGCTAGGAGCTTTCTTTGAGCACAGGGGCCACCTAAGGGATATGCGTATACATAGGAGCAAATTGGAAGGGAAAATGGTAAAACCCTGATCAACTTTCTCATGGCCGTGAAAAAGCGTAGTAACATGCACTCATCATAAAATCCATGCAACAACTATTACACTTCAGTGGAAACTAAAAACTGATACTTTGCACGGCTCGAAAACTGAAAATAATAATAATGAAAAAAACGAGAAAAGAATAATGCAGTGCAGGTGCCACTCGTGCTGTTATTGTTCGGTTTGAATAGTTGTGAATCAAAAATTTTTTTAAACAAAATGAATATTTAGGAAGCCAATAAAAAAACTGAAAATTTACAATTTGTCAAACATGCTTCAGTAATAGTAGCCTGTACAAAATTTAGAGGCTCATTTTAAAGGGTTTGCAACATTGTTAATGACATAACACAAACATACAGAAGCTATCCCACTGGTTTTACCTTTATTGACGGCAGTGTACTTTATATGGGGATAAATTTCATCTTATGTGGTGACCTCAACAAGTGTTTCAGTGTTAGCGTAATCATAGGGTTCATATTCTGACCAGGCAAAATTAAACATTTCTTTATAAGTATCATGAACATTCATGTCAGTTTTAGGAAGGAAACTTCAGCAGCACATGCCATGACAAATTAGCCTGACCTTTAAAGCTCCGTCAGCCTGCCTTCACGGCCAGGTAGTATAATCTCCACTTTGCACTTGCCCGTGTGTTCGCTTCACAGTAACAATGCGTAATTTTATTTTGAGAAATCATTTGCACTGAAAATTATAAAATTTGACCGCACATGCACGCACAAGTATCTGAAATATGGATTTCATGAAGGGCATTTCATGCCTAATTAAACATATACAAAGAGCTGAGGCCAAAATTTGTCTAAGTGCATGATAAACAAACATGGTCTGGTCAGCTTTGCGAATGACGCCTTTTTGTCACGAAAGCTTTATCTTGGTGTCTGCAAGTGCGAAGCGAGAGAAGTTCAGCACTTTTCTAATGTGGCAATAAAAGAACAGAAGGGACTTTACAGTTTTAGAAAGAAAAGATAAACTTTGCACTTCATTTGCTCAAACAACTGGGAGCTTGGGGACTAGAGCTGGGCTTCCTTATCTAGAAAGTGTTGACCAGGGCGGCTTGGGTGTGACCACCTTATCAGGATGTGAGAAGAGAAGCACCAGGGCATGCAGGAAAGAAAGCTGTTTTTCCCGCGCACCAGGGTGTAGTTGGCATAATGCTGAGAAATAACAATGCGTTCCCCCAGTAACACTTTCTGTTAGTCATTTACCTGCACGTCACCACTGTAGTGTGGGAAAGCTTGTCGCATGATGTTTGCAGCGGTCGATCATTCGGCCTCGAAGTGCGATACATCCTGTCCCTAACTCATTGAACTTGTTGCAAAGGATGCATTTTGCACATGGTTTTCCGGGCCATTTGGTCTTTTTGCAACGAGTCAACATTTTATCTATCCGGGTTCATTAGGATGCCATCTTGTTAAAAAAAAGTACATGTGGGGGTGACACTTCAGTTGCCGTTTAGCTCCAAAGTGCAAATTAGAAATAAATACAAAATCAGGCAAACAAATGTAACAAATGATGGCAAAGCCCATCTTTTGTTGCCACCTTTTGCTAAAAAGAAGACCTGCAGCTTCGAACAGGAAAGGAAAAATTAAACTTTGACAATGAATTGGGAGGTTAGTGTAATCTAGGGCAAGATTTAGGCAAAACATTCCAAACTACTGCCTTATGCCTTTAATTTTTTTGTCCTGGTGTCGGGCGGTGCAGTTCACGGCACAAACCGTCATGGATGTGCAGTAGTAAATTAAGACGATATATAAAGTAGTTACCACAGAAGACAGCTGTATGCCTGGCATGGTTAATGTTAGTTGGTAAACATTCAGTTAGGTTGTAACAGCTCTGGTACTTATTTTAATTTTATAGTTGGTTGGGTTATACCAGCTGAGGTACTTATTTTAAGTTTATAGTCGGTCACTGACAACAGCAGTGTATGCATGCAAACGAAGGCTTGCTGATCAAAACCAGCCAGGTGGCAAACGTAGAAATTATTGAAACAACTGTTCCTCGTGTTTTGAAACCTTATTTTAAATACTATTTGAAACTTTGTAATAGTGCTGCTCACTTCGAAGCAGAATCACATATTGCATTATTTGCTTCAGCGTTTAAAATTTTCGAATAATTGCGTGCCACTACAAATGTGACATTGAGGAGGCTGCTAGTTAAAACCGCATAAAGCTCATGTCTACCTTGCCCACAATGGCAGTGCATAGTTGGCAGCTCATATCCCTTCCAGAAAAATGTCAAGTCTGTGCTCACCTTCGAAGTCATCTTGACATACAGTGGACTCGTGTGGTGCCTGGTCTGCAATAATTGTTGTCATTGTATTAGGTCTGCACTGCAGAGCAGATTGATGAGATTCACATCAAATGAACTCTTGTTGTGCTGCTTGTCTTAAATTACTGAATTCAAACAGAATCATGAATGTCCGATTAACATGAGAGCTAGCAGTATGGCAACTTCTCTCGCGTGTGTCATAATGCTGGCAGCAGCGGGCCGCACTTTTTGCCATCTGGTTATGTGAGAAGGAGCATGAACTTTGAAGTCTCAGATTTCCAGCTGCAAGCAAACCTTGGAGTAGATGCTTCCACTTATCACTTTCTTATTTTGTTAGCAGCTTTCACTTTTCACCACATGGCAGTCCGAAGATGCCCGAGCCAGTTGTTCCGTATTGGTGATGAAAATTTGAAATTCCTTAACTTCTTGCCACCCTCCCCCCTCCCCGTTCTTAAAATGCCCACATCTCATAAATTTCTGGGGAGAACCCTGTATGTGACTATGCAGCAACATTGTTCTGAAGTTTTTGCATGGCATTAATAGTTCTGATTACCTAATTAGTGATGGAGGCAATAAGAATGTTGAACAATTTCTTCCAACAGATTCGCCTGCTTTTGAAGCTGCGAGCGATTTGCAGAAGCTCTCAGTGACCTGCAGCAATTGCTCCAACTGTCAGATTACGCACTGGAATCATTCAGCTGATAATTCGTTTTGCACGCGCATTTTCGAATCAAGTATTCACCCCCGCCTCCAGTTCATGTAGCTGCTTGCTGCAGCAAGTGCTTACCACTTCATTCATGTGACATTGACCAAATATTACAGATAGACGAAGTGAATTCAATAAAAAATTAAAAAAGCTTTTCAGTATCAAAATAGCATTAATTAATATAAATATCAATTCAGCATGAGTCTGTTTCATTAAAGTAATAAATTTGATAATTCAAGCTGATTACCAGTCCTGTCGTTCATGGGGATACACGTGTTTAAAGCCTGTTATTCGGGTGAAATTCCTTCTTCTGATAATGAGAATTGTGCTTCACCATGCATCAATCTACTCTTAATACAATGGCACCAATTGACCTTTATTACGTGTCAAAAGTTATCACGTTCATCAGCATCAGCATAAGTCACTACATGCTGGAGAAACTGAATTTGAACTGTTCTATCAAGCTATTCAACACAAGGATTGTTAGTGGGTGCCTGGAATCAGTCAGTCAAAACGATTCAACTTGAATGTCTTGTGATGAAAGCACACGGCACACTGATTATATAATACGAGGCTGTTTTCAAAAGTCATAGAAAGGCTTCAAGGTGTCACCTTTGTTATTTATGAAGTCACAGACATCAGAACAACAGAGTTTGCAAATGCAGAGTCTATGCATTTGCCCACAATTCTAAGGCAAGATTTTGGGGCCTTTTGTCAAAATAGTAATGTCCGTTATCTATATTGCATGCTGTTTAATCTTATGGAGTGTTTCCAGCTACACATTTTTGCACTGAAAAGTAATAGTGTACACAGTATATAATTTGTAAGATTGGATACATTCGTGGATACATCCGTTTAGAAGAAACGTGGATACATCCGTTTAGAAGAAACTTATCGTAATGATTAAATTTTCATCTTTCAAGGCTAGGCTGAAAAAAAGGCACATTCTCATCCAGATACTGCGAGTTTAAACTCTTTTTTTTTTCATTGCTCTGGAACTCGAATGAATTGTCAGTTGAGGGTTCTGGAGTTAGTTATAACATAGAACTCACTACCGAGCTTCAAACATTTGATACCTGTTTGTAAGACTTAATTTTGTAACACTTTCTGGGTTGCCAAAACTGAGTATATGGTTTCGGGAATCGAGAACAAGGCTGTGATGCCACTAATTTTTTTTCAAATACGGCTGAGAATAAAAAAGGGGGTTTCAGAAATGAGACTAACAAATTTTCCCTTTCTTTATCATTCATACTTTGACTTGTTTCATGCACTGTTTTTCGATTAGTACTGCATTAACGACCCAAAACTTTAATCTGTTTAGTTTTTTCTGCATTATTCCTAATATTGTTTGCAACAGCAATGCATCTAGATTGAAGGTGTTTGAGTTTCATTAGTCTCAGAACAGTGATTGAAATTAAGCACTGCAAACAACCTCCAGTAAGAGAATTTTTACAAGTACACTTTTTTTGCACCGTTTCTGCTATTTTCAGGACACAATTGGCTGTGCTGCACTATAATGAAAATGCCTTGCGGCCGCAGGCCAAGACCAAGAAAGGGAAAAAGAAATACAAGGTGAAGATGTCGCGACCCCGGCCAGGGCACTTCTTTGTTTCTCCATTGAAAACCAAGCCGACATTTGGTACGTGAGCCCAGCTTTTTCATAACAACTGTAAAAGGACCAACATGTGGGCAACTTGGTACTGCTTACCCACGTTAAAAGGCAGCGCAAACAGACAAATGCAAGGAAAAGACCTCTTGCGACAGTATCACGCTGCACTCACAACAAATTTTATGGAAAACACAAAACAAACATAACTACTACGACCGAACCCACATCCTCTTACATCATGACGCACAACTAATTATAACAACACTGATCAAAACCAAAATTCTTGTTCCTGCAGTGTTATCGACGGCTCGCTAATATGCACATTCCCCCTTTTCCTAATATGACATGCTCAATGACTTCCTAGTGATCTGATTGCCATGCACCGAAAGGATGTTGGTATCATGAAAAAGCGGAATGCACCCGTGTTCAGAAGGATGCCTGGTGATGTGTGAATACGTCTCGTGTTTGAGTGAGTTTTTGTGTTCCAACAATCTTATATTTATACAGCGACTGGTTTGTCTGCAAAGAACACACTCCAGAAACCTGCCTTTCTTAACCACGTCAGTTGTACCGAAAAATTATCTGAAGCCTGGTGAAAACAACACTTAGGGAGAACAAGGAAGCAATACCATTTTGTACTACCTTTACTATTACGCTGCCATTCAAGATGCATTTTTAATAACACACTTGATGTTAATTTGTGCTGAGAGCTGCAACACTGAAGTGCTGTCTTATTTTTTCTTTTGCAAGGTTATGTCTGCAGGCTCGTGAACGACGTGGCCATGCGTTGCGAGGCCACCACGCTCAGGGAAAGTGTTGCGAGCAGCACGTCTAGGAAGCGGCACATGACCGATGCATACGACCGGCCAGCAAAGGAAGCACTCATCACTGAGTATACTAGTCGATATGCACCACAAGAACCCATTGTGGAGGCCTTGGTGGAGCACTAGCTTTCATCATGTTGATTGATTTGATCGTTTCATTGGTGGGTTTAACGCACCTACACTACACATGCGATTAGGAGTGCCGTAGTGGAGGGCACCGGAAAAAGTTTGACCACCTGGGGATCTTCAATGTGCGCCGAAATCTAGAACACACGGGCGCTTTCACTTTTCGCCTCTATCTGGAAAGCGGCCGCCGCGGCCAGGAATCAAACCCGCACCCTTGAGCTCGGCAAGCTTTCAGCAAGGTTCTGCTGCTGTGTACAATGTGGACCTTTTTACAGCAGAGCTGTATAAGCCTAAATTTTTCTTATATTTTTTACGTCTCAACCAGAAATAGCAGTTCTCAAGACCTCCCTTTTACTGAGCTACCGTGCCTGTTAAGCAGCCGAAATTTAAGCCAACTGAAAAACGTAATTTAAGCCAACTGAAAAAACTACACCAGCACAATGGGTGCCCTTTTGTATGCACAGGAGCTGCTTATACTGAAAAAAAAAGATCTTACCTTGGTGTCCGAGCCTTATAGCACTGGATACTGGAAGCCCACATATGACGCTGAAGGGAAGTGTTGTCGTATGTGGCCCACCACACATGCTGGTAGCACGACTCGATTGGCTGTTCCGAGCCTGCCCCAACACCAGCGCGTGAAGAGCCTGTATGCCGTGAAGCGATACTTCCTGAAAGTAATTGAAGTTAGTTATGCACTTTACAGTACAATAGAATCAGTCAATATTTCACACTTGCTGGCTAATTACTATACTAGGCATGTATTAAAATGCACTGACAATTAGCTATATGCGAGTGTAGGTTGGTTTACACTTTTAAGTAAATATAAGCTATGTTGTTATTATGTCATGGTTTCAGTTCTGTATCACGTTCTTAAGTGTGCTTCTTGTCTTGACCAGCCTTGTTCTAGATTGTGGAAACATAAAATGCATGGATAAATAAAGAATAAAATGTTCTTATTGAATCCCATAATAAAGCACTTTGGACCTGCCCCTTTGCTAGCTGTCTTACCTGTGCAACTCGCAAGGCATGGGGACGCCATGGGACTCCAGCTCCCAGTACACAGCCTCGAGAACTGCTGGGTTGAGGCAAAGGGTGGGAAAATATGCATGCCGAGTGATGCAGTCATTGTTGCTCTTGGCAACAACTTTAGCGATCCCCCGACAGCACACATTTTCCAGTGGCTTTGGACTGGCCACACACAGCCCACATTGGCACCTGCATACACAAGTGCGCACATGCGGGTAAGCTTTGTGTTTGACAAGCAGCTGGTAAACACAGATGTGCACCATACAACACAAGGAACTAGGTGCCAATTTAAATTTTCAGTATGCTCAACAGTATGGAAAATGGGACATAGCCTGCCCCACTCTAATAAGAGAAAAGTAGATTAAATGTCGGCTTCTAAACTATGAAATACGTTTCGTTCAAGTATGTAGACATGTAGAGAAAAAATATCTGCTTTTGAACTATGAAAATACCACTTAAAATGTCACGACTCCTAGTTATGTGTGTCACTGACACGATTTAATTAATAAATTGGGCACCGGGGCTAACTTCCCCTAGAGAAAATGGTAGTCACGACTCCTAGTTACGTGTGTCACTGACACGATTTAATTAATAAATTGGGCACCGGGGCTAACTTCCCCTAGAGAAAATGGTAGTCCAAGCTGGGACTTATGCCATAAACTTGGAACAGAATTTGGCCATAAGCCAGCTGGGACCAGCAACCATTTTCTCTATTGTCAATAGTGCTTTCAGAGGAAAAGAAATATATTATTTTGCAAAATCGCGACGTCGTTATTGAGCGATTAAACCGTTTACTTCACGCACAAAACAGGGGCATCAGTCTTCGATGGAAAAAAAATGTAGTGCCGTGGTCGCGGAGGGGTCGGCAGCACTGAGCACACCCCAATAATAACAATGAATGATGGAGAAGAGCGAAAGCCTCTAGCCCTTAATGAGGAGGAGGAGGAATAAACGTTTATTGTGCACACCACGATGTGCTCAGCCTCCCAAGTGCAGGAGGCCGCAAGTCCGAGCTGCGTCCAGAGCTCGTTGCACCAGGGCTTGCTGTCGCTCTGGTGCTGAGCTGGTCAGCTCGGACTCCCACTGCTCAGGGTTGGTGGATGGGATGGAGTTAGGGTGGTGAGGACAAGAGAAAACAAGGTGGTAAGTCGTGAGAGGTATGTGACAGTGCGGGCAGTTGTAGGGGAAAAGGACGGCGAGAGTGGTGGTGTAGGATGGGGTGATTATAGAACGTTTCAGTTTGCAGGCGGCGATAAAGCGTGGCGTGGTGTGTTGGGAGGGAGGGGTGGGGCGGGGGGTATATTCTTCGTGTGTGCCTGTAGTGGGACAGTATGGCGCTGAAGGTGGAATCAAGGGCAGGGAGCGTGTCTTCAGTGGTGGGAGGGTAGCAACCAGTGTCGGTCCTTGAAGTTGGGAGTGCCCGGTAGTGCAGATCGCGGGCTGCGGCATGAGCCGCTTCATTCCCAACCAGGCCGGCATGGCCAGGAGTCCATACAATGGTCACTTCTAGGTCCGGAGGTAGGTAGCGTAGCATGGGTAAGGCTTGCTGTGGGGCGAGACCGGCCTGGTAAAGGCGGCAGGCTTGCTGTGAATCGCTAATGATGGTGAGATAAGGCTGACTTCGATGTGTAGTAATGGCATGGGCGATGGCCAGGGCTTCGGCTTCGGGTGTAGGCATATTTCGGTAAGTTGCCGCAGTAAGGGTGTTGCCAGAAATGTCCAGGGTGACAAGCGTAGCCGGAGAATTGGGGGAGGGATGCGCAACGTCCGTGTTAACGGGTCTGCGGGTCATTGCCGTAACGCTTCTCGAGGTGGCGTACTCGAGCTTTCTCTTCGCGCCCGGTTGTAAATGGGGTGCATGTGCCTGGGTATGGGCGCTGTTCTGAGTTGTTGCCGAATGGAAAGGGGGATGCGCTGTAGGTTAAGACGAGCAGGGGGCGGGGTTCGGCCTATATTATGAAGGACCTGACGGCCTGTGGGGGTGAGGGCAAGTCTTTGCAGCTGAGATACGCGCTGGGCTTCGATAAGTTCATTCAGGGTGTTGTGGAGGCCAAGTTTCATGAGTCGTTCGTTTCGCGGTTTAAGTAGGCAGGCTGAGGGCTGATTTGTACGTCTTTATTATGAGGGCGTCCAACTTGCTAGTCTCTTGGGGTTTCAGATTGATGAAGGGGGTTCCCATAAGTGATACGGCTGGTGAGCAAGGCTTGTACGAGGTGGACATGTGTCTGACTCTCGCAGTCCATATGAGGAGCCCCGGATACGGCGAATGAGATGCGTCAGCTGGGAGACTGTCTTGTGTAGCTGTGGTAGGAGAGCTGACCCGGATCCGTCTTGATGGAATGGAACTCCCAAGATGCGAAGCGTGGGGAACTTGTGGATGGAAGCACCGGATATGCTGACCTGGGGATCGGGAGTTGTGTTAGCTTTCCTTCCCCTAGTGCGAGCACGAAGAACGAGAAGACCAGATTTAGTAGGTTCGCATGTTAGTCCTCTAGGTTGGAGATATTCCATTGTTGTGTCAATAGCTTGCTGTAGGCTGTCTTGCTGCTCACCGCTAGAGCCCCGGGTTGTCCAAATGGTGAGATCATCAGCATAGAACGCGTGGTGAATTCCAGGAATTTCTTGCCAGCTTGGCCGGGAGGTGGAAGCATGGCGATGTTAAAGAGTAAAGGTGAAATAACCGAACCCTGGGGTTGTACCTTTGGCCGGGGTGGGGAAACAAGTTGAGGTGAGGGGGCCCAGGCGGAGAGTTGCTGTTCTGTCTCGCAAGAAGGCACTGACGAATTGAAAAGTTCGCAGTCCACATCCCGTGGTGTTTAAGTTATCTAGTATGCCTGATGTGTAACATTGTCAAAGGATCCCTTGACGTCTAATGTAAGAATGGTCTTCGGGGGTGGTGCGGCTGAGGTGGTCAAGCACCTCTTCCTTGATCTGGATGAGCACATCTTGCGTGGAAAGGTGTTGGCCGAAAACCAAACATGGTAAGAGGGTAGAGGTTCTGCTTTTCTAAGTGATCGGATAGGCGTTGATGTATCAGGTGTTCAAGAAGCTTTACGAGGCAAGAGGTCAGAGAGATTGGGCGGAGAGTGGTGGGGGTGAGGGGTTTGTTCGGCTTCGGGATGAGGGTGATGTCCGAATGTCGCCAATCTGCCGGGAGGGTTCCTGCTTGCCAGTGAGCATTGAAGAGAGTGAGGAGTTCCTGCAGGGTCTCCATCATCCAAGTTACGGAGTACGCGGTATGTGATGTTATCCTTTCCCGGCGTGGTATTGCGTGTGAGGCGGGCAAGCACTGCGGTGAGTTCCGTTAAGGTAAAAAGGGGCATCGAGGTCTTCATTGGGACTACCGGTATAGTGGCTGACCGGAGGAGGGGGATAGGAACTTGGGTGGCCGAAGAGATGATGCTGGATCGACTCAAGAAGGCATTGCGAGCCCTTAATGAGAAATTTGAAATTGGTGAATGATTTGTGTAGCCATGGGGAGTCCTCCAGGAAGGGCAGGCCCAGCACGAACCTCAAAGCGCAAGTAGCATGGTAAATAAACTCGCGGCCCTGCTAGTCCGACGCAAGAAAAAAAAAAAAAAAGAACGGTCCACGCCACACAGTGCAACCTTGGGCTGAGTTAGCCACGTTTCGAAAATATTGGACGGGAATAGTATATATTGCTGACGCGAGCGCGCGCACGGCGTCGCTATTACGGTGTGCGCACTATACAGGGTGCCTACGCAATCGACATCGGTATAGAACGCACGCACGCTCATTCAAACAAAAGTCGAGCCAACCGTTCAATCATTCGCTCAGATATTTCATTTTTCCATACTTACCAATTCATCTCGTCGCCGCTTCGTCCCGGTGACGCTGGCGATTCAGGGTCATCATCCTTTCTTGAGACCTTTCGTCGCGGTGTGGATTCGTAGGGATCCCACCCCAGCTCTTAGTTCGCTTTTCCAGCCTTGAGCGGAGTGCCGGGTCCATGTTGTCAACAAAGATGAAAAAAACCGAAAGAGCTTGCCCGTAGCCACGCCTTGCCGTAGCAGACGGCAATCGGAGCGCAAAAGCGGAAGTACGTCACCGCTGAGGAGCGCAGCATCATGGGAGGGAAGGCGGGCGCACCGTCAACAGCGAAGAGAACGTTGAAAAGAGGAGGAAAGGCGGCACGACGATAATACGCAGTTTTTGATTTACAATTTCTCGGCTAATACTCATCGCTTTAACAAAATTCTTGCAGGAGAAGATTGCTTATACATTGCTTTATTTGGTTATATGCACATCCATGTATCGGCGGAAGGTATTTCAGGACCCCTTTAAGTATACCTCTTCAGGTGACACAGGTGAAAGGTAAAATGTATGACTAGAACGGTATATATCGGAATATGACGAAGAAAGCTGTGGGTTTCGGAAGCGAGAAAAGTATTCACAAAATGCATTGGCAACGTCGCCAGATTTGTGAATGACGCCATTGTAGTTTACTTTCGATACAGGCACATTGCATGCGACCTGTTTAGAAAATTATTGAATAACTTCCATTGTTTTTTAGGATTATTTTTATTTTTATCAAATTCACCTACGTAGTAACGTTCCTTAGCTGCCCTCAACAAATTATTTAAAGCCGTAGAATAATTTTGGTAGCGCCTAGCAAGTGATAAATTAAAAGGTTTCTTTTTAGTTTTGCGGTATAAATTTTCTTTCTTGCGCATGCTTCCTAGTAGCCCCTGTGTAACCCAAGGGTTGCCAGGGTACTTGTAGCTTTTTTTTACATTTGACTGTAGAGGTGCTAGCGGATATAGCATTATGGATAATGTTAGAGAGCGTAAGAAAGAGAGAAGAGAGAGAGAGAGAGAGAGAGAGAGAGAGAGAGAGAGAGAGAGAGAGAGAGAGAGAGAGAGAGAGAGAGAGAGAGAGAGAGAGAGAGAGAGAGAGAGAGAGAGAGGGCGTAACGGGCGGCTGTTTCCCATTTCCGGTTTGAAGGCAACGGAAGTTGTCTGGAGATGAGAAAGAGACACAAAGTATGTTTTGATATCCAGTTGGCTTGGAACCAAAAATAAGCTTGAAATCAGGAGGGCTTTACTTTCATGATGGCTTCTTTGAAGTGTTTGAAGCTCTGCAAGTGCTGGCCCGTCAGTGATGTAAATTCTACGTCATCCATTTTTATATTGTCGTATTACGGCCTGCAAAAATGGTGCCTATTGCCGTTTGCGTTGTCTAGTAATTCAAGTAATTCGTTTTTTTTTGCGGGGAGGATGGAAGGGTGAGCAGCGACATGACACTTTCGAATTGCATCCTTTTCTGCGTCTTCTAGCACACTCATAATTGTGCAAAAAACAGCTATATTATTACAAAAAAGGCGTCTTCAGTCTTGGCCTCCTATTCAAAATGCCTAGGCAGTGCTGAACTCGTTTTGTGGAGGTTAGAGGGACGAAATGTGCATCAATTTCCCGACAATAAAGATCAGAAAAACTCATCAGGGGACCGATAGCCTTAGTGTGAGCTCGAAAAGTTCCGACACAAAGAAAGAAAGAAAGAAAGGAAGAGGAATAAATAAATAGAAATAATAAATAAACAAATAAACAAGCAAATGAATAAATAAAAATTAAAAAAAAAGAAAGAAAGGAAGGAAGCGGCCCACGCATTTATGAATTCCCTAACCACGGACATCAGGTGACCGATACATTCACCAAATCTCGGTGGTGACCCAAGTCCAGACAGGCAGCTTCCCTGTGTTTTTGTAATGAACAATCCGCTTCGGCGGCGTTGAATCCGCTGTACCTCTGTGAAACGAGCTGGCCTGCGACGTCGCTACCCATCGTATACTTGATGGCGGCCATCGCTTATACCTCGCGCCAACTCCTCTTCTTGTCATAAAATTAAAATCATTATCCAACTACGCCCAACAACTAGGCTGTATGACTACCCTCCGCGGTGGCTCAGTGGCTAAGGCGTTGCGCTGCTGAGCACGAGGTCGCGGGTTCGATTCCCGGCCGCGGCGGGCCGCTTTTCTGAGGGAGGCGAAAAGCAAAAACGGCCCGTGTGTACGAGATTTCGGGCGCACGATAAAGATCCCCAGGTGGTCGAAATTAATCCGGAGCCCTCCACTACGGCGCGCCTCATCGCCTGCGTTGCGTCGGCGCGTTAAACCCCACAATCAATCAATCAGGCTGTATGACTGAAGGCACACTACTCGGCGCTCTTCGCTAATGACACTTGAACGGTAAACTATGAAGTGTGGACAAACTTACCCGCCTGCCGCAGCCTGAATGCAACATACAAGCGCTAAATCAACAGCTCACAGCTCACCAGTATGCCTCATAGTGAATCTCCAGGAACGTTAGCAGTGTGTCTCCAAACATTTTCATTCATTTTATATTTGTGTTTCTAATGTTTTCAGAGGCGAAATCTTTCTTAGTAGGAAAGATGGCGTTCTGTAAGAAAACTAATGCATTTTGCCATAGGCCGGCTGGTCGACGGAAAAGACGTCATGAGATCTCTCTACACACGCACAGAGCGTGCGCAAAAAACCGGGCTTCTATTATGTCAAAATGGTTGCTTGAAAATTGCGAAAAGGGGACGGTTCTAGATAAGGCAATACACGCATGGATCATAAAGCAGTACACAATGGTACACCTTTATCTCATAAACCACGTATCGGTACACACTAAGACCGTGCTTATAGGTGAGCTTCCTTAGGGCGGGAAAGATGGTCACATGGGTTCATTCTTCGTTTTCGATTGGGGTCTTTGAAAGTTTGTCGATCGATTGTACGCACTGCACTTTCAGTGCAGGTTGGACGGACTTATATTGATTGATTGTAGGGTTTAACGCGCCGACGCAACGCAGGCGATGAGGCGCGCCGTATAGTGGAGGGCTCCGGATCAATTTTGACCACCCGGGGTTCTTTAACGTGCGCCGAAAGCTCGTACACACGGGCGTTTTTGCTTTTCGCCTCCATCAGAAAAGCGGCCTCCGCGGCCGGGAATCGAACCAGCGTCCTCGTGCTCAGCAGCGCAACGCCTTTGCCACTGAGCCACCACGGCGGGTTGGAAGCACTTATATCTTTCGCACTTAATTTTCCCAGCCTTGTTTAGTGCGGGATTAATTTTCTGGTATCCATAAATGGGCGGAGGAGGTTTTTCAGGAAAAATAACTTTCGTTGCCATGCCTCTAAGATAAAGCATATGCTGCTGGCCAAGAAGGTATGTTTTCAGGCAACATGGGCTCACGACGACATGTAAGTTGAAAAACAGGCTTTTCGTAAATCCTGCGACGGGTTTATGATCGGCAGCTCTGCAATCGATAGCGTATGGGATTCAAGAGTATTTAAAGCATCGGAGTAACGAAACTTATTCGTTACCACGTAAGATAGTCTAGACCGACAGCGCGTGCCCCAGGTGAGGTCCCAGAGTCGCTAACGAATGCATAAACACGCAACGAAGTGCCGGCAATCCAGTACAAGAAATGTCACTCGAGTAAAGCGGCCGGAGTTGCGGCATGGCCCTGTAATACATACCCCGGGGTAGTAGTTGCGGCGACGATTAGACGTTGTCGGAGTGTTGATAGGGGCGCTATAACACCGGTGAAGCTAGGTGACTCTGGCTGAATGCGAGGTCGCTAAACGTCATTCTAGGTAATTTTAAACCGCGCCGGTGCAGTGTTCAGCTATCTGCCATGCTTATAGGGACTGTGGAACACTTCCTATAAACGCTTTCACTTTTTCTCCGGCGTATTGAAGCACTTTGAAAGCTATAGTTATCCCAAGCACGGACCGGCACTACATGATTTGCTCGTCGCAGTAGATAGGCTTTCCGTACCTGCTTTGCTTTTGGGGCTTTTTTAAACCGGTTGTGGATTGATTGATTCATTCATTCATTCATCCATTGATTGATTGATTGATTGATTGATTGATTGATTGATTGATTGATTGATTGATTGATTGATTGATTGTGAAGTTTAACGTGCCGACGCTATACAGGCAATGAGGCGCGCCGTAGTGGAGGGCTCCGGATTAATTTTGACCCGTGGGGATCTTTAACGTGCGCCGAAATCTCGTGCACACGGGCATTTTCACTTTTGGCCTCCATAAAAAAAACGGCCGCCGTGACCGGAATCGCACCCGCGTTTTCGGGCTCAGCAGCACAAGGCCTTAGCAAATGAGCCACTACGACGGGTGGTTATCGAATGCATTCATTGCTGCAACTTAAGGAAAGCCAACCAATAGATGCTACGCCGCTGTAATGACGTAATGCCCGCGGTCGAAGAGCGCCGAGACCGGGAAGGAGAGAAAAATCTTCTGAGCAAGTTTCTAAGTTATTTGTTGTGCATAAAACAGCAATTTGTGGCTCAGGTATTTTGCGACGACCCCTTCTAAGTACCAGATGAGTCGGTTTACTACATTCTTTAAGCATCTAAGGTTCCTAAAAAAGTTAAAATAAGTGTTGCAGGGTCCCCTTAAACTAAACGAAGATGCACAAAAAGCTTCACCTCTAAAATTACCAGAATAACAAATTATATAAAGGCCTTACCCATTCACAACGCCAAGTGAATTTCTGTCTCGTGACCGCAAAAACTTCGTTAAAATGTGAAATTTTACTACACGCTGTTTTAAAGAATTCATTTTTTTCAGTTGGGGGATATGCCTCCTCGCCTTCCGAGGCTAATTTGGCCAGACAAATGCAATAGCATACGCATGTTTCCCCACTCGAGGTCCCTTTGATAGAAACAGACGAGGAGAAGATGAGTCCTGCGGTTGGGACTAGGGGTGGTGTCCGTCCAGTTGAGCTGTTTGGAAAGATATTCTCGTTTTAAGAGCAAAGCTCTTTAGCAAATCCTAATTTTTCGTGTCCGCGGTTGAAAATACCAAGAAATTACCGTGCGCCCGCACGCACGTTAGCGGGCGTCCGGCGGCGACCGCCCGGCAGTTAACAAGACCAGGAAAGTCCCTAGCGAACGTGTGTGCGTGCCTCGCGACGACCGCCCAGAGTCCGATGCGCACGTTTGTCAAGCCAAACATACCCACTTAGGGAGATTGGCCGAGATTGCGGCTACCGACCGGCAGTTAAAAAACAAGAAAATGCCGAACGCTCGTTTGTGCGTGCGTCGCGGCGTCCACCCAGTGCCTTCGGCGCACGTTTGCAAGCCAAGCATACCCACTTGGGAGATTGAAGAAGATCGACCAAAAAAAAAAAAAAAAAAGCTCCCGCTTTCGCCGTAATCGTGGTAGCACTTGCTCGGAATGAGGGAGACGTGTCGTAGCGTAGGCTGCTCTAAGGTGATGTCCAATGATTATTACTTCCAAAAATACAGTAAAGCTCACATTTTTAGCACCAGTGATAGAGTAAAAGTGGTTGCGGCAGTGAAGAAGAAGCGAATCGGCTGCAATCGTGGGCTTAAATCGTTGCGGTGGTCGTGAAAGTCGCGTGCAGGTCGCTACCTTCAGGTCTTACGCGTTAGTGTGAGCTTCCTTCATTTTTCTGTTAGCTTTAAGATGGATGTATTCGAGATTTTGGCGTACGTTAAATGTCCCCAGGTTATTTAAATTAATCCGGAGCCCGCCACTATGGCGCGCCTAATCGCCTATGTACCGTCGGCGCGTTAAACCTCATAATCAATCAGTCAACTGTTAGAAGAAGCGTTAAAGTGCAGCATATTGTTTTTGCGCCTTGCCTTAACAGGATCAAGTTTGTAGATATTTATTATCATCACGGGCCATCCACTTAGCGGGCCGGTATAGTTTGCTTCTCCGTGAAGAAATACCTGCTTACCCGCGTGGATACAGGGAACTCGTTTCTTCTTCGCGCTGTGCTGCGGTCATAAGGACATGTCGCCCGCGATCAATAAGGCGCTGCTCTGTTTGACGGCATCGCATCGATACCAAAGCGGTGTTCTTCTTTCAACAGTCGCAATTCGTTCCAATGGCCACTCGTGGTGTAGAGAAGCAACGTGAATGCAAGACTGGCGCCGATGGCACTCATCATTCTCGTTAAGGGCGCTTAAATGCTGCAACGAGAACTCCCACACAACGGAAGATTCGAAACGAAGCACTCTAAAGAGCAACCAGCAGGCATCACAAACTGAACATCACGGTATAACAAGCCTGACGGTTCTAGCGAAACCTCTGAAGAGCATCATTCTAGCCTTCAGTGGAGCCTTAGACGGGGGAAGTTATTTCACGTTGATAGACGTGACACCTGCGCACCGGCTGGGCTAGCGGCAGCAATAGCGGAGGGCAGGCACAACCTCCTCGAGAGAAAAAAAACCGCTGTTAATGTTACACGAAAACACACATCGAAACAAGAGTAAAATAAATACCAGACGGCTTCACTGCGCCAACAACTTAATATCATCCGGAGCTCCTTTTCTTTGGCCAAATTATCCATTTTCTCGCACCAAGTTAGGCATTACTGAGCCGTTGTTGGGCCAGACCCAAAATAAATGCTTTGCTGTCGAGATATCTTTTCAGTGTTAGAATGTGTCCTGTGTGCAGTCGTGAACAAACGCAATGCGAAGAAGAAAATGTAAATCGGAACACGTTAAATTGAAAAATACTTTTCGTGGAGGCCCAGTAACGGCGCGCTATTGGAAGACCACATTTCCCAACGTTGTTTTTGTAATCAAGTCATACTTCATTTTGACTTAAATAAAAACAAATCGCGCTATTTTTGTGCCCTGCTTCAAATTTTGGTGTTTAATTTCATTTGTCCATTACTGTACATATGTGCGTACAGATCTGAGCTCACATGACCTTACAAATATCGGGTAAGCCCTTTTCGGTCTAACGCGCCGACGTAACGCAGGTGATGAGGCGCGCCGGAGGGCTCCGGAATTATTTTAACCACCTGGGGATCTTTAACGCGCGCCGAAATGGCGTACACACGGGCGTTTTTGCTTTTCGCCTCCACCAGAAAAGCGGCCGCCGTGGCCGGTAATCGAACTCGCGTCCTCGTGCTCTGCAGTACGACGCCTAAGCCACTGAGCCACCGTGGCGGTAATCTTCTAGTGATATCTACCGTCTTTGCCGTTGTGACGCGGCGTTTCTTCTTTCACGTTGCCGAGAGCGAGCGATATTCCGTTTCCAAGTCACTGATGGCGATGCACATCTTTAATTAGACGCGGCGATAGGCTCCTTTCCGCACCCTATACCTACCTCAAAAAGCGTAGACCTGGTCTAACCGAGTATTTCTCCAACGAAAGAATCACGGAAATATGAAATGAGGAGAGAGTCAGGTCTTTTTAGCAGTTGATTCAGAAGATTGCGGCAGTGTTCAAAGCCAACCACTACACGGCTCTAGCCTAGGTGTGGCTTGACTTGAAAACAAAATGTCGCCAACAGCGATCTCGTTTTATGTTTTGTGTTTATTTCATACGCTTTTCTAGTGGCCAATAACCAATTGGGATGGCACAGTTGAAAGGACAATGGCTTCTGTTTAGAGAAAGTCTGGGTTCGACGCCAGCCAGGTGGCGTTCTGTTGTTTTTGTTTTCACTGCCTCAAAAGAGGCTCCACACAAATAACCGAGGTATACAATTCGCTGGGCTCATAGTGATATCCGAAACTAGATTCACTTTGATATCCGAACTTTGATATCCGAACTTAGATCCAATTTGATACCCGAACTTAGATTCACTTCAGTTTCAGTTTCAGTTTATTAGTGATACCAAAAAATTAGTACAGTAATACCATTACACGGACGAGGGTCGATACGTTAAAAACTTTAACTGGACCCTCGATGGATAACAACAATTAATTAGATGAAGTAAACAAGCAACACATAATACCAGTGAATGGCAATTTATTATAATATATTTTGGAGTGAGTAATATTGAAAGCTAAGCGACACGACAGGCAACAAAAAGCAACGCAAAGAAAGAAAAAAGAAAAAAAGAAGACAAACGAAAAAAAAATCACATTTTCTAGTTAATGGCGGCCACTGTCGATCAAAATAAAATTATCTAAATTATATAACCAAAATCGAAAACCCCCAAAACCCAAAAAACCCACAAACAGGCAGCTAATAATTTAACAGAAAAAACTTCAGCGACTTTTTGAGAGATGGCAATGTAGACATAGGTTTAACAGAAAAAGGCATGTCATTCCATAAAGAAGTGGCCGCAAAGGTAGAGGTCATTTTTCCACAGTTTTTGCGTGAGGAGGGTAGCAAAAAGTTAAGGTTGGTAGCAAATCTGTTCGCACTGCTGTTTCGCAAAAAACTGGATCAATAAAATCAAACAGTAGCTGTGCATTTCGTAATTGAAACAAGAAAACGGCTATGCTATAAAAAAATAACTTACCAACAGGCACGATTTTAATGTCACGGAGTAGGTCGCTCCCACTGGAGTAATGTTGGAGTAACTTACGGTGAAGATTGCCCTAAACAATGAGCTGATAGAACTCTCCGGAGATTCATTAAATCTATTGTTTCATTTTATATTTGCCTGTCAAGAAAGCGCGCAAAGGGGGTTCCGGGCTTCCGAAAAAAAAAAGTGGCATCCTGAGTATCCTGAGGTGTCGAATAAAGCTGCCTATTTTTTTTAATGCCCTTACCTGTACGTTTTAAATGCTAGTTTTTGATCATTTGCATCTTCATCGTTGACTTGCTTTGATATAGTGGGCTTGATAAACCCAAAATTTGGTGTTCCGACGAATCGTGAAAACAATTTTGCAATGTTTCACACGTAAATGCTACACCCCGAATCTGGGTAGCCATTCCATAATCCTAGTAGTCTATCTGGGTTCTGTTCCCCGGCCGAAACTGCCAGCCAACTGCCTGCTGTTTCTTTTTTTGAGATATGACGTATTCTACACAAATTTCTTTGACCCCACAGTGGACCATTTTACAGCAACAGAACCCTGTTTATTTCGGCAACAGCGGGCGCAGACTCGCTCAAGCTTGAAGAGAAATTGTAATACTTAACGGCCCACACCGGAGGAAAAATTTGACAGCTTCGCTGAAGCATGCAGGCTCGCGACAAATGCCAGCCTTATACGTCAATCAAACATAGAACTGTAGCGCCTTTCTCGGCATGTTGAAATGGACCCATCCGAAACGCAGTGACGGAGTGACTCCGTGTAGCCGGTTTTCGCGCTCCTATTAGATATTGGCGTCCCTTAAACCCGCCGCAGTGGATCAGTGGCTGAGGACTGGTGCTGCTGAGCCAAGGACGTGGGTTCAACCACTTGCCGCGGCGGCTGCTTTTCAGATGAAGGCAAAAAGCGAAAACGCCCATGTGCGGATATTTCGCTGCACATTAAAGATCCCCAGGTGGTGAAAATTAATCCGGAGCCCTCCACTACGGCTAGCCACATAGCCCAAGTGTAGCTTCAGCGCCTAAAACCCGTAATATTTACTTATCGTTCATAATTTGCGCTCGCAATATCAACTTCGGAAGAGATACCAACCTTCCCGGGCAATATTTTCTTTTTTATGAAAACAAAACATGACTGCGTGGAAGGCTGTTTTAATATTTATACTCGTATTTTCTCTGCCCCCCTTAGCCCCATTCCCAATTCCGACCAATTTTTCTTCAATAATACCCAAAGTATAAACTCTGCAAACAAAGAATTCCATCTCGAGTGTCACGGCGTTAAAGCCTCGAGTGCTGGATGTATGTATAAATCTTTATTTATACAAACTTAGACCACTGGCCACGGGCGTCCAGTGGCCTAGGAAAGGAAGTGGCTGTTTCGGAAGGGGTGCAGGGCGTCTGTATGCCCTAAATTCTTCGGGCTACGCCTGATTCTTTTGTGGACTCCCACAGGGAGAGTATCATCTCCTTTTCATGACTGGGATTCGTGGCCGTCGTCCACTCTTGATATGATGGCACCCGTTGGGCGTGTCGGGCTGGGAGTTGATGAAGGCCGGACAGTCCCACAACAGATGTCAAATGTCCTGCTTGACTCTGGAGTAATTGCAGTACGGGCAGGGGTGCGGTGGGTCGATGAGAGCGACGGAGCCGTTGCGTCTTTCTGGGTCATTACGAGCGCCACTTTAACGTAGGACGAGCTGCACAAGTGGTGCTCTTTCTGCTGCATAAAAATACGCATGGGACTGGAGCTGCATTGAACTAGTGAAAAACTGGTAACAAGGGATTAGCACCGATATTTTTAGCCGCGACAACCGATGGTTAGCGGCTTGGATTAAACAGCCGATCATCAACTTTGAATGCAGGCAGGGTAAATAACCGAATCCTCGTTGGTGTCTATGTATCACCGCAACGACACAAGTGCCCACTGGAATGCAGAGACACTGCTAAGAAAAAATCCAGTATGCGACATATAACGGCCTGGAGATTATGATGATAAGGACTACTAAACATTAGTAAAATGTGCTTGTCCTTACTACGCCATTCGTGATAATAACCTCGAAAAATAAATATCCACGTTACTACCAGCACCATTATAGTGCAACTCGTTTCCGGAAAACTTCCTGCCACAGCTAAATCCGCCCCCTACTAGGTTTACGTCACAATGGTCGGTGGTTGGTGAGCAGGCCCAACGAAACCCTGTTCTCTCCGATTTCCTACGAGGAAATAGGAGCGATTCCATTAGAAGGACCGTATAGGCGATCTCGGGTACACAATGACTGGCTTCGTACTTAGCAGCCGGATTTCCGGCATGCGTTATGTACACGGGGCTTGAATAGGGGTAATGAACAGTTGGAGGATTTATTGGAATCTATGGCATCACGCCCAATAAGGCGGGCAAAGAGGACTTCGGTGAGGTTTGGCAGTAAGAAGGCGAAGCAGTGCTTTGTTGTAGGACCTATCAAGTTAGTCAACTGCTTTTTACTAAATGGTTGGCTCTTACCACGACATTGTCAGTCATTACCGCCCGCCCGCCGCAAATATCCCCTGCCCATTCCCAGCTCACCCACGCGCAGGAACGCACATGGCGACTCCTCCAGACTCACACTCTCCCTTGCCGAGCGGTACTTCACCACATCCACCCTCCCTTTACCCTTCCCCCATTGTCCTGCCTGTGGCACACGCTCCACTGTACCCCACTCCATGTGGGGCTGCCCTAAAGACCCTTTCCCTCTAATTTCCCTCCGACGAGCAGTGGGAGGGGCGCTGGGTAGCTTGACCTAGGGACAAAACTCTCCCTCGTGGACAGGGCAACGCTAGTCGCCGCCAGGCTGGAGC
Organism: Haemaphysalis longicornis; assembly: GCA_013339765.2. Classification (NCBI taxonomy): domain Eukaryota; kingdom Metazoa; phylum Arthropoda; class Arachnida; order Ixodida; family Ixodidae; genus Haemaphysalis; species Haemaphysalis longicornis. Next base: position 166,210,983 of record CM023451.1, on the reverse strand, counting down.
CTGCGGCCACCCCGACCCCTTAAACCTACTGCAAATAATAAGTTTTCTCTCTCTCTCCTCTCTCTCTCACGGGAGAGTTACGGTTACCGATGATCTCCCCCTCTCGAGCTTCGCCCCACTTATCATCATTCATTCCGTGGATATGGCGTGCACGTACTACAACACAGTCAGCTGATGGCTGAGCATTGAGCAAAAAACAATGTTTCTGCGACGCTTTGTGAACCAAATGCAGAACATGCAATAGTATCAAAAACTATATATATTTTTTCAGGATGCAGAGCAAGAATGCACGGAACCGTAACCCTAAACAGCTTCGACATAAATGAACGGAGCAGTGAGCGCACGTCTCCTCACCCAATCTTGCTTGTTTCAAACCAGGGGACCCAGCACACCATCGAGCCTGGACCGCCTCTGTCTGAACACGAACACGGAGCCTACATCATGAGTTTGGTATCCAATATATACTACAATTGCTTCCAACCAGCGCTACTCTTCATGGGCAGCAGGTATAGCTGTATTAAATCTGCAACGAAAATGTTTCCGACCTCACAGGAGCTATGGTGTCATGTCGTGGCGAATGCAATAGTTTGAGCTCAGGAAATTGCACCCGTAATTTTTGTACCACGCGTGAATTTGAAAACACTGACTGCTAATGAAATCAGAGTCCATCTGACTCCGAGTAAAATTTCCCAGCATGAGAGAGTTGTGAGGCCATTTGAGTTCTGAATTCATTTTGAGTTCTCAGCCCCTTTGAGTTCTGAGTTCGTTTTGAGTTTTGAGTACATTTTTAATTTTGAGTCCATTTTGAGTTTGAGTACATTTTGAGTTTGTGTACATTTTGAGTTTTGAGTTATTTTGAGTTCGAGTACATTTTGAGTTTTGAGTACATTTTGAGTTTTGAGTTCATTTTGAGTTTGAGTACATTTTGAGTTTTTGAGTACATTTTGAGTTTGAGTAAATTTTAAATTTTGAGTACATTTTGAGTTTGAGTACATTTGAGTTTTGAGTCCATTTGGAGTTTGAGTACATTTTGAGTTTTGAGTCCATTTTGACTTTGAGTACATTTTTAGTTTTTAGTACATTTTGAGTTTGAGTACATTTGAGTTCTGAGTACATTTTGAGTTTTGAGTCCGAGTGAGTTCTGAGTTTTGCGCTCAATGTGAGTTTGAGTTTGAGTTAGCGCAGATGTGCTGCTCAGCATTGAGTCTGAGTTTGAGTGAGTGGTGATTCGAAAAAAAAAATTGTGAGTAAGTTTGAGTGAGCCGCGCCAACTTTGCCGAGGTATGGAGACGAGCACGTGTTTTTAAAGCAACCACGTATCCAAAGCTTCAGCAAAATAAAAGCTGAGGTAGAAACTGCTTTGTGTTCAAAATCTAAGCAGAAAAAAGAATTAGTTATCAGGGACCCAATTGCCCGGGCTCCGGGTGATTTGGCAGGACACTCAACAGGGCAATGGTGTTGAAGTTTTCGGAGATGGTGGCCGAATTGACGAACTCGAGGCGTTTGGGGTTGGGGTTTTGGGGTTTGAGCCAGCGCCTCGTGTTGTCGCTCCCCGTCCCGTCCTTTATCACTGTTTTGAATTCGGATAAGGATCCGTTCACGGACTTTTGCCAAGCTAAGACAAAGAAGGGATTTGCCTAGCCCAAAACAGAGGGGGAAGTTGGTGAGGCACCCCTTCATTCCAAAAGGTGATACGCGGTCGTCACGTGCAACGCCCTACTGTCGACTCCAGCTCTAGGCCGCCGCTGCTGCATGCTTTTTCGCACACAGAAATTCGCCATATAATTTGTGTGCTGAGCAACAATAATTTTGTGGCTTTAGATAGCAAATCGTGACCGACATTGTGTTTGGAACATAGTTCAATAGCAGAGATATCATATGCGTTTTTAAATGCACAGCATTTGTATAACTCATGGTGTCACCCGTGCGTCGGCGTCCGCAGCAGCCAGCCCCTAAAAAAAAAAAGAAATAACAGTTACCGGAGCCTGGTTTCGATCCCACGACCCTGTGGGCGGAGCGCAATGTACATGGTGCTCTACCCACTGCGCCAAAAAACGACACAGAATCAAAGGCTACGAACGCGCCTTATATCCTTGACTCATTCAAACTACGTCGTCAGCGGCGTGCGTTGGCGACTCAGCGGCGTGCTAGCGGCGTGATAGCTGCGTGGTGTACACGTGATAGCACCACCCCCCAAACACTAAACGTTACCGCAATACAACCACCCCCTAAAAAGGGCGGGTTGGCGCGGGCTCCACTCAAGTCAACTCCTGCGCTCTCTTCTCTTGCGTTCGTCGGCGGTCGCAGTTGATAAGCCATGGAAGCAAGACCTTCAACTAGTACCGCGACGCAATCCAACATCAGCGTCGCGGAACCAGTACAAGACATCGTACCATCGTCTTCGTCGACGTCGGCAGAAGACAAGGCGGGTGAGGCGGCGCGCTGCCGACGCCGAACGCAAGCGTCGTAAGCGTGCCGCCGACGCCGACCTTCGTGAACGAGAAGCCGCGGCCAAGCGTCAACGTCGAGCAGCGGATCCAGGCCTTCGTCGGGAAGAAGCAGCGTCTGCTCGTCAGCGTCGGGCCACGGACCCTTCGATTCGTGCGCGACACGCGGCTGCGACACGTCAGCGTCGGGCCGTCGCAGCCGCGTACCACCAACAACTACCACCACCACCACCACCAACCCTACGCCACGTAAACGACCCCAATGCTCTGCATTTACTCGTGTCCCTCGCGCGGGGGCATGCGACGGAGGATTTTTAAATGCAGAGCATTTTAGTAACTCACGATGTCACCCGCGTTGGCGTCCGTAGTCCGCATCACTACGTAGTCCGCACCCTACACTATATAAAGAAATAATAATACCTTCCGCGCCAGGTTTCGATCCAACGACTCTGCGGGCGGAACGCAAGGTACACGGCACTTTACCGACTGCTCCACGGAGCCGACCCAGAATGGAAGGTTACGCACGCGCCTTATATCCTTGACTCATTCAACCGTCGGCCACAGGTGCGCCCTCTCCCCCGCGTCCTCCTCGCCTTCTCTCCGCTCGCACCCCCCTCTCTCGCCGCGTTCGGTTCGCGTTCATGTGGTGGCGCGATTTCGGCGCTATACCACTCTCTCGCGAAGGGCATTGGATTGGATCGATTCGATTGGATTGGATTGGATTGGATGATTGGATTGGATTGGTTTGGTTGGTTGGCTTGCGGATTGGATTTGGATTGGGTTGGATTAAAGTGGATTGTGTTGGATTGTGTTGCGTCATAGCCGCGCCACGTTGCGTCGTAGCCTCTCCACGTTGCGTAATAGCCGCGGCAGGGGGTTCACGGCACGTTTCACGTTCACCATCGACTTCATCGACAATGTCTACGCTGGAAGACAACATTACAACAACAAAAACCCAATACGTACTCCATAAGACTTGCAGGCACGCCCCCCGGAAATGCTCTGCATTTGATCGTGCCCCTCGCGAGGGGGATGTTTTGATTTTTTCCTTCTAGCGTTCTTTAAGCACATAGGAGCGATAATTTCGGCTGATAAATAAACTGGCGTTTTTCGCCAGAAGGCAGGCGAGCAAATTTTACTGCGCCGGTGATTGCCTCATGTTGTCTAAAATATCATGGTCTGGCTAGCTCGCTCGCTCGCGTCAATGCGTACAAATAAATCACTGGCGTTTTCAACTTCCTCACTGGTCGACCTGGTGCAGGCGGCCATGACGTCATATGGACTCCAGTGAACAAGGAACCACTCCCAACGGGGGCAAGACCCACTTTAGACGGTCAATAAATGTATTATCTCTCTCCCACTTTCTCTCTCTCTCTACTCGATGACACTAAAGTTTAACCAAGAAGCATACTTTCGATCATCATAGTTGCTCTCGTTGTCTATGTCTGGACCGAAGGTTGGCCACAAACCTTATAAGTACAGACTACCAGAACTGTCGCCTTTGATCGTGGTTAGTGCCGTGGCCGTTCTCGTAGATGCAACATATCAAACAAGGAGCTGAACGTAAACCCGTTGCAATAGTCGCCGTCATGTCTGTGTATTGTAACGTAGATACCAGGACAATCCACCTTCCCGGGCATGTTCAAGAAACCTGCACCCGTACCTCGTGCTAGAGTCAGTCAGAATTATCCGCTGAGACTCGCCGTCCGAACACCCTTGCTGCCTGGCCTTTACTAGTAAACCGTCACGTCCAATAAATGGGCGCATCACCACCCTATAAGCACATCTACGCTGTCTACACCTGCGTCTACTAGGACGCAAGAGTACGGCGCTTGGTGCGGCGTTGTAACACAGAAATGTACAGTCGAGTCCACTTATAACAATATTGAGGTGCCATGAAAATATCATTGTTATAACCGATTATGGTTATAAGCGGGTTATGCCGAAAATAACAAAGAAAAAGTGAGAAACAAGAGCATTTAATGAGGGAACATGATAAACAAGAGCACTTAATGAGGGGGAAGTTGCTTAAATTTTGTTGCTTAGACAGTGACCACAGAACAGGAACAGTGACAACAGGCAAGGAAAACGACGCTGGTAAGCACCAGACTCGGAACACGTGCAAACGGCGGAGCTGGAGACGTGGCCAAATTAGCGAAGAATAGGGGAGGTCGGCACAGTGCACAGAGCGCTGCTGCTGCGGCTTAGGCGCCCCGGTGCTTTTTCTACAGGCGGCGCACCCTCAGAATGGACTGCCCCACTGCCCGTACAGGCGCCCATCCGGTCCTCCTCCCCCTCCTCCGCGTCGCCGCGGCAGGTGAAAGCAGCGGTGGCATGCGAGCCTCTTCGGCGCGCACTCGCCACGTGCGAGGCCAAGTGCGCTATCGCCTGGCCGCCGCGCGTATGCTCTCATTCCCTTTTGCGTAATAGGCGGGGTTGGGGTGGCATTGTCGCAGCGTTTTTGCATTTTGTTTCGTTCAGGGTTGGTTCCAGTGCCCACATTTAATTGTTATAACCGATATTGCATCATGACAGCTTTGTTATAAGCGGTTTATTTTGCCATAGAATACAATGAAAAGCTGACGGTGCCGCGGCTGTCCATTGTTATATCCGATATATTGTTAAAACCGGTATTGTTATAAGTGGACTCGACTGTAGTTGCATTATTCAACGTCGTTTCATAGTCAATTTCAAGTAAACCAAAATTACCCGCAGGAGCGCTGAAATCGGAAACCACCTTCAGCAATTGACAGCTAACCTTTTTGCAAGCACCGTTATCTAGAAACGCAGACTCTTCAGCCTACCTGAATCGTAGATTATTATTATCCTAAAGGAAAGAAGCAATGTAACTTTTATTCTTGCTAATTTTGCGGCTCTGAGGAGTCGCCTGAGGACATGCCCATAATATATGTGCAAGATCGGCCCGTTCCTTGCATCTCCGACATTTATCTGAAAACTGTCCAGGATAACAATGACTATACGCGACGGGGTTCGGGTACGAGTTCGTCTGAAGAAGCCGCCAAACCACAGATTGCCTTTTACTGAGGGATGGATGAGCGGGGTGTAGCGGGCTCGTTCAAGCCGGTAATGAGTAGTCAGCTCCCTGTAAGACACAATCCTGTCTCTGCCCGTCCAGCGGAGCGAGTGAGCGTCTGGGTCACAAAAAAAAAAAATGAAAACTCCCGGGCCATCTCCACTAACGTGAAACCTGGGGAGGGGCGAAGCATGCAGTGTATAAGTGTATTCTTCGCACTTCGGCATTTTTGCCCACGGAGATGAAACGGTTGGAGGTTAGAGGTTTACAGCGTTGTTGTAAAGTCTTGCGTCTTTGAAGCGCAAAGCGTAGTAGCGCGAGGCGTTGGAATACGAGTTACCCGGTGGGTTCTTTTAGTAGGCGATACGTTTAAGCGCAAAGAGTTAACGATTGTACCTGTGTTTTAGTACCGTCACTACATCGATGATGACATGAGACTACGACGACGTTCTAGCGCGAGGTGTTAACGAGTTTCTCGTTGTTTTATCCCCTTGACTACAAGAGAAGACGACATGAAACGACGACATGAGACGCCGATAGCCCGCTCCCCTAAAAAGGGGTTTTCCCAGAATCCTACAGCCAGAATTCTTGTAAAGAATTCCCGCTGGCTGCCTGTAGTGGTCCTCAAATTCCAATGAGCTACGTGTAGCCATATTACTCTTATCCATATAACAGCCAGAGGCGAACGCGGGTCCGTGCAGCATGACGAGCCCGTTCGCTGCGACTCGTCATGTGGCTGCGAACGCGGGTATACAGTGTCCTGACGACCCCATTGAGTGTCGACAGCCGCAGGTTAACGCTAACTGTAGCGGTTTGAGTTTTATAGATGCCAACCGGTACCGCCGCATCATGTACAATGAGTTTTACGTTGCTTGGCACCGTCGTCAAGATTAGTTTTAAGGTACCCTAACGTTAGAAATCGATATGAGTCGAGAACGTACCCACTCGTGTAGATTGGCCGGTGACGGTGACAGCAGCCGGTAGAGACGCACGGGCCGCTTCAACAATTCCTCGTTTGGCTGCAACGTCAACACAACCAACCAATCAATCTGAAACCAAATAAAGAGGAATTGGCCCACACCAATGGAAACTGCCGTGACAAGTTCGATGCTTATTGTCCCGTTCCCATTTGTCTACGACGTCAACAAGCCAGCGCACAATTCTTAAAAAACCCAGTCTAAGGGACTGAAGAAGTGATAATGACAGCAACCTGGCTCATGTCCGATTCACCAATTGCTCTTAGCAACGAGTTCAATACACCTTGTCACATTAGCTCTCACAACTACAAGAAAAGTTACGTTCAGGCATTCTTACATAACAACACAAAACTAAGGTCCCCCCCCCCCCCCCCCCTTTTTTTTCTAAGGCCAAGCGTAACTCAAGTTCATTGTTGTTCGCTTAAGTAAGCCCCCCTCAACTGATAAACGTACGCTCTCGTTGCGCCAGCAAAGCAAGTCTGGACACCAGCAGCCTCGATTACTGTAAATTCTGACGGCTGTGGAAAGCGAGAACGCCCGGGTGTTCGATATTTCGGCGCACGTTAAAGATCCCTAGGCGTCCGTAATTAATACAGAGTCATCTACTACGGTGCGCCTCATCGTCCGTGTAGCGTCGACGCGATAAAACCTCCCGAACAATCAATCAATCAACTGATTACTATAAAGCGCACGGGGGTGAAATTGATATTCGCTATTACAGCACATTTTCTCGTGAATTTGGCAGCTGTTTCTGTTGCATATCTTTTTTTTTCATTTCTCATATAAAAAGAAAAGGAAGAAATAGTGGGAAAGCTTGCACAAAGTCGCGCAAGACTTGAACCGCAGTGAAGCCTTAGCCTTTCTTTCGACGTGAGCAGTGAAGGACACATCACCACGCATTTGTAGAAGTGTGAAATCGTGTATTTACATGTTCCCTCGTCCCTTTGCACTGGGCTAGTAGTAGTCATAGTCATAATAATCCATATCGTCGTGTGCCTCATGGTAACTATTACACGGAGTGGGCAGGTCTTCTGCAGCTTTCCGTTGGCGCCTCTTGTTAAGAACTGGTGAAGGTGCAGAATTTCTTTCTACGTGAGCCCCTGCGCGAGCCGGGGACGCTGGGCGGTCGCCGGGAGGCACGCGCTCACGACCGCTTGGCATTTTCTCGCTCCTCGGAATTTTTTCGCTCCACGGGGTGACCGCTGGTTTTCTTTCTCTTTTTTTGCTAAAGCGACTGCACGTGCCGTGGAGCGTATATGCTTTTCCTAGTCAGTACAGCCAGCCGTCACCTGAGCTTGCTTACGGGGGTTATATCACAGCATAAACGTACCTAAACCATACAAAACCACCCGAAGGGAAATAAATAACAGCCAAAACGGACCTGCAATAGTTGAAAATCCCGGTGTAGAAAAATATTCAACAGAAATAGCCCCAAACCAACCTAAAAGGGAAAACCCGCAAGAACGTGCAAGAAGCAGTAGCTGAAACTGACCAAAAAAGCAACGAAAATACCAGAAATCCTATTTATAATGCATAAAGATGTCATAAATAGATTATATGCTTGATAACAACTGTTAATATTCAAATACGACAAACCCCTGAAAATGAAAAAAAAAATCACGCCATATCCACGAAATGAATGATGATAAGTGGGGCGAAGCTCGAGAGGGGGAGATCATCGGTAACCGTAACTCTCCCGTGAAAGTTCGCCCATTATATCATTAAGAAAGACGTAAGACTGTGTGCGTACATTGTACAAATCAACTTTTATTTTCGGAGTCAATGCTCCCAGGCCCAGACCTGGTGAAAGGACCCCGCGCCATCGAGGACTACCCCGCACCTCCACCACAATTTGTCACGTAGGATGGGACACAACGGTAAAGAAAGAACTTTTATTTAGGGCGACCTTGTGCCCGAACAAGACGAGAGGGAAACGAGCAAAGGTCCTTGCGTCTCGTTCGATCTCCGAAAACGACTGCCTGCTGCGTTCGTGGCGGTGATCTCTTGGTGATCTCCTCCCTCGCAGTGCACGTTGCGCCTCGCGCCTCCGTTTGGCGAAACAACAGACAAGCTCACGCTCCCGGTGCAGAGTTTGCGCTGCCGGTTTGCAAGGCCGTTCTTGCGCGTGCAAACGCGGCCCCACTTTGCGACAATCTCCGGAAAAGCATGCGGCGGTCACGTACCACGAGACACAAGGGATGGGCAGACCCATGACTTAAGGAGCTTCGCCCCTAAAAAGAAAGCCGTAACGGGATTTCTACCCGGGTTGGGATGTCTGCTTTGCAGGAGCGGAACTACTACACTACGAGACCAAGCGATTGTGAGCGATCAAATTGAGGGCCACGTGCACGTGGACATAGCTTCAAAGATGACCGTAGATGGCGTCAGGCGTCGCTTGGCTGTGCTGACTAGGAAACGCCTATACGCTGCCGAGGACGGTCGGCGATCGCCGTGAGGCACGCGCTTACGAGCGCCCGGCATTTTCTTGGTATTTTTAAAGCGTTACGCGTACGCGCCACACATTACGGCCAGCCACAACTATTCCGCTGTTAAAAAAAACAATAAACAATCTCGCAGACACCATTGCGCCGCGTAAATTAATCACCACGCTCGACGCAGCCCCACATGCCTTCATTTTTCTCCAGTCACGGGCCGATTACACACACTGTAGTCCCGCATGACCTCAATTTTACTGACATTTCTACCTTGGCGCTTCTTTTTGTGCGAAGCGAAGATTGAACGCATTCATCCTGAGGCTTCCCTTCTTTGCGGTCTTTGCATCCAATCCTTCCGGCACTGACGCACCGCGTTAATGACAACCAATACGCAGTGCTTTTGGAGAAGAAGAAGAAGAAGAAGAAGAGAAGAAGAAGAAGAAGAAGAAGAAGAAGAAGAAGAAGTTTATTGACTCTTGCAAAAGAGGAAGGTTATATGTAGAGATATATCCAGACGAGGGTCCCATAGTTGATACTGCACCGGGACCCTCGATATATAATTACATCGGAAAAATACAATGAAAGCAGCTAAAGACAATTTAAATAATCACAAGTCTCAGAGTTACACTTATAGAGCCAAAGTAACAACATAGCAATGCAAAGCAAGAACTCATGTCGTAACATAACCAGACAGACTAAAATAAAAGAAAAGAACGAGAAGAAAAAAAAAAGGATGGATCGAAGAAAAACAAAAAAGAAAGAAAAAAGAAAGGAAAAAAAAACGAAAACAGGAAAAACTGGACACACAACACTGTATTGTATGTCAAATCACAATTTAAAGCAAAACAACAATTCAGAATGTGCAGGAAAAACGAATAGACGAAACAGTGAATTTAAGTGAAATCTCTAAAGAATTTATGCAAAGAGAGGACAAAAACTAACGCAGTTCAAGGGGCGAGTATTGCGCACGTTGAAAAGAAAGTGGAAAATAATAATGAGCAAAGTGAATTGGAATGTAGCTGACACTGAAGAAAAAAAAATTTTATCCCAGTAGCAATACAAAACCACAAACACACACATATTCAATGAAACCGCGAACAAACAACCATGCAACAACAACAAAAAAGATAAACACACGCAAAATTACACATTGGTACCAGTCTGAAACCAGGCGTCTGTGGGGCATACACGTTCCGCTTTGTCAAGTCCCAGTCTAGGCGACCAAGGACCATTTTCTCCATCAGCTTCCCCACGCAGCTCAGGAGTGCAATGGGCCGGTAAGATTCAATTTCCGTAGGGATTTTGCCGGGTTTGAGCACAGGAACAAGGCGACCGCGTTTCCAGCCGGGTTAGAGGCCGCCCATTTCCCAGCTGCGGTTGTATGTGCCGAGAACGAAGCGCTTAGCTTTGTCTCCGAGGTGCGACGAAGCTGCATAGCTGATGCCATCTGGACCCGGGGCAGAAGCCTTGTTTACTGATATCCAAAGTTGCGATTGGAAAGGTATCGAAGAATGCATGCTTGCAACCGGAGTGGGCGGTGCGTTTCTGACAAAATGCGTGACTGATTTAGCTGTTATGGGCACCCTCCCTTAATTTAGTGGTACTATCGCGGATAGCGTAAAATGTGCAAGAACACTCCATAAATGTTCAGTCCTGATCATCATCAACATTATAATCCCGAGCCGATTGTACACCACATGCTGGATTTTTTCTCCTCACAAATCATGAGCTATTGCTCTTTCTAAAGGTGGATGAAGAACGAAGCTATTTGGCACACGACGAAGACGGCGGCTTCCTGCATGCCTTTGTGTGGTGATATATATTTTTTTGTGAAACCTATTGCCACCTCCATCCCCTTTGGGGGCGTAGCAAGCGAGACTGACCTGCCAGGGTGACGTCCACAGCCCATTTTAACATTCTTCATTTCTTTCTTTCTTTCTTTCTCTCTATCGCTCAGGCGGGAGGAAGGAAACAACAGATTCATTTAGATGGAGCTATAGAGTTAAAGTCACCTAGCACCTTATTTCCTTTACTTTGGAGCTCGACATTCACGCAAGCCAGAGCTCAGTTTCGTTAATCCTATAATTCAGTAAAATACGCTATAAAACAAGTGGGCGAGCGTGAGTACGAACATTTGAAAGTTTTAAATAAAAATGGCAGCATCTCCACTCCGTGGGTGATGGCGAGGGTACGGAGTACGGGGACTCGAAATGACATCCAAGTTGCGTCCCGACTCCCGAGTGACATCTGATTTACGCCGCGACCGTCATTCGATTTGAGCAGTGAGTTGCACTTGATTTCCCTAAATGAAAGTGCTACTCACAGCTCATATCGAATTTCTTGATTTTCGCTTGATGGTGGTGTTAGCACGGATGGACGCGGACGGACATGGGGAGGTCCTACGGTACTCCGCACAGTTACAGGCCAGGGAGTAAGCCGTTTGACTTTCGGACCCTAACTCATGGTCGTAGACCAATGGGTAAAACGACTGACACTAACTCTGTCTGGTCTACCAGACACAGGCTCTAATCGTGCCGGTGCCTGTGTGATTTTTTGTGATTGTAAATGCCATGCGCACGGACGCGGAGGGACATTGTGCGCTCCTAAGGTGCTCCGCACCTAAAACAAACGGGTACAAGTAACGAAGTGATTACGCAAGCTTGGACGAAAAGTACATAGTTTCAGGTAATGCAGACATATGGAGATATCGAAGCGATTGTTACGAAACAACTTGAAAGCTACGGGCGCTTCCACGGGCGTGCGCTACATTTTCTGTTCTGAAGTATGTGTGGCGTCCATTTATGTGGCTCCTCCAATACTCGTATGCTGATCTAATCTTCTTCCAGGCATGAGTTTTGCCTCCGCGGCCACCGCTCACATACTTGCCTGCCAGGAACGTCATTCATGCGAACATACTGGTTGCCCCTAGACTTGTGCAAAAGGCGGCTACCTCCTTCATTGATTCGTTCTTCAGGCGATTCCTGTCTCTCGCAGGCGCTCTGACATCTGCAGTGAACGCCCGCCTTGGGTTACGTCGGCACCAGCAGCAACTCGCAATGCAAAATATCTCATCACGCACGAAATATTTTAGCGAATCTTGTACCCAAAAGTTTCTGTCTTCTTCCCTCTGCCTCCCCACCTGCTAACGTGGGACTAGGCTGGCTGCATAAAAGAATGTTAGCAAGCGTAAAGAACTTCAAACGGCGTTGCATAGGCTGAAATGCATAAATGACGCCACGGCAGGGCGGAAGTATTATTACGTTTCTAATTAGAGCAAAAGAGAACGTGAGCAGAATCGCGGTCGCCATGGCGACTGCGATTCTGCGTGACATGCGTGACGCGTGACACGCGTGACATGAGTGACGCGAAGCATGCTGTGGGTGCGCTGTAACGTAATTTCTATATTGCGCTGTCCCTTTCACCTGTTGTGCACAGAGGTACGACGGCTACTTATGGCAGTTTGCGCCTTTGATTACTTTCAGCCGAAATAGTAGTTGCGACGCATATCTGTACCATAGGCTTGTGCAATGAACCTCTCAAAAATTCTGTTTTAGGGTGGTATTTGAGAGCTCGCAGTTGGTGATTGCGTACTGTTGAACCCCTTGTCAGCTCGATTGCAGCAGCATATTGAGAGTTGTGACATAATCTGTACACACCGTATTTCTATATTCCGTCACCACGCGTACTATGCACAGTCATGGACAAATGAAATTTAACCTTGAAAAAAAAGAACCATAACACGGAAAATTAAAAAAATACGGTTCGTTGAGGCCAATTAATGACGCAATATAAGTATATTTGAACAGCCAAATTTCTCAACTTTGTTATTGTAATTAGGGAACGCCTCAATTTGACTTGCATGGAAAGAAGTGTTCTTTGTGGGTTGTGGATTATATTGTCGGGATCGCGTTTCATTTTCCCATGACTGTTCACGGTATATGCTGAAATCTTACCCATGGGGCTGCACCTACAGTAAATCAATTGAACAAGGCGCTGGCAATAAATCTCTCCGGGTGTGTTTCCCCGCATCTCAGCCAATGAGAGCTTATGGTCTGTTTTGCTGCTAGAGATGAAAGTCCCCGGACGCTGCCTTTTTAGGGGCGAAGCTCCTAAAGCCATGGGTCTGTCCACCCCTTGTGTCTCGTGGTACGTGACCGCCTAGTTCGAGGACTCACTCGCAGGTGGCGCTACGTGACCGCCTAGTTCGATGACTCACTCGCAGGTGGCGCTGGTGTGAGTGACGTCATGATGACGTCACTCGGAGCGGAGGGCGCGCAGGGCGGCGGCAGCGCGCGCTCGCCGACAGGATCCCGCCGTGCGCGAAAGAGAGGCCGAAGCATCTCGTCTAGAAAGTCGTGCTTAAACCGCGCGTCGGCAGCTTCGGGCTGAGCTCGCTTGATGCGTTTTGCAGCCGCCTCGCGAGCTCTCACTGCATCGGGGTTTGCCTGCCGATACGAGCGTTTGCTTGCAGCCTCACGAACCCTACAACAACAACAACAAACGAACAAGAGCAAAATAAAAGAACAAAATAAAAGTTGATTTTGTACAATGTACGCCCACAGTCTTACGTCTTTCTTAATGATGTAATGGGCGAACTTTCACGGGAGAGTTACGGTTACCGATGATCTCCCCCTCTCGAGCTTCGCCCCACTTATCATCATTCATTCCCTGGATATGGCGTGATTTTTTTGCCTCATGGGACATTTAAGCTTTCGTTTTGCAATAATAACACATGATTAGCCTTTTGGGTGTGCTTTAAATTCTTAATCGCTGAACTGGGCGTGTGCTGCTTCGTGCATTGTGAATGTGTGCATGCATTCAAGCCACGGCTGGGAATATTCACGTTTGCTTCCCTTTGATAAATATGCAACCGAAGGTAAATCGGGATACACAATCACTGGCATAAAATGATCGCCTTAAAAAGGAACATACGATAAAATACAAGTATGTTTTATTCGAAAGATTAGGTGTCTTACAGTACCCTCAGTGCTTCTCCGGCAGCAAACTATGGTTTAGTGACTGAAAAATTAAACATTGTCAGCTAAAATTTTAATTCTCCCGTTAAACCGTGCATTTTGTCACGTCGACAATGACGTATTGAGAGCGGGGCCGTAAAACAAACGATATTCCGCTGACCAGGGCTGCCACCATCTCACAGACGACCGTTTGGTTGTCTTGTTTATCGCCCACTTTCGTAGATGGCTCTGCAATACCGCTGAAATCCCAGTGTTCGCACTTAGCTTCTGACCGGACTTCTATACCGTCGCTATTTTTATTAGAGTTGATACTAATCGTTTTCTAAGCCATACGCTATGACTTGAAAACCAGTCACGTAAGTGGCCCTACCCGCTTACGTCAGTTTGCCAGTCTTGTGTCAGACACGTCCAACGCGTCCGACGGCTGTGTAAGGCAATGCCAGCCGGCAAAGTGCCGCACTAACTGCTTCGATGTTCATGTGTTCGTTAGTAAAATTTTCTCACCCCACCGTTCCTACTTCTATAAAAAGAATGGGCCCTAAATTTAAGCGCAAATAGCTCCTTCTTGAAGCTATAATCCCTGTTCAAAACGCGTTTGCTTTTGCCGACCTCAACCAATTGCCCAGCTGTGCATATCACGTCATATGTACTATGCGGGAAATGAGCTAGTAGGTCGCATGGCCATTCACTTTTTTCCAAATTATACAGCTTATTTGAGTGATTTTCGCGTTAAAAATGGCACCAGTGTTATTCTAACAAGGCAATCTTTTGAATGAAAGCCACTAGAATTTTGTCTGCATGTCCCCTTTTGTGCTTTGTGCTTTGTGCTATTTCTCTATTACGATTGTGCTATCATGCTTAAATTTGTGAACAGACGTGTTGTTATGTACGCTGTAAATCGGGTGGTTGAGGCCTCTGTCAGGCCACGTTCGCCTTTAGTCTCAGCCTCCCCTTGGTTTTTGCCAAGAAATAAAAAATCAAATAAAAAGAAATTCTGACTGAAGCAGTATGATGAACTTTCTTTTCAACTGTGTTCGGAAATTCCCGTTTCTTCCATGAGCCCACAGTTCGCTCGGCGCTCTCTCACATCCACGAATAAAAACAACTGGCTTTATGAGAAGCTCGTTTATGCCCGCCAGAAAACTGGAACAGTAACGGAAGAGTGGAGGACAGCTTTATTTAGTTCTGAATAAACAAAGCGTCCTACGTCGTCCAACACGAAACTAAAGACGTTATCTCTCAGTTAAAACAATGTTATACGGCATTTAGAATCCCTGTAACACCGCTGCGGAAGAATGTTGTAGCTAAAATTAACCAAACCATTGATGCGCACTTCCACAAGACTTACAGTGCGGCACAGAAAGTTTCGAACTCGACTCGAAAAGCAATATAAACACAACAAACTAAGATCGCCTTGTTGGCTGGAAACGTGCGTTAACGGGCTTGCACGTTTCTGTACTGACGTCAAGTTTACACCCCAAGGTCAGGAATGCACTGTTTCAGCGATAGCATCGTTCGGCAGTTACAAGTACACCCTGACCCAACACCGCTCAAAATGCGAATGCGAGTTCCGAAATTCGACCCGCTTAATCTTTAGCCTTGTGATCATCGGAAAGGTTATCACGGTGGGCTCAAGTATCTCAGAGAATGACGGTTCATCAGGAAGGAAGCACCGAAAGAAAGGCTTGAAGAGTGTCCTGGGAGTGCCCGCGTGGCGTACATTACTCCAACGCTAATGTTCCATCCAGGCGACCGAACTTTTCGGGAGTGAACCGTTTTCGATGGCGCGCCGAACGGCAGCACTCAAGCGCAGACGCTCAGCCTTCCTACGCCATTTGGAGGCAGTATGGCGAAGCGTTTTTTGGACCTCCAACTATCTGCTTCGCCCCGCACGTACAGTTTAGCCCTTTTGTTATCCCTCACATGAAACGCCTCTTTACCGATTTATTTTCTTTTGTTCCGGAGAGTGCGGACATCTCATCTGCTGGCGCCACGGAACCTTGAGCTGATGCATGTACCAGAAATGTGCGCAGACATGCTGATGTGTTTGTTCATTAGAATGCACGCGTGTATCCGCTGAAACGGCAAACATGGGGATCGTTCGTCACTGACCCCTTGACTCCACACCACTGCCAGTAGGTGCAGTGTCTTGTCCTGATGTCGTGCTCACGCTAGATTTATCTGTAATCGTTATATCTGTAATCGTTTTACCTGTAATCAGTATAATAGCGTAAATGGAAATAATTGGCCGAACAGAATTTTGAATAACCAAAAAATAGGAAAAATAGAAAACAATGGCAAAATGTGCTGAACCATGCTACGCCTTGCATTTCCAGAAAAATACAGATTTTGCGGAAGAACCACCTGTAACCGTTATAATAGCGTGAATGGAGATATGTAATTGGTCGAACAGAATTTTGAAAAACCAAAAAAAATTGACTCTAAAGAACTCGCACTCTAGACAAGCGGCATAAGAATGATACGCATTAGTAGACAATTCTCTGAATTTTTGTAATCTTTTTACGCCAGTTGAACGCACAGTAGCCTTTTTTTTTTACTTTTATAGAAACAGGGTAACTGCAGCTTTCCTTGGTGGTTCCCGGTACGACGAGAACCTCCAGAGGGGGCCTATAGTGAGTTTTTACTCGTCCAGCCAACGTCGTGGTGATTGCCTAGCAGCCTAAACAGACCACTGCCTATATCATGCCGGCGTTTATATTCAGTCGGAAAGGGACGATAAACTGTCAGTCTATTCCAAAAAGTTCAACAGGGGCACTTGGTTCTAAACATTTCTATCCTGTCTATACACGGCTGGACGGAATTCGTGAAGATTTCGTATCGCTCAGTCACAATGGTCGCACAGAGACGGCACGACGTCTTAGCCTGTAGATTTCAACTTTGCGTTTTTCAATGCCTGGGGCTGGGACATCAGCGAGAGCCAGTGCGGAAAGAGATAAATGCCTGGACAATCCAGCTACACCAAACTTCTGTACTCTTAAAAAACCATGCTCAAATTAAAGTATGCTTCGTTAAACACGATGGTTTTGGTATTCCGCCATGGCTGAAACTCAGTTGTATGGTGACCTCACCATCCCTTTAAAACATAGTTAATCCTGAACAATACGAATGTTTGAAGAAATAAAGCTTACGGTCGATTGCGCTAATGCTCTAGGAGAAAATACATTGAAAGATGACGGCGGAATCTTGTGAAAATCTCTCTCTCAAAAAAAGAAATTCAGGGAAGCTTGCACTCACGCGCAAGATGAATGGCAAATCTCATGTAGGTAAGCATTGCCGGACACATAGTAAAAGCATTGCCGCAAAAATAGAAAAGTGTCGGTATCATTGTCAAGTTGCATACTTGCGGTGCTAGCAATCGTCACCAGATGCATCCAAGAGGTCGTCGTCTTCTTCGCAGCGTGTCGTGGATGCAAAGTCATCCTCAACATTGTAGACTTCCGCCAGCGATTCGTCGACTCGAGGCAGCGCTGGCGGGATCTGCAAGTCGTCTCCGGAAGGATTGGCACAGTCGTAGCCATGTCTCCAATTATCCAAAATGGTTTCTAGAGAATGCGGCGGCCGCGGTGACCTCTCTCACGCAGGGTTTCGTTTCATCTCTAGCGTTAGCGGTGGATTTTTTTTTTTACTAAAATCACTGTGCGAGCCGGGGACTCGGCAGTCGCCGCGAGGCAAGTGCGCACGAGCGCTCGGCATTTTATCGCCCCTCTGGGTTTTTGCCATTCTTTTTTTGCCAAACCCGTGCGCATGGCGGGGATGCTCCTCGGTCGTCGAGAATCCCGCGCTCACGAGCGCTAGGCCTTTTCTAGGCATTTGTTTCCGGCTTCAGCGAACCGACGGGTTGTACATCATCTCCGTTGTTAAAAGAACAAAACTAACCTGCGGAGTCTCCGCACTCCCCATTTCGCCACACCTGGCAGGTAAATCCTCTCACGACACCATACAGGCCAACTCGGTCTGTGCGCTGTATACCGCAGAAATGCGTAAGCTTCTGCGCGGGCGAGCTTATGAATATGGAAAGCTTTTTATCGCGGAACTAAAATACGGCTTTGAAGAATATGTTTGAACGTGCAATATATTAGAAAAAAACTTTATATGGCTTAAAGAGACACTGCAACGCGTTTTTCGACTTATTCCGAATCCCAATTGCTCGCAGAACCTAGTCAACCAACACATCCAGTACTTAGGGGGTCGCAAAAAACTACCTTAGGCCAAAGTTACTGCTGTATGCCCATCAGATAGCTTATAAACTTGGTGAAGAGATTTTTTCTTTCTTTTTCGATCTTGGCGTTCTGTGACCGCTGGAATTTCCTCATTCAAGTGGTGTAGCGGCCATTGGCCGACTTTCCTTCAGTTGTAGCAATGGACGCATTCGATAGCCACTTTAAAAAGAAAGCCACAAAAGCAAAGCACAAACGGAAGGTCTTTCTCCGGCGACAAGCAAATCACGCAGTGCTGCACTATGCTGGCGACACTATAGCTTTCGTAGTGCTTTCAGACGCGCAGGAATAAGGAAGAGGGTTTATCGGAAGTGTTGCTGAGTTTCTTCAGACTGGGCGCCTAATCGGGGGTATTTCCATCGTGCTAATTACAAAAGGGGCAATGCACGTGTACGCTAACAGCGTACGTGTGCTGCTGAAATGGGAGGTTAGCCGGCCTCGCGGTCATAAAACTACACTACCGATCAAGGAGAGAAAAAGGGAAAAAAAAATGCTTTTTTGATCTATGTTTGGGTGGGGTGGTTCCTCGTTTCAGGTACCCATGTGACCTCCCGGCTCGGCTTGCCCTCTCGACCAGCAGAAGGTGATCTTGAGGTAGAAAGCTGGACAGCCGTATCTCCCACTGCTCAGGGGCAGGGGAAAGAAAAGGGGGTGGCAGGTGTGGAGGTTTGCTGCCCTCTCATATTCTGTGCCGTAGAGTGCCCGGTTGAGTACAAAATTAAGATTGTGCGTTGACTTTGCGAAGGGAGTAACAGATGCATCCTGACGGGGTGGGGAAACGCGTTCGTCTCTATTAGTCTGGGTGTGGTTTCTTGGTTTTATGTGAGCTCTGGGTGTGGTGCACGGAAGGCTCTTCTACTTAGCCTTCAGTGTTGTGTAATTTCGTGGAAGGTTTTAAGTGGCGTGGGTTCCAGTGTCTCATCCACGGCCTGCTGGGCGAGACCTCGGGCCGTGATATGGGCGTGGTCGTTGCTTCTCATGAAGGAGTGGTCCGGTGTCCACGCAACTGCAACCTTCCTGCCCGGCGTCCTGCTTCCTAGGATGCGTAGCGCTACGCGTGCCGCTCATCCCGACATGAAGCTACGGCGTGCCTCTTGTGGGTCTGTGGCGACGTTCGTGGTATTTATTGATTAGTGTGAGGGCGAGGGTGATGGCAAGTTCTTCTGTTCATTTGGCCATGGCTCTTGGAATGAAGGCACTGGTCAAGTGCTGAACCATTCCGTCACCATGGCCACCGTGGCTCCTTTACATTTGTAGTGGGAGAAATCTTATTCAGAGTTTTTGCGAGTGCTTCTCTGCGGCCCAGGTAGTAGTTCGGATGCATATTTATAGGTATAGCGTGGACGACTACAGATTTACGCCAAGATTCCGAGGTCTCCTGCGACCGGGTTAGTTTGGTCAGTACACTGCGGCCCGTTGGCGTACGAGCGCGCCGTGCCCTTTGATTTGAGAAGGGGCCCTCAATCAGTTCCGATACTGTACTGCGCACTCCCATATGTATCCGCTTGTCTGTGGATGCGCTCATGGTTATCCAAGGGCTTATGTTAGAGACTTGCGTATGAGCACGTCGATCTTAATTGCCCTGTCCTGTTCCGCTCAGGATGGTGTATTCCGCCGCGTATGTTATGCGTAAGAGGACGAACAATTGAATAAGCCTGACCCTGTCGCCGCCTTTCATGCCTGTGTGTCCGTTCGCGACCCTGCGTATCATTATGCATGGTCTTCTCGGTAATCTTGGTGGGTTGTTGTACCAATTCGTTGTGCTAGCCGTCCGCCTGGATGAGCAGGCCCAGACTCCTGATTTATTTCCTTTGCTTGATGCCGCGCCCATCGAAGGTGATTTGGATGTTGTCGACGTCTTTCTTTGTTGGGGGTCGCCTCACCACGCGAAGCTAAGACTTCTGTGGCGAGCACGACAGCCCACATCTTTTTGCGTAGTCATTCACAGTGTCGGAGGCGAGCTAGAGGGTCCTGCAACCCTCCTAGAGAATCGGGGCCCGTCCATAGGGTCACGTCGTCTGCGTAGAGGGCATGGCTTGGGGAGTCCCTGTGCTCCCTAGATTGATGGGATTAAATGTGACGTACCCGATCTCGCCGTTGCTCGGGGGACGCCAAGTCAAGGTGGTGCCGTTTGACCCGACGCGTCCGTCCCCGCTTGTACGCGTTATAAAGTGGAGAGCGACGTGAGTACAGGGACGACTAGGCGGCAAAAGAGGACGTAGTGGGAATGACTTGTCCCGAAAAGGTCCGGTCTTTCATCCAGACCTCCTTGACAAAAAGATAATTTTCAGTAAGGATTGGAGGGGCTAGTTCAGGCAATTTAGGAAGAAAACTTAACAATGTAGTGTTGGTAATGAGGGGATGCAGTCGCACCACAGTATACAATTCTGTATGTCTGTGCTGTCTCTACTTCAGACTCCGAAGCGTCTATTACAGCGACAGCTCTAGAACATGAGCGCCTTCGAAAGTAAGAATTCAAGCACCTTTCTTAAGAGGACGATGTATAAAACGCGAAGCTTTCTCTCATGCACGCTCAGTCAAAGTCAAAGTCCGAAAGGCAAACTGCTTCGACCGTGTCGGAATGACGGAGTCGGATAGATATAACGCGAGGGACTCAGTTTCGATTCTTACCACTGGAAGCGTTTTTTCTTGAGGCGCTTGACGTGCCTTCGCTTATCGTCATCATCATTTTCTTAAACCCATTGTGTAAAGTTGGCTTTCCGGCAGTATGTTTTCTTGAATTGGTGGTCGCCATCAGTGATGTACAGAAAGCTTCGCTTTAAAAAATGCCGTACTGCGAACAAACAGGCAGGCGCTCACCGAAGTTAAAGCAACCACCAGCCGACGACCCTTACGACTCGGAGATCCACACGCCAGGCACGCATGCCTACCGAGACGGAGACAATGTCGTAACACCAAAGGACATGATCACGAACAGCCCTATTATTAGACATACAGTATCGTGCCGCTTGAAATAAAGTCTAATGGTCTTGCAATGCCGCACTTGAGCAGTCTTAGGTGTCTCCCTGAATAGTTTCAATATTCCGACTCGTAATATCTGGTATATTTTCCTTGTACTCACCAGTAGAAAGGATTCGCTATTCAGAAAATTACCTGGCGTACTTACGGTGAACACATACGAAGCTTCACACAGAGCACCTTTCTTAATTCAAGGAGCCGTAGAATATGACGTGCAGTTTATTATGCCATCTTCACAAATGCGGGCACGAGAAAACAGTGGCTGAAGTCTGCTTCTTTCCAATTAATCCGAGAGAAGCAGAAACAAAACTACGCTTTTTATTAGGAAGATATTGACAACTCATTGCAGCGGCCCCACTGCCTTGATGACGTTTCCGCGCCCACTAGCCATAACAACGGAACAGAGGAAAGACAGCTTGGGCAGATCACGAAGGAAGCTCCTCAGACGGCGGTGTCGACAAACTACGCCGTGACGTTATGCGGCTTACCCCAGGGAAATCTGGAAGGCACCGCCGTTTTGGTGCAGCTGGACAAATTGTGAGTCTAGCTCTGGATTAGGGCCTCGCGAATGCAACGTGTCTCTGCTGCAAATCACGTTTTCAATCCCTGTGATACGCGTCAGCACACTCTTAGCAAGAGCGCGCGAGTTACAACTTTACGGAGGGTAAATAAACTCAGAAGCTTTGTTCTCTTCTTTGAAGACACATGTACAAATTTTATTGCGTAAACATAAGCTAGCTCCTGCGCAGCAAGTAACGCCCTGATACGTTTTTTTTTTTCGCTGTATGACCTGCGTACTGCTCTGCTATTTGCCTGGGCAAGGCGTGCTTCGCAGAAGCTTTCGCGCAAATTCCGCTCGCTATCGTTGCTTTCCCGAGCTCTTCACGCGTAACCTGCTTTAAATTAGGCGCATTTGCAGTTTCAGTAGTTTTTTTGCTGTTTCGTATTAGTTTGTATTTACGCATGAGGGCCCAGTTCGCAATAATGAATGCCTACAAAATCAAAAAGGACGTGAAATTCGTTGTGTCGCGGGAGTCGTTCAGCACAAACACTGTCGTGTGTAAATTTTTACTTCTAGTTTTTTTACGCTCAAGGTTATGTCCCCCTAACACGATGATTTACACTTATTTTCGCATTTTATTTTTGAGTACTTGCGTTTGAAATGAAAGGTATATAAGAAACAAGTGCAGGGACCTCGACCGCAATTCCAAGTTTGTCGGAAATGCCCTCGGCGTTGTTCGTGGCAGTTTTGGTCATAGCGAACTCGGAAACGTGAGAGAGACTGGAGCGTAAATTAGCTTGAAACGTCGGGTTAAGGTTAACTCCTGGCGGGGCCATTTGCATTGTGTGCACACTTCCCCCATTTACACATTTTATCCGGCCGAGAAGCCCCTTTCCATTTCGACCCGGGATGCCTTTTGTCGTTGTGTTGAAGGAGAAGTTCTGCGCGCACTTTTTAGCATGCACCTATAACGGCTTCAGCGTCGCCGTCCACAGATGTCGGCTTTTGCGCTTTCTCGTGTAGTATTTCTTTCACGACCTTAAAATGCATACCATGCCCGCGAACTAATCATTATTTCGCAACCATGCGTTACTCGCAGTCGGTGGGAGTGGCGCTGGACGCATGGTTGCGAAATAATGATTAGTTCACGGGCATGGTATGCATTTTAAGGTCGTGAAAGAAATACTAGACGAGAAAGCGCAAAAGCCGACATCTGTGGACGGCGACGCTGAAGCCGTTATAGGTGCATGCTAAAAAGTGCGCGCAGAACTTCTCCTTCAACACAACGACAAAAGGCATCCCGGGTCGAAATGGAAAGGGGCTTCTCGGCCGGATAAAATGTGTAAATGGGGGTGGGTCGGACCTACCTGGCGGTTTAACCCGCCGCCAGGAGGTTGGCGCATCTTTGGCGCATCTTTGACCCGTTGGCGCATCTTTGACCCAGGCAATAGAAACTCTTGGACGACGCAAGTTCCCCCGGACACATGCCTTTTTTGTACAGCCCCTGCCACTGAGATAGCTCTGGACCTCCTCTTGGGGACATGATTTGGTTTTCAGTCAACACGAGCTCGC
Organism: Haemaphysalis longicornis; assembly: GCA_013339765.2. NCBI lineage: Eukaryota > Metazoa > Arthropoda > Arachnida > Ixodida > Ixodidae > Haemaphysalis > Haemaphysalis longicornis. Next base: position 166,187,823 of record CM023451.1, on the reverse strand, counting down.
CACATGACAGCCCTGGGGTGTCCACCCAGGACGACCACTTGACCGCCTCTGGTCGCACGGTCGCCAATACCGGCCCCTCCTGAACTGCTCGATTTGATTTAGGTTATGCCTAGTGGCATTCTTGCAGAATCAAAAATGTCTTTACAGTAACTTAAGTGGCGGCCATGGCAGAGCCCGCGTAGTCTGCGCCCCTCACAAATCTTTTTGGTCCTCGGTGATATGCGAGCATTACGCTGCGCAAAACTGTTCACTTCTTCTTGTTGTGGTAATATCATGGTGCTCACCTGAATCTGAGAGGGGCTAGGTGATAGAAACTCAGTCAAAAGACACGTCAACGTTACCGTATGCGTGACTGCAGGCAGGACAGGTAAAAATCTGAGGTGTCTCATTTGGTGAGGTGAACTGTTTGCTAGTGAGTGACGTGCGAAATTAAAGAGTCCAATAATCCCACAGTCGCTCGCCGCTATCACAGACGTCACTTTGTTTTAAAACGCTCGTTGCAACCATCTGATATAGCGTCGCCATTTCATATACGCTTTTTCTGTACTTCTTTTTTGGGGGGAAGGGGGGGGGTTCATTCATAGAAGCAACCATGTTAGATATCGTTGATCCTTCTGACTAAGCCATTGTAACTTCCCTCTTCCTTTTTATTTTGACGCGTTTTTTTATAATATTCAGGACTGCCATTGTATTCATATTTATATTCATATTCACGTGTTGTACACCCGCTTGTGTAAGAGCCAGAATACATCGAGCGAATATGCAACGAAAGGCAATGAACAACGCCCGACGGCGCTCGCCCGACGTGCGGCGACGGAAAAAAGGACATCCGACGCCCATCTATACTATCCCAGAAAAGATCGCCCGTCAGCGAAGCTGCGGCAAAGCGGCTAATTGAAATAACCAATCAGGTCTTCTGATTTTCCTCCATGCCGTGGACAGACCGGCTGTCGGCTGGCCGGTTTGCAATTTCATAATAAGAAAAGAGTTTGATAGGGGTACGCTTGGCTCGCGCAAACTCGAGCCACCAAAATGGATTGTAAATGTAATATTGTTTGACGAAAATGAGGTTGCAATGAGTAATGTCTGCGCTATTCTGGTAGTTCAAGCGAACAAAGTCCCGACCCAACTGCCATGGCCTGTTTCGCCGAGATAGGCATGTACAACTCTTGTGAAAATAAATCAAAGCGATCCGTAAACATTACTTGTATTGATAGCAAGATGGCGCTCGTCTACAAGGTCGAAGTATGAGGAACAAGCGGTATCACTGCAAGGACCTCTCAATTACTACGAAAACTATCAGGCCGTGGAGGAACAGACTTATTGCTCTGTCCACGAGGGCCTCTGTATGCAATGCCATAGTATACCTCGCGGTGCTGTACGGGGCCTCATAACTACCATAAACGCAGGCTTCCTGAATAAGCTGCACCTGTCCTGGGCAGTATTCCTCTGGCCTTCCACGTACGAACTCATGCGCCGCTGAAACATCTTCTCGAGCCTAGAAAGGGGTGGGTCGGTATTAGTCAGCGTGGAGCTCAAACGGAACGCCCAGCGGTTCCTCTACTTTCTGCATCGACGCGATCCGTTTCTCGTGGCAGCCACGCAGGGCCTGGATACCAGGACTCGGCACCGTGGCTTGCCACGACAGCACCTCTTTCCTTTGGCGACGCGCAACCTGGTTCAACAAAGACGTTGCGCTAGCCCTAGCCCTACTCGATCAGCATTTTTGTGAGAGTATCTACTCAAAGGAAAGCCCAGGAAACGGTACTGCGACCTCGCGTAAAAGGTCCTGTCACCCCCTCTCGACCGACAACTCACCTGAAGACGTCTTGGAACGAGTAAGAAGGCTCCGTGTACCCACCTGTGTAAAGGCGTTTTTCTTCTTCCGCCTCCACATGCAAGTGCTGCCCGCAAAGGCACGTTTAGAAGATAAGGGTTTCTTTTTGCATGGCGGTACGAACGAGTTTCCTTCCCTGCGGAAAAAGGGACACTGCAGAGGACGTCCTCTTTGAATGTAACCACGCGATCGTCTTCTGAGACAGACTGCGTTCGTTGAGCAAGGAGACCTGTCATGGCCAGACCTCCGGGGCCTGGGTGTGCCACAAGAACAAGTTGCTTCGAGACTGCGTGCTTGTCCTGGGGCTCCACTCGCTGTGCAGGTCTCGAGAGGACGCAGTGGAGTGCGCTAGAAATACCAAGCCCACCTGGCGGCGCTTTACAGCAAAGGCCGAATTGACCGTGATTGCAATGGGTGCCCCAAATGCTGTCACAGCACTCCGCGACTCACTGCAAAAGGGATGCCAAACCCTACAGCACTTCAAAACAAGGGAGGCGCACCGCTGGCAACGGCTGTGACGTCGCCCCAGCAATACTTCGTAACGACGCTTTCCTCCACTGATCATGCGTTGTATATATCTGCCCTGAGTTGGCACCGATATGTGAACATGTTACTTTCCCACCGTTATCTGTTCCTTTCCTTTTGACATTGAAGTGTCTCGGAAAAGTGTTTGACATTGCAGTTTCTTGGAATTAAGTCATAGTTTCGTGCTTGTTCTTTGGGTTGCCACCGCAGTCCCACTGTGCTGCGTATTTTACGATTTCAGTGAAGGCTCAACTGAAAGTGGTTGGACTCCATGCGGCGACAGTATGCACGCGTACGGTTATCGCTCAGTGCCTCGGGCATGCCAGTGTATCGCGTCCAGTATATGAATATCCATGTAAATACAGGCTGTGTTTCGAATAAAAACATCCGTTTAAGTGGATGAGAGGTAAAACGCCGGCTTCATTTTGAGGGGTCGCTTGATGGAATCACCTGAGGAACTTTTTTTTTCTTTTGCTGTCGAACTTTGGTCGTCATTCTATTTTAAAGGCCATTGACGCTATTGAAAACTGAAAAGGAATGTTTCAGCGGAAGAAACGCCCCTGAATCACGCAGAAATTTCGAACGACGTTCACAAGCGGAAAGCTCCTACGCGGGGAACCGATGCCGGCGAGCTTCACATCGGCTCCACGAAGTACTGTTCCTCTGGCCCAAATTTTCTTCAGGCAAGCCATTATTTCTCATTTTTTACGAGCCCGGGAACTTTCGAAGTGTCGGCGCCACGCTAACCCTACATCAAGTGTTAGCTGGCCAGCGGCGGTTAAGCAACAGCGTCCTCGAGCCAAGGCGTTCTCCGAGGCCGCCGGGCTTTTCGGCGCTTCGATTTTGGGAAGATTACGCAACGGTTACTGAGCCAAGATGTCTACCGCTTTGCGAGTAGAAGTGGATGGCGTGGAAATTTTTCCGGATCAATTCACTAGATCGCACGGTTGGAAAACCACGGGCGATAAAGTCAAGCGAAGCGGCGCGGTGGACCCAAGCCTAACGCGTAGAACTCAAGCGAGCCAAGGTGGCGCCAAGGCCACGACTGACGTCAGCAGCCAGGCCACTGACCTCGGTGGCGCCACCCGCAGCGATCTACGTCAGAGGACGCAGAAATGAATCAACAAGGGCAAGCTGTTGAAGGGCGCGCGGCTGCCAGACTTGCCGCGCGACAACACGAAGATAATAATGCGGCCGCGCGGCGGACTCCGGGTGAGCGAAGTATCCCGGCCCGAAGTTAGCCGAGCCATCACGACGACAGCGCAGGTCAGCGCCATTGAAGCAAGAGACGATGTCATCTGCCTGAACAACCAGCAGAACATTATAATCGTGAGCAGGCCGGTGAGGGAACCAGCGGACAAGTGCGCGGCCGTGGAGTGCATCGACATACGTGGCACGTCCCACGCGGTGCGCGCCTATGAGTCCGCCCCTCGAGGGACAATAAAAGGAGTGATACGCGGTGTCGCTTTGGAGGACACGGCCAAAGAAATTCAAGAAATGGTAGTGCATGAGCACAACCCGACGGCGTTGCAAGCGAACCGGATCGGGAATTCGACGATGTCCGTAGTGATCGCGTTTGCGGGCCACAAGGTCCCTAACTACGTCCGCTACGGAAACGCTCTGATGGAGTGCACCCTGCATCGAAAGCAAATCGACGTGTGTTACAAGTGCGGGCGCGTCGGCCCCCGAATGGACGTGTGCCCAAATCCTCAAGACCGACTATGCCGGGGCTGCGGACTGGCCAACCCGGACGAGGAGCACGTGTGCGACCCCATGTGCGCGCTGTGCGGCGGCAAGCACCTGACCGCCGATCGTAAATGCAAGGCAAGCTTCAAGTCGCCGTATGTCTTTCGACGCCAACGATGGGAACGGTGCCGGGCCAAGGAAGAAGACTACGGCTACAGTAACCAAGCAAAGAGAGGTCATGCAGGGCGACCCCAAAGCAGCTCCTCGTCGCGAAGCCGGTCGAGAACGCCGACCCGCGGCGGCGGACGCCAAAGCCGCCGCCGCTCGTGGTCCCGCTCCCGCGGCCGAACGCCATCATCGGCCAGCCGCAGGGGTGGCGGCAACCGCCGCTGGGAGACGACCGGAAGAGATCGAGGCTCGAGCGGAAGACAGAGAGCGTCACGTTCGAGGTCCAGGGCAAGCTCCAGGTCACGGGCCGGTTCGAGGTCCCGGGCCAGTTCGAGAGCAGCATCCACTGGACGACGAGGGATTCTCGCCGAGAAAAAGGTGGGCTGGACGAACGGGTCTCCCGTCGCTCGAGTAACGAACGACAAGGAATTCCCGCCCCTCAATCCCAACCCCTCCCCTTACCACTCTAACCAAAATGTCGCGAAGCAAAACGAAAGTGCAGAACTTAAGAAAATAATCGAAAGGCAGAACGCCCAAATTCAGGAGCAAAACGCGCAGATCAGAGCGCTAATGAACAAGATAGATGCGCTAGCTAGCGGTAGCTCGGCAAACGCAGCAACCAAGGCGAGTGCAGCGTCGGAGGACGCCACAAAAAAACAACGAAAGGTGCCGCGGAGGGACCCCCCCTCCATAGAGTTTCATACAATGAGGGGAAACTGGCGCTAGTGTCAACGCGAACATGGCAGCGGCGCTTACGCTTCAATGGGAATGATGGGTAGTTGTGGAACCGGATTTCGTGGGATCGAAACAAGCTTCTGGCTGCGCAAATTGTGTTTTTTGACAAAAAAACTCTTATTGTCCGGTTCTCCGTTTACAAATTACATGGCGAACAAAAAAGTTAGTGACAAAAAACTGGTTTTGTACGAAATAAAACGCCGCGTTAAATAAAAAGCAGACGCGGAGTCGAGGAGGTTTGCGGAGCAGGTTTGCCTTCAGCAGGACGCCGACTTTTTTAAAAACTACCTGTAAAAAGTTTCGGCGCTAGTGGTTTGTAATAAGAAGCGAAAAGTTTTGTGCTCATAAAAAAAAGAAACCGATTACCTTTGGAGAAGTTATTCTTGTCTGAATTAGTGACATTCATCAAGCTGCGTTCCTATCAACCGCCGATACTGCTGGTCTACGTTGTAGGAGCCGGCGTTCGCACGGAAGGTGTGGCTGTTCCAAGCGATTCGCAACCGTCGTTAGCTTCGACAATACATTGCTCTGCCGAATAAGCAACGCCGCAACTCCTTATTCGCAGACAACTTCGCCGCACAGAGCGCCGTCATTTGTGTTTTCGTGCTCGCTGTGCCGGCAACGAATTGATAACCCACCCAATTCGCAACTCTAGTTACAAAACTTTCTACCCAGGGTGGCGTCAGTGCGCGCGCGGCATGCAGTTCAAGCAGAAACGTATTTTTGATAGCTGCTTCCAACACACCGCATAGGCAAATGCGTTCATGTAAATCCAAAACGAAAACGAAACTGCCTGCAATCCATAGTAACTTCCGCAAGCCATTAGCGCCAATCCGAATCCACAACTACCCTTCACGCCCATTCAGGCGTATGATCGCAGCGCCAGTTTCTCCTCTAGTTATTGTATGAAACTATGCCCCCCTCGGCCCGCTTAGCGCGGGGAGGAGCGGCAAAGCCCACGCAAGAGGCACCGGGAACGCAAGAAACGATGGACGCCGAAAACACCGTAGACCGCGAGACGGCAGCACCGGCACAGCAGATATCAAGACAACCAAGACCAACGCAAGAGGCCGACAAGCTGGCAGCGATACTCGAGGCCATTAAGCATATAAATGTCAGGCTCGAGGGCATCGAAGCAAGACTAGGGAACGTCGAGGCAAAGGTCGAGACGCTATCAGCCAAGCACGAGAGACTGGCGGCGAAGGTCGCGAACCTCACAGTACGAAACCGTTTCGCTGCCATGAGGAAAAAGCGAATGGACAAAATCAAGGAGTCGGTCGCGTACAGGCGCGGTCGCATCGAAACATCTGGAGATGAAAAAGACAAGTAACAAGAAAACGAATCGCGGGTGGGGGAAACCACGATCATTTATCAATGGAATGGGTAGAGGAATACGCAACAAGGACTGCGAATTGTTACTTCACATAGAGAGTCTGGACCAGAAGCCGGGCGTGGTGGCGCTGCAAGAGACGCATGGGAAACTGCGCCTGCCGGGATACGTGACGTACATGGACCCGACGGAGCGCGGCACGGCGATTCTGGTGCGGAACAACGTCGCTGCAACGCAACACGTAACCGCGCAACACGGCTGCGAGCACACGCTGGTCGAGTTTCACTCAAGAACGATCGGTAATGCAGGGAACCTGTTTGTAATGAGCGCCTACTGCAGGCCGTCACAGAGGCATTGCGATTTCGACAAGACCATGAGGGAGGCGAAGAGGTTTGCGGGGAGCAGGCCGCTCATTATCCTCGGCGACTTAAACGCCCCTCACCCGACGTGGGGCTACAGACATCAGTCGCAGAGAGGAAAGAGCCTAGCCTTGGCCATGGAGGACCACGACGTGACCCTCCTGAACGAACCGGGCGTCGTCACCCGCAAGGGGAACAGCGCTAGCCGAGACACCACGCCGGACCTATCGTTGCTCGCAAGGTCGGCGGCGGTAACCTGGCAGTGCGAAGACGTGGACCTGGGCTCGGACCACAACATCGTCAGCCTAACGATTAAGGGACCAAGGTATTGGGCAACCCTGGGTAAAGCCAGAGTGACCAACTGGGACCGAATGCGCAAGCAGACGGACCAGGAGAACGAAGAGTCGTCCGAGGAATTGGAGGACGACAGCAATCAAACCTACGCAGAATGGGCACGGGCGCAGAAGAGCGCGATTGACAAGTTCACCCAAGAGATCGTGACGATGGCGCACACCCCTTTCGTGGACGCCCAACTCGCACACATGTGGCAAGCGCGCCACTCGCTAACGCGGAGGTGGAAGCGCCAACGTCACAACAAGAAGCTTGTGAAACGAATCGCGATCCTGAACAAGGAGATCGCGGAGTACGCTAGCAAGCTTTGCCGCGAAAACTGGCTGAGCATGTGCGACGGACTGCAAGGCAAGCTGTCGGCGCGCAAGACCTGGTGCCTGCTGCGGCACCTGATCGATCCGCTCAGCAGCCAGACTGCGAGCAACCGCAACCTGACCAAGGTCCTCAACGCTTACGACGGGGACGGACAGCGACTGCTGAAAGACCTGGAGAAGACCTACCTCAAGACGGAAAAGGGTGAGTACCCGATAGTACAAGGCGAAGTGGTACAACAGCATATTCCGGGAATGGTATACGCAGACGACATTGTTATTTTAGCTGAAAACCAAACCGATATGCAGCGGCTAATAAATATTTGCGGCCAGGAAGCACTGACCTCGGGTTAAATTTCAGTGCAGAAAAATCAGGAATAATGGTTTTCAATGACGCTACCACCGACGTAGTGTCTATCCAGCAAGGCGAATTACCTAGAGTGAAGGAATATAAATATTTGGGAGTGTGGATAAACGAAGGGGATAACTACTTAAGTACTCACGAGGAGCAACTTAAGGTTAAGGGAAAGCGAAACGCAGCTATAATGAAGCATAGAGCTCTGTGGGGGTATGACAAATATGAAGTAGTAAGAGGAATGTGGAAAGGAGTAATGGTTCCGGGTCTCACGTTTGCGAATGCTGTACTCTGCTTAAAATCAGACGTTCTATCAGGCCTTGAAGTAAACCAGAGAACGGTAGGACGTTTGGCCTTAGGAGCGCATGGAAAAACAACTAACGAAGCAGTTCAGGGAGATATGGGCTGGGCGTCGTTTGAAGTTAGAGAAGCTCAGAGTAAAATATGCTTTGAGATGAGGTTGAGGGCAATGGATCAACGAAGGTGGGCAGCTAAGGTTTTTAGGTACCTATACTTGAAAAGCGTGGACACGCAGTGGTTAAGAAAGACTAGAAGGCTAACGATGAAATAAGGAAAGAACAGTGGAGAATCCAACACAGGCAAGGTAACCAAAAAAGAGGCAAGGCAGATTGAAACGAATAAATGGAGGGAAAAAATGGAAGCTAAAACGTCGTTAGAGATGTACAGGGCTGAGAAGATGAACATCAGAAAGGAAAATTTCTACGATAATTCCCAGGGCAGTGCTTTGCTTTTTGAGGCTAGAGCAGGTTGCCTGCGAACTAAGAGTTTTGTGAGGAAGTATTCACAAAATGATGGGGTATGTGTGGTCTGCGGAAAAGAAACAGAAACTATGCGGCACATAGTGTTAGAATGTGAGGGTATCCATCCAAATCTACATGAAGGGAATATTGGGCTTTCAGGAGCCCTAGGATTTAAGGGTATCAGAGAGGAAGTTTACTTCAAGGTTGTCGAGGGGACGAAAAGAAGATTAAAATGCTGGTGGACGAAAAGTAGAGAGGGGAATATTGCCTAGGACAGTTACCACCTGTAACAGGGAAAAGAAAGTATTTCGGTCCTAATAAGCTTTAGTGCCTGCCGTAAGCAGCGCTAGTATTAAACCAAGAGTGTAAAACATGGTTATATTAGTCCTTTTTGGTAAGATGACATGTCATCACCCAGCTTGAAAGGGGAAACCAATAGGAATCATCATCATCATCATCGATACTCGAAGAGTACAACGGTCCCGAAAACCCAATTCTGGACGAGCCATTCACGATCACCGAGCTCCTCTCAGCAATAAGAAGAGCGCGCCGGTAACGGATGGTATTACGTACAAGCTTCTCGGGAACATGAGCAACGCGGCGGCGCAGGGGCTCCTGGGTCACATCAACAAGGCCTGGGAGAGCTCGCGATTGCCTACCGAATGGAAAGAGGCCGAGGTACGTTTCATACCGAAGCCCGGAAAGCCACTGACAATAGGGAACATGCGCCCGATCTCGGTAACGTCCTGCATGGGCAAGGTCGTGAAGCGCATGGTTCTCAGAAGACTTCAAGGGTACTTGGAGGAGACGGGCCAGATGCCGGCGACCATGTACGGGTTCCGGCAACACCTCACCACCCAGGACGTCCTCGTACAGTTGAACGAACTGGTAGTCAAGCGAGCCACGAAGAACGCACCGCGGGGGATACTGGCACTGGACCTCAAGGGGGCCTTTGACAACGTATCTCACGCGAGCGTCCTCGAGAACCTAAGGAAGATGGGATGCGGCCGCAAGACCTTCGGCTACATCAAGTACTTTCTCACCAAGAGGACGGCAACGATACGGATAGGCGAGGAACAGTCGGAGCCCGTGGAGCTGGGAGACAGGGGCACCCCTCAGGGGTCGGTACTGTCGCCTCTGGTCTTCAACCTGGCCCTCCTTCCCCGAACCGAACTACTCACGCAGATCGAAGGCGTGGACCTTGCGCTCTACGCCGACGACATCACGGTGTGGACGAGTCGCGCGGGTTCAGACGCCTGGGTGGAGGAGGTGCTGCAGAGAGCGGCAACGACCGTCCATGAGTATGCCAAGACCTGCGGCCTGAGCTGCGCTCTACAGAAATCGGAGCTGCTCATGGTGCAACCAGGCAGACCGAAGAAGGAGGCGCCACCGAACGTGACCATCTCCATCGACGGCACGCAGATCAAGCTGACCGAGCAGATCCACATTCTGGGCCTGTTGCTGCGAAGCGACGGCAGGGCGACGGCGGCTTTGACAAAAATCAAGAACACGTCGGAACAGATCACGAGCATGCTCAGAAGAGTTGCCAACCACAACAGAGGACTCAAGGAAGAAGACGCCTTGCCCCTGGTGCAGGCTTTCGTTGTGTCCGGCGTAACCTACTCCACCCCGTACCTCCGGCTGACGAAGGCGGACAGGGAAGCGCTCAACGCGACCATAAGAAAAGCAACAAAGACCACCATGGGCATGCCGATGTACTCGTCGACGCAACGTCTGATGGACATGGGCACGCTCAACACCGCTGAAGAGCTGATTGATGCTCACCTGTCAAACCAACGAATACGGCTGAGCAAGACCGAGCATGGCCGGGCCGTTCTGAGAAAGATCGGATGGCAGATCGAACCACAGCCAAAGATGGCGGTGCTCCCCAAGGAGTGGCAAGAATCAATCGAGACTAAACCCGTCCCCCGTAACATGCAAGCGGGAAGGCACGACAAGAGGCGATCGGCGCGGGCCACAGCTCTGGCCCGGTAGCTGGAAGAGGACCCTCGGGTACTCTACGTCGACGCCTCGCTCCCGAAACACGGCATGAAGGCAACGGCGGTCGTCACCACTATCGACAAGCTGGTCACCAGTGTGTCGGTGCGCACAACGGACCCGGCCGAAGCAGAAGAGGTGGCCGTGGCCCTCGCCCTGACTACGCCGGAGGCGAAGACCGTGGTAACCGACTCCAAGGCGGCATACGCGCGCTACCGGAGGGGGAGAGTCTCTCCCGCGGCACTAGCCATTTTAAACAAACGAAGACCACCGGGACAAGCGATCAAGCTCGTGTGGGTCCCGGCTCACTCGCAGGTGTAAGGCGACCTCCTCGCCGACCACCACGCCCGAGAAATGTCACTCCGGGCCGAGGACGAGCTACCGCAGCCCGCCACGAGCTACAAAGACAAAGTCCAAATGTACCGAAGCGAGCGATGTAGGCTTCCCGGTCCGCATCCGCAGCTGGACATACGACAGCAGACGATCGTTCGTCGCATGCAAGCGGGGTCGCTAGCCCATCCCGTGCTCCTGAACAGGATGTACCCGGCTGAGCACGACAGCTCTTACCCGTTCTGCAAGGTGAAGAGGCACTCTCGCGCTCATCATAGGGGAGTGCACGAAACTCAAGACCCCCCACCTTCCCTTCCCCCCACCCCTATCCCCAACCCCCTCGAGCGGTGGGAGACCTTGCTGTCCACCCCGACCTCGCCACTCAGTACAGACTGGTGGCCAGGGGCCAGGAGCTGCTGGACACATATGGGTCCCGTGACTAGGCAACCACCCCATCTGGTGCCTGCGCGCACACACCTTCTTTAAAGGGCTCAATAAAAGTTGATTCTCTCTCCTTCGTGGGGTCGGCTTACTCAACGCCGCCGTTTGTGCTGGGCATAAAGGTGCAGTTAGTTACAAAGAGTCCAACCCAGCGGTGACGCGGCGGAGGGCTCCGTGTCTTTGCGCCATGTAATTTATCCCGACGAACAGACGGCGTCCTTCCACGGAAGAATTACCGCCGCGCGAACTTCGCAGTGCTAGTTGGCTCAATGTATTCTGGCCTTTATGGTTGGGTCCCCAGAATAAATAAATAAATAAATAAATAAATAAATAAATAAATAAATAAATAAATAAATAAATAAAAACCCTGAGCATATTTGGTAGAAGTCCACCATAAAAGTTAAATATAGCAAAACGAGAACTTATTTGCGAAATACAAGCAAATAGTCCATTAAATGTATCTATTGCAGAGAAAATAATTATGCAGAAAGACTTCAATTCATTGAACAGTCTTTGCATGCATTCGGTGATCGCACTGAAATAACTGATTCGGCGTTATATTTTTCACTGTGCAATTGATGAAACGACCGCGAAGAAGCTATTAGTTTTCGCTTGTATGTACGGCTCTGCTACATTAACAGCATACAATTGAAAATGCACCACTTGAATGCTCAGGAAGTTTTCTGGCAACAGTGCTGGGAACAAGTGGAAAGCTTTGTCTAATTTCTGCGCGGGTGTCAACTCTATGGTACCAACACCCGGATTTTGCGAGAAACAATCACCCACAGGTACACATTGTTGTGAGAGTATTCACTTCAACAGCAACCACAAGCGGAATCGGCAACATTTTTTATTTCACAAAACGAAATGGCATGACTTCAAAACCAAACGAAATACGGGGGTGCTAAACATAAAATGAAGCCTATGTTCCTCAGGTAGACAAGAAGCCATCAGTGGTCGATCTAGTCTGAAACCCTGGGGTATCATTTCTGGTGTTTTTGGGCGACTTGCTCCAGGGATAATGTGCGGGCCACTGGTGATCGTGGAGGGCTCGACAGGCTTAGTGTGCTCGCCTGGTTTGAAAGGCAGGGCTCGTGTGGACTGCGCTTCCTGTTTGGGCTTTTTGTTCGACAGCGCTTCTTCTGCTTCTTCCTACCGTATGCAGTGGGCGCCAGCGTGGACTTCATTGCTTCGAGGTTGTGCGTGCTCTGGGCCCACACCCTGCGGCTGCTCAACCTGGAACTGGCTTCAGAAGTCACGGCGTATGTATCGATCCCCGGTATGTACCGCAACACCAGCAGTGAAGCGAAAGCTAGCGTGGCCATGAGCGCCAGGACGACGTCCTCGCGGCCCGTGTAACTGAGCACTTGCAGGAGCGACGCGACAACGGCTGCTACGCGGCCACAAGCGAACGTCAAGCACTGCACCTGGCACCGCACGGGCGTAGGAAACAGCTCGAGAATTAGGATGATGTTCATGAGCAAAGTAGCCTGCGAACATCCCTTGGCTACGATGTACACGACAGCGTGCACCTCCGTGGTCCAGGTCCCGAGACTCATCAGCGCGCTCAGGCCACCGAGCATTCCGAAGAGAACTCTGACGAGCTGCCGATGAGGGACTCTATTGATGGCCCATGTCAAAAACATGAACCACAGCGCAGACGCTGCAGACGCGGACACACGAACCCAGGGTTCGTGGCGTGCGACCAGTGACTGTAGCGTGGCGTAGAAGGCGAAAGTTGCCGAGAAGTATGTGAGGCTCATTACGACAACATGCTTTCCGATGTCAGGGGACTGGGTTCCGTCCAGATCTCTTATTTGAAACTGTTGTCTCTTGGCGACCTCGTCCTTTATTTTTCCCGTCAGTATCATCGCCTCTGACCACGAGAAACCGTTTTTGCGCGCTGCGGCCAACATCAAGGCTTCTGCTTCCCATATCTTCTGCTTATAGACAAGCCAGCGCGGGGACTCGTACACTGCGACGAATGCGCTCACCATCAGCAGCGTGGGAGATAGTATCGTGGCCTGCAGATGCTGCCAGTCGGCGTGCAGCTGGCGCAACAGGTCGAACCAGAACTCTGCCGCGATGTTACCAAAGGCAAAGGCGAGGGCTATGTTGCGGGCTCGGCGGTGATCTGTTGAAACTTCGAAAAACAGTGTTTGAGATACGACAAATACGGTGGTGGCACAGCCCGAGTTCAAGAAACGTGAAGTGATGTACATAGTGTATGTGTCGGCGAAAGTAATGCCCAGTGTGGCCACCAGTAGCACTGTGACGCCGGTGATGATAACGGGCTTGCGTCCGCTGCTTTCGGCGAAGTAACCGGCGATGGCCATGGCGGCCAATGCTCCGGTGCTGTATACCGCATCAGCCACGGCCACGAGTGGACGGCGACTGCACACCAGGTTCCAGTGGCTCACCAAGGTGTTACGGGCGAGCTCGGGATCGTAGTCCCATTCGCTGCAAGCCACCTGCATCGGTGTAATCCGCTGTTGTGAGCATGGAATTGATATTCGCAGTGTCGGGGCAGTTTGAATACACCTGTGGGACAATAATGCATTTCTTAGATCTCCTCCACCTTCGCCGCATTCTAAAATTCCTCCGTACCCACTCTCGAAATATCACTTAAGAAATCAATGGTCATGCCATTGATGTGGTGACGGATTTCCAGGCGAAGCTATTTCAGGTTGGTTGAACACCCTCACGAAACGAAACACAATTGACCGGGTTGCAGTGCGAAGGAGTGCACGAAACTGCTGCATCTTGCCGCCGGTGGTGTCCACGGGGAGCGGCCGTGTCTCGTTCCACATTACACACTCTCCCTCTCCCAACCTTCCCTCTGCGGCTGTGCAGTGTCTTCTGCTTTCAGAGGGCTGTAATGGAGAACCTAGTGCCTACGCCACCCCCTCTCCAGCCTCTTCCGTGCCTCAGCTGCCTAGCGATGGGCCGTGCGTCTCCCCCTACCCGGCTTCACTTTAAAAAGATGTGATATTTATGCTTCAGAATGTGGCACTCAAGTTGCAGATCGACTTTGTGCGACAGCATCACGTTGCGTTAGTGATGCTTGTAAAGAAAAATTAGAGCCGTTCCACTCAATGTGAAAGCTGTCGGATGTGCAGAGCAGTGATTCGCCGTAATGGGCTGTACCGCCGTTATCCGCTTACTGCTACCACCCCATGCAAATCAAATTTCCCGCCTTCGCAGTGCTTGCGCGCCCCCTGCCTGAAACTGCACCAGCGGGAGTTGTTTTCTTTGTGCTTTTCTCCCCGCACGTGCCGGCATTGCACTGCCACATTTTGCGCAAACACGTGGATTGAATTGGATTAGATTGGATTGGAGTTGTTCTCTTTGTGCTTTTCTCCCCGCACGTGCCGGCATTGCACTGCCACATTTTGCGCAAACACGTGGATTGAATTGGATTAGATTGTATTGGCTTGGCTAGGGTCGGATTGGATTAGATTTGGATTTGGATTGGATTTGGATGGGATGATAAGCAGCAGTAAGCATGATAATCAGCTAATCCTAGACAACCAGGAAAGCTAAGAATAACCAGCTGAACCTTAGCTCACGCTACGTATACCCTGGCATAGCCGAGCTGAGGCGCTGCTAAGCGCCAGTGGTTCATGAGGTTTGAGCGGTTATGGCTATATAAACCGTTTGGCTTTCGAGTCCTCTGGGTTACACCGCGGCGAAGGGACCGTGACAGGCTACACCGTAATGCCGTGGTGATATGCTTGGTTTTAGCGAGCGAGCTAGGGCGACAAGGTGAGCGCCTAAAGTGCTCTGCACTTAAAACCTTACTTTTTGTTCTTAAAGGACACGTACTAAAAGCATCCACTACCGGAGCACCCCGTTTTCTGCCCCCCGCCCCCTCCCCCCCCCCCCTGATCTGTAAAGCAATTGCTACCGGCCCCACCTTTCGAATGTTTACACTTGGAATGTTCCGCCGCTGTTTTGTCAGCACTCTGGATTGACGCCAACGCTAGGAAACCATTTATACCTCGTCCCTGAAGTACGTGTATATTCTACTGCAGCAAAATTCCACCGACGTTCCTAAATGCCACATTGCCTCACCAAAACCGCAAGTGAACTTCCGAGTTTTTCCATAGTGTAATTACAGCGTTCAATGCACTCAATCGTAGGTAAACCCAATGGCAACTTCTCTTTCTTCGGAAAAAGCGCTGAAATTGAGTTGATAACTGTGTTGCGTTCATGCTTCTTCTCCTGTCACAGAGCGTATGGCCACCATGTACAGTTAGTTGTTTGTAACATGCAATACAGAATATATAATGGCGCGTCATGTCAAACTCTAACTTAATGCCTCTTCATTATTGCATGTGTCCTTGAGGGTAAATGGAAATAAATAACTAGCATGGAAGTTGAAGGATCTTCGAGATGGTGTTTACTCTCCTTTTAAGCGGTTTGATTTACACGTAAATGTACTTTCTTTTTTCATGCTGTAACATTACAATAAATTGGCTCCAAACCAAGCTGTGCAGGTGGTTGGAAAGCAAAGGTTTAAACGACACCCACAACAATTGCTCATGCGACGTCACTTGAATTCACACGCGTGGCTAACATTAATGTATCGGTAAAACCTCTTTCAGGGCCCCTTTAAGACTGGCGGGAGTAGCGAAAGGACGCTTCACCACAGCAATCTGTTTCGACGCCAGACAGCCACGAAGCTAGGACTACACGAGTGGAATGTCTCTCCGGGTCCTCTAGACCTGAAACATCCCGTTCGAAGACTGTGCGTATATAGCCTGCAGTCCCTTTGGTACTGCCAAGGTACATCAGAAAGTCGGTCGGGGTTTTTGAGGAGTGGGGGAGAAGGGGGGATTCTGCTGCCGTTACCTGGGATTCGTGGGAGCGGCGTCCCGAACGCCGCAGCAGCGTCTGCCACGGCCGGGCTAGAGCGGCGGACGCCGTCGCTGTAGCCTGGCCGTGAGTCGGGACAAAGATAACGGAGAGCAGCGTCTTCCGATGGGTGAGACAGCGGAACCTAGCCATCCTGATGTGCTAGCTTGGGGCTACACCACCACGCGACACAAGCGCAGACACCGAAACAACTCGGCATGCGAGCTTAGTGATTCCCATTTATACCGATTTAAACTAGTTAGTTTAGTAAGTTTCAGAATTGCGGGAAAGCTGAGGGAACTTTTATAATCGCTATTTATCAGAACGTGTTGCTCCTTTCGCCTTTTCTAATACCTGTGAAACGCAACCGAATTAGTATTCACCAATTTATAAAACGGAGTCCCATTCGTGGCAAGTAGTGCGTTTCTCTAGCGCTTCTCCAGCGCCAGATGTCTATAGATGTGGTCTCTACATTTTGTTTTCTCTCCCTGGAAACCAATCCTTAACGTATCTCTGCGGTACGACCATATAATTCCGTCGGGTCCGGGTTACCCAGGAGTTGCTGTCGGACAAGTTAATCAAGCCGTGCGAAGGAAGAGCGCAATGGACGCGAAGCTGCGTCAAAACAGGCCCAAAACAACCATCGCTAAAGGAAATGACAAAGCCGACGGAATGATCCCGCTGACGCGACTGCCGAGGGGAGCAGCTCCGACGCGCGGGGAACGCTGGGTAAATTCGCCGTGCCATCTACAGTGTGCTGTGTGAGTGAAACCCTCCGCCTCCCACCCCCCCTCCCGCCACCTCCGCCGCGTTGGGAGTTACTGTCCCGCACGCCATGAAATAACCGTTGGCTGGTAGAGGTAGAAAGCTTTGCTTTAAAACCGGCGACAACCAAGAACTCTCACTGTAAGCTGCCGTAAGCTACCAAATCTAAAGCATGGCGGTCCTGCATACTATTCATACGGAGGTGACCCGAAATCAAGCTCGGGACGGTTGTACATATCATTTCCGACAAAAGATTCTTCCGACACTTAACTATAGTTAAAATAATGGTGGCCAATTTTCTTAAAACAAGCTGAAGGAATAAACAATAGTCGGGCTCATAGGCTAAGCGCAGGCGGCAGTGACCTTAGATTAGTACTACGCGAAGAGAATATTGCTGAAAGAGAATGGTGGCGTGAAGATTCTAGGGAAAATACAGCTTGTATACGGGAATTTCCGCGTTTTTTCGACAACTCGAAACCCTCAACAACTGGGAAATGCACGCAACTAATTTTAACTGCAACACAGGTATGTGCCCAAACCAGGGCCTCAGGCTTCTTTTGTAAACAAAACGCTATTCATTAATTCGCAGCTTCGTGCACATCATAGTTCTATTCCCATTTGCAGAATACGTTCGCAATATGCAACGAATGCGATTTTGTAGTGCAAGCTACAGTACGCTACCTTGGGCAGTCGTCGCGGGGTGACCAGTTTTGCCCTTGAGCGCTATAGAGGTCAAACCACACCCCCTTGCATCAAGCGCCCGGCTCGGAGCTGCGGCCCGATAACGGGGAGAGAGAGGCGGCAGGAGAGAGGTAGGCGAGGA
The DNA here is from genome assembly GCA_013339765.2 of Haemaphysalis longicornis. Taxonomy (NCBI): domain Eukaryota; kingdom Metazoa; phylum Arthropoda; class Arachnida; order Ixodida; family Ixodidae; genus Haemaphysalis; species Haemaphysalis longicornis. Next base: position 166,170,191 of record CM023451.1, on the reverse strand, counting down.
AAGAAAGGAGACGTTCGCGGGACGTGGCAGAGGAAGGCGAAAAGGCCGCCACCGCAGTGATAAGCGCGCACCAGGAAAGGCTACTTACAGCGCAGAACCATGTGCGATAGAGGACGACGAACATCTAACTGTGGTCCCTCGTGCAGCGGCGAGGCTTAAACAACGCCGCGAGGCGAAAGAGGGAAAAACGCTACTGTTGCGTACAGCTCACGCTACCTTCAAGTGTTACGCATTAGTGTGAGCTTCCTTCATTTTCTGTATTCACATTTGTAAATTTAGCTTTTGTTCCCAACGCTGCGAACGAGGGGGAAGGAAGGAATACGTTTTTTTCGTCCATCGGGATCAGGTGTTGGGGGTGGAGGAGGCCCACAGGCCGCCTTGACCGCCAGGGCCCGGGAGGTGGTCAGGACTTGGCCTGACTCCCCCAGGTCACGCAACATCTACTCTCAGTGGTGAGGGGAGGGAACGGGGGGGTACGAGTCTGCGGGGCATTCGTAGAGGGAATGGTAGTGAGTGTCGAGTGCCCCGCAGGCTGGACAGGTAGGGTCAGTAAAGAGGTGTGGATGACTGTGTATTGTGACAGCTAAATCAGGCCCCCCATGCCTTCATTGTCAGCCTTCTCATGGTTGGCAAATGAACCAATCATATAAACTCCTAATGGTAGTACTAAACTCCAACTACTAAGTGCGTAAATGAGCTTCAGTCATAGACATATCTTTCTGTTTGGCAGGAAGCCGTAATAAAAATTTCACTCTGGTGAGACTGTTTATACATTTTTGAAACAGTAGTTTAAAACTGTAGTTAAAATGTAAAAATCGAGTAAAATCGATTATAGGCCGCTCACGCGCAAGCGATTGTGGCCTGTTTATGAAGTGTCTGAAGTTTCTCTGATGGGCCGATTCATAACTCGCTGTTGCTTATTCGGTGCATATGTGAAAATTCTTTTTTTTAGAAATCAAACATTTCATCAATACATTTCAACTTACTACTGGAAGAAAGAATTTCAGGGGGGAGGTCGTTCCAGTCGGTTAAAGCACTGAAAAAAAAGAATACTTAAATGGGTAAGGGCGCACTGAGATAGGCGTGAACTTAGCGAAATGATAGTGCCTCGTGGGACGCGGTGATAATTAGTGAGTAAGGCCGATGCATCAAGTCGTAAACTTCTTTGTTGTAAATGAATTGATTGATTGATTGAGTCTTTTATAGCAGCAAGGAGGGCATTTGCCGTACAGTGGGGAGAGGGATGGAAGGAAGGGGATTACTTATCAAGGTCCGTATTCAAAAACGGGATTCGTGTTACGGGGGCCTGAAAGTCTTCACCGGGGTCGGCCCCAGTTAGACTACTCGCGCCAGACCACTCTTAACTGGAAAAGCAGCAATTGTTCGTAATAATAACGCGTCTAATCCAGTATGTGCTTCGTGTTGTAGGGTGCCGGGATTAATGTTTGTTAAACTCTCTGGGCGATGTTTGGCAAAGTGTGGGCACGTCCACACTAGGTGGTGGAGATCTGATTTGACGACAGTGTGGCGGTAGGGGCATCGTGGGTGTGTGTTGGGTCATATTGTCCATTTCTGCGTAATGTGAGGAGTGTAGGCGGCATCCGCGCATAACTTTTAATGAATACTTCCTCGGATCTGCTGCAGGAGACAATGTTGGAAAGACACCCAGGGGGTGTCACCTGTTGGTAGCATTGTCTTTTACGTTTCTTTAGTTGGAGATGTAGGAGGTCTGGAGGAGTGGGTGTGGAGGCTGAAAGGGGAATCAGTGGAGGCGTAAAGTTCCAACACTCCTGTGCCGCCTCGTGGGTGGACTGGTTCCCTAGGCCGGTCTCCTCGTGGTCTGGAATCCAGTCAATTCTGATGTGCACGTTGTGGCTTTTGAGGAGTTCTTTGTGTAAGATTATAGAGTTGCCGAGCGGATTCAGGGAGAGTGGCTTGCGAAGTTATTGAATTGCTTCGAACGCGTCCATTAGAATCCGTATTTTGGCTGGTGGTCGGGTATTGAGGTCGTAGCAAATATTATTAGGAGCACCATTGATGGCATGCAGTTCGGCTTCCAGTGCAGTTGCCCCATCGTGTCTGAATGAGCCTCCAAGGGATGGGTTTTCAGTGTAGGTCCATGCTACGCCAATATGCGAAGTTACCACACTGGCGTCGGTATAGATGTCGATCTCATTGGGAAGTGTTTACTGCTCCAAGTGAAGGCTACGTTTAGATCTTGTTGCCGTTCTAGAGCGGGGGATAGGTTTGGTGAGATTGCTGGTGATGTTTTCCGAGATTGTCCAGGATGCTAAAGGGATGGGAAGGTCGATGACAGGGATAGGCTTCTGCTCGTCCCATGTTGTGAGAAGGAGCCCTTGTCGGGTGAGCCCGCGTTTGGTGCCTGCCTGTTCACGAGTTTCTTTCATGCTGATGTCTATAGGAGGGAGTGCATCTGCTCGCTCAAGAGCTTTTTATTTTTGTATGTTTGGGGAGGCCTGTGATGGCACGCAATGTGGCTCTATGGAGCACCCGAAGGCGCTTTGTGTTCGCTTTGTTGAGGTTGTGTACTCGAGCTCCATATGCGAGAGTGCCGATTGCAACTGTCCGGGCCATGGAGAGGCATGCCTGTTGACTTGCGCCACCATATTCGTTAGACAGTCTCGCGATTAATTTGAGCATGGGTTTCCATTTCTGTCGTAGTTGCTTTAACCGTATTTTAGCACTATTGTTACTACCAAGTGGGAGACCGAGGAGGCGTACGGGGGGGAGACTACTCGTCAACATCCGACATGCTGGCTGAGCTGCAGGCGGCGGTGAACAGCCTCGAAGCATGCATACCGAAACTTGGCCTAGAACTCGCCCCAAAAAAGAGAATTTCTAATGGTATCAAGTGATACCAAAACGAACCCCGTGGACCCTGCTCTGCTGCTTTTTGTTGGAGATTCAAGTGCTGGGATTTTGTTAATTTTCATTACATTGGTTGAAGAGTCAAGACGGCGATACCGACTGTATATAAAGCGGACGGCTAATTTTTGAACTTTTTCAAGTATATTAATGTGTTCTTTAGTATGCGGGTCACAAACTACGCATGCGTATTCTAAACATGGTCGTATTATTGTGTTATAGGCAAGCAGCTATACATGTTGGAAGGTGAGGGTTTCAGTTTTGTCCCAGTGCAGCAAAGTGCAGTGCAGCTCAGTGCTCAAAGTGCTCCGTGCAGCAAAGTGAGCAGATATACCCGTCACGCTGGCTCAGTGGCTAAGGCGTTGCGCTGCTGAGCACGAGGTCGCGGGTTCGATTCCCGACCGCGGCGGCCGCTTTTCTGATGGAGGCGAAAAGCAAAAACACCCGTGTGTACGAGAATTCGACGCACTTTAAAAATCCCCAGATGGTCAAAATCAATTCGTAGCCCTCCACGACGGCGCGCCTCATCGCCTGCGTTGCGTCGGCGCGTTAAACCCTACAATCAAAGTGACCAGATATGGGGCCAATTTTCTCGCGTGGCAATCACATGACCGTTACATACGAAAATGTGCGCGGCACTTGCATCTTTCTCAGCTAACAGAATAAGCATTACCCTGCGGCCCAGTTTAGGGCACTCACCGTTTCCGTGTTGTTGGGATTTACAAAGTCGCTGTATACGAGACAGTGGCTCGATGTGCCGTCGGCGTCCAACGGAATGGCCATGTTCTTCCATGCGGCGAGGGACATGTTGACGTCACCTGGCGGTCGGCACCAGTGGTCCAGGTCCCTCGAGATGAGCATGAACGCCTGCGTGTGGCAGTGCAGCACCAGCATGCTGAAACTGGCGAAGATTGCCACGCCCCGCTGGAACCATCCGTGGCCAAAGGCGTCTTGGCAGTCGAAAAAGTCACCCGCATGGAGGTCGACGTCGTTCTGTTGTCTTCGGGTAAAGAGGTACATCCTGAATCATTCGCGGAGGGCGAAATTGTTGTTGTGTTGTGTTGACCTGAATTATGGCGCATACCCAATCGGGATCGGCCAACAACAGAGGATTGTAAAAATGAATGGTACTCTATCAATTGCCCTAGGAAGGATAATTTGATCAGTTGTTTTGAGAAAAAAAAAAAACTGGAAAATTACGAGGATGACCAATCTCAATCATAAAGAGAATCGTTGAATTTTCAATGTAGCGCAGGAGGCAGAGCATACATCGGCGGCAAAACCCCGTTTCGGATGCCCGAACGATAGTATAGCCGTGTTAGTGATATCCCAAAACTGCATAGCGATGTGGTCTTCAAAGCGATGTGGCAAAGCGATGCAAAGCGATGTGGCGAAATGCGATGTGGTCTTCATCTGCTTCTTCTCCCTCTCGTTGTTGTTGTTGCTGCAGCTGCTACTACGAATCATCCTCGTCGTCTTTTCAAGCAGGCCCGCTTTTACTTGCGGGCAGACGCTGCTGGAGCCCAGGCACAGCATCAAGAAAGCTTTCCTTCTGAACCGGAATTCTAGATTATTTTTAATCGCTGTACCTGATGGCACCATCCACGCATGTAAACATTGTCTAGCACACATCTATAGGCTTGGAAACATTAAGGTAAAGTATAAATCCATAACCGAGTCTCAGTGTTCTTTTATTAAGATATAGGCATTCAATTGGCAGTTATGTAATTAGGCTACTAAAAGCAACAGCGCAAAAAGCCAGCTTAATATAAAAAGACAAACATCAGCGCCGCCACTTGAGGAGCGGCCCCGGATGGGGTCACGTATGCAGAGACGCCGCCGCAGCGGGTACCCGCGGCTTCGCCGGCGTGGTTTCCGGGGGAGGCTGGGAAAAGACAGATTGTCAGTCGAATTACTAAGCACTGAATCAGTCGTGGTCGCGTGTTTACCGCAGGGGGGTGACGTCGGAAAAAAGTCACCGGCGTCGTTCCGTGGACACAAGAGGGAGAGGGTTCGAGGTGAGTGGGAGAGGATGATAGAAATGGAAGAGCGGGAGTAGCGAAGCGACAGTCAATCAACCCCGCGCGGAAAGGGGTGACGTAAAGCTGAGACGGCGGAGGCAGTTGCGACTTGGGAACGACCTCCCATTTGTGGGCACGGCCGCTGAAATGGCCAATGTTTCAGTTGTTTGACCACATTCGGACGCATCACGACGCCGCTTGTACGCGTTGATACGTAGAATAATACAGGGTGTGATGCAGCTGTAGGGCCGAGTAAACGAGAAAAACGAAGGGGACTGGAAAAACGGTGGCAGAATGCCGAGGCTTCTGAACGAGGAAAAGGGCGATAGGCAGACAATGCCACCGCCAAGCGAGCAGGGGTGGCCACTGAGATAAAATAACGAAAAACATGGTTGGGCCGGTGCAAAGGTGACACTCATACACGGTGAGCAAGAAACTCCAAGTTCCGGTCCTGGGCAGCTAACCGGCAACTTCACGAGGGAGGGGATGACGACGCTTAACCAGTCCGATGGATCACCGATGACTATTTCATCAATTCTTCCGTCTACACTGCACAGTTCGAAACCATGTCATTGAATAATTCTAGCAGAAGGTTAGAGCCTTAATTCATCCGTACTTGGTGGGGAGAAAGAAAATTTCATGCTCCGCTATCGGCCGCCGCACCACCTCCCGCACGCACACGCTGGTTTAGTGTGTATTTTTAAATCAAATGTAATGAGTTTATTCCGCCACGAAGTGCCGATGTACGTGAAAAACAGCCTCCAAACGGGCTTGACGGGGTCCACGACCCCTGTACAGAGCAGATGCATCGAGAGCAAGCTTCAACATGAAGAAATCCACCTAAGTGTTACAGATGGTTGATTAACAGTCGCATACATGGGACATCAAATTCACATACTCGAAACCGATGGTACATTAGCAGTCGTATATACATGGTACATTGTTCAAATGAAATGACAGTTGATAGCGTAGCATTTGTTCCCGTATTTTGTTCAAGTGTTTGGGGTTTCCCAGCGCTTAAATCGGTTAACGTCGCGTCTGTAGCTTTTTAGCGTAAGCTTGGAAATGTCGCATATTACGCTGTTATTTCTCTTTACATTGGTTTCGTGACGTTTTATCAGCAAGGTTTTATAAAAATAAGACATTGGTAATAAATTCGTATCTTCAAAGGAAGAAGCTGTGCGAATATCATAAGCAGCGTTAATAATTGCGAAAGGGTACTTTGTATAGTTTCGGCGATATTTGCTTGCGTTGTCGTAGCCTTCAAAGCTTTTGTTTTCACACATTTCACGGTTAGTACAGAATTCTTGTTCTTCCAAGGCAAAGGTTTTACAGGACAAACATGTTTACAGGATAAGTTTAACCTTGCGTACTTTCCAGCGTAGTGTTATGACATACGACAGTAAACCGGAAGGGAAGGTGGTGCGAAGAAAGCAGTATTTGGGTAGGCCCTTTTCCCGCTAAAATATTCATGCAAATATGCCAGAAGAGGTCTGAATGTAATCTCCGCATTCTCAGGTTTAATCTGGTACCATAATTGTACAATGCCTGCCACTCATTTCAGAGCCGTCTTCTTAACAGATGGAGTAAACTCCTTGGGGAAAGTTAAGACGGATTTATTGCGACAAAGAATACAGCAGACCCAACATCTATTAGGGACCGGAAATCCCTGCTCGGATACTTCCAGTAACGGCAATTCAAAATGATCGCGAGATTTCGTTCCGCTCTTGTTACTTCTCAGAAGACGAGAGAAAAATGCCCCTTTAATGCTCTGCATAAGCTTCGCGGATTTTTGCGCATACGAGGATATATTTATGGAATGCCACGTAAAAACTGCCGCACTTGTCAGCTTAGAAAAATATATTGCCAAACTGACCAGCAGATTTCCCAGCAAGCCGAAGAAAAAAAGAATACTGGGCCATCTCCACTAACGTGAAACCTGATGAGGAGCGAAGCATGCAGTGTATAAGTGCATTATTGGCGCCTTGGCATGAAACCGTTGGCAGGAAACGGAGATGAAACCGTTGGGGGGTACAGGTATGCAGCTTTGCTGTAAGTCTCCTCTCTTTGAAGCACGAAGCTCTGTAGCGCGAGGTGTAAACGAGTGTACCAGTGTTTTTTAGTCGCGTTACGAAGTGCTCCAGCGCGAGGCGTAAGCAAGTGTCCCGGTGTTTTTTTTTTTTTTTTTTTGTACGCGTTACGTCCTAGCGCGAGGCCTAAACGAGTTTCCCGTTTTTTTAGTACCGTAACTTCATGAGAATTATGACGGTTACGATGACGACGACGACGACGACGACGGCGACAAGAGATGCCAACAGCACCAGCCCCTAACGGGCTTTGCCCTAAAATAGCCCGCGGGAGGCGCATGTCGAGTCCACACGACTCCAGCTGTTCTGGACTGGGAAAACCTCCTGAAAGACATACAGAAACAACATCCTGCGCAGCGTCGCCACCTCTCATTCCCGGTTGAGCACGCGGCAGCTGTGTGCAGAGTAGCAAGTGAAGTCGCTGCGACAGCGAGACGCGAAATGAAACATGTTTTCCGGGCTGTTACAACTGCTCAAAAAACTTCTCTGCTGTCACCTGCTTGGACACAAGTGGAAGTTAACCGGTGCTGTTTTCGCGAGATATAAAAAGAAAGTGGAAACCGGAGCTGCGAGTTTGCTTACGTTCAACCACGTTATTCAGTGGCGCGTGGTTTTCAATGCAGCCGCAGCTTTTGACGGTAGGGGCGCCATAAAAAGAAATGAAGGAAAAAAAAACACTTAAAAGTAGTTGGTTTTAACTAGTTCTGGCCACTGGCCCCTAGCTAGGCTCATGTACAAGGAAGCTCGAAACAACTCTGTTAGTGGGAGATCGACTGTCCCCTTACTTTCTTCTTACGCTCGCATTGTTAGCGAATACAACCGCAAGCTGCTTTCTACCGTGTGTTGCTTCTTACAAGCAACCTCAGTACGAAAGAAAACATTGGTTTCCCCACTTTTGATGAGCAGAAAAATTAGACAAGAAAATGAAATACACTAGCACACTGCTCATAAGGACGAATGGTGCATGTGTAGTTAAATAAAATAAGTGAAAATAAACACCACGCTAGCTAGTCTTCTCAATTTGTTATTCACTTTAGCTAGGATGTTGAGACATCCTCCTCCTGGAAAAAGGCAGTGGCGTGTCTTTCTAGCCTAACGTTTACTCGTCACTCCCTGCCTTCTATGAAAAGCGGGAGGTCACGGTCGTCATAGCTTCCTTTCCTACGGTTGAAGCAGAATTAACCGCGACTGCATAAGTATGGTAAGTCATCATCTCTCAGTCATGATGATGGTGAGCCATGACGGACGCAAAAGAAATTTCCTTCCCATGATCATCATCTCTCAGTCATGTGATGGTGAGCCATGACAAATGCATGGGGACTTTCCTTCTCATGATCAGGTTTAAAATTAAGTCCTCTTCCTCAAGATCCTGTTTACTGGAAGCTACAAAAGGGATTCGTGAGAAGAAATTGCAGCCACTTCTATCGTAATTGTTCTGCAGTGGTTTTGTGCCTGAGCATGAATGCCTGTGCTGAGGGTAAAGGAAAGGGGCGAAGTCATGAAGGAAGCCCGGAATGTACGTACGCATAGACGAATTTTTCAGCTGAACCAGGCATACATCCGATCATGTCATGAAAGGAGCACCACAATGACGAGGGATAACCCAGAAAACGGATACCACAGAAGGGTCAGGCTTTTAAGGAACCATGAAGAAAAAGTGCGAATTGGTTTATCGACAAAAATCCTGTCGGAATATTGTTTATTTATTTATTTATTATTTATTTATTTATTTATTTATTTATTTATTACATACTGCGGATACTAGGTCCAAGCAGGATGGGCGATACAAGTGCACACAATTAAACAGTAATACACCACTTTATGACCGCACATTTGCGGTGGCTAGGTCATTCCATTCCCTGTTGGTGCGTGGAACACAAAAAAAAATTGAAAAGGTTGGTTTGTTCAAAGTAAGGAGTAAGCGCGTGGGGTTGGCGGTGCGGGGTTAAAGGCGATGCACAGTGAAGGGTCGAGTGCCAATTTGTTACCTACCAGTAGGCAAAGAAAATCAAGTCTGAATTGCTTTCTGTAATTTGGAGCAAAGGTAGGTCGTTAATTTTTATTAGTTCAGTGAGTGAATCAGTTGGGGAAAATTTTTTGGGTATAAACGGCACAGCTTTGATTTGAATTCGTTCAAGGTTATCAATGTTTAAATTCTGTGTATGGAGGCAGAAACGGTGCATGCGTACTCGAGCCTTGGGTCTTATTAGTGCTACGTCAGGCAAATGTTTAAAGGGGCCCTGAAAGGCATTTTGAGCACACTAACTGAACTAGCGCAACCGTTAGATTGGGTCGTCAACGTCCTCTGTGCCAAGTATTACTATTTTACGCGCAGCGGAAAGCTCACACTTTTGTTGCAAAGTTTGTCGTTTTTCTCTCACCCTTTCCTTCGTGTTTTTGGACGCCGCCATCTTCACATGTCTACATCATCGATTCCCAGATGTTCGTCATGAGCTAGACACCCTGCTATTGGGCGGCTTTTTCACGCACTTCCGGCAAAGAGATGAGTCGTCTGCTCAGCGTCGGCTAACTGGCTTATCTGCCAGCGGAGTGCCGGAGTGCTTGGGCATTTTACGACAAACGAAACAAGTGTAAAACAAACGCTTAACCGTTTGTATTGAATGCAACACGGCCATAACACGACATTGATATCCTGTTCCTGTTACCTGAGTACGTTCCATAAAGAAAGCGTTGAAACCCTGTGGCACTTCTTTCGTGCAATCGCAGAGAACGCCCTGAGCGAATGCCCGGGTTTGACGCATACATTTTATTCAACTTCAAAACAATCCAGAGATGCGTTTCTAACGAACACAACGTCACAACATGCGTTGAAAGTCTGAACCACGATTGACAGAGGATGGGTTGCCTCTTGCCCGTCGTAAATTCGGTACTCACCTCGCGCGCGCTTTGCGGGAGCAACAGCAAGTCACTTAACTCTGGCGCACAAGCCGATGGCTTTTAGCCACGCACACTGCCACATACCCCATACGAGGTTGAGTCGTACGTCGCTCGAGAAAGATAATCCAGACCATGGGAAGCACTATCCACCCGCAGAAGCACAGCGGCGCATTTCATCGCGAAACAAAGGCGTCCACAACACACACACCATCGCCTCCTGTAATGCCAAACGCATCTCGCACTTCCCAATGGGAATGAATGATACGCCTGCAGTGCCCACATGTCGCGAGGTGGGCCCCGAACTGAACCGGATCACGGAACCGTAACTGACTTCTAAGCGGTTTGTGCCTTGTTGCCAGTCAACCGATGTTTGAGATTGTCAAAGAAATGGCGCTCGCTTCAGCGCTAGAAAGGTCAGAGCCGCGGCGGAGAATGTTTTGCCAACGTTGCCGCTCTCCACCACGCGTCGCCCCAAGCTGAACTGGTCACATGATTGAAGCGTTTTGTGCACGGGTTCTGTATCGGTTTAATACGACTTTTTCATGCCGCCGGCAGGAATTACCACCGCCGCAAAATAAGACCCGGCACCAACGGGGCCACATCTGATACGGCGCTTTTTGGATAAACAGTGCGCGGTGCATCAAGGGAACGAGCGCACTAAAGTCCCTCGATAAACGCCGATCGAGGGACTTTAGAGCGCACGACCCTCCCCGTGCGGCTGCGAGTTCGCCGCCGAATAAAAGTCATGTGCCGCCAGCAACGTACACCGCGAAAGGGCAAGGCGAGGCCGCCGCATACATGCGGCCAGATTTTTCGTTCGCTTTTCCAGCCTTGAGCGGCGCAGTGCGGGATTCATGGTGTCAACAAAGCTTGCCCGTAGCAGACGATAGTCTGATCAGCGCAATAGCGGAAGTACGTCACCGCTGCGGAGCGCAGCATCATGGGAGGCAAGGCTCGCGCGCCGTCAACAGCGGAGATTAAGTCGAAAGGAGGAGGGAAACGCGAAGCGACGATAATGCGCGGTTTTTGATTTACGATTTCTCAGCTAATACTCATCGCTTTAACAAATTCTTGCGGGAGGAGATTGCAAATACATTGCTTTATTTGGGTAGATGTACATCCATGCATCGGCGGAAGGTATTTCAGGACCCATTTAATGCTATGCGGGACACTTACAAGTTTGGTCTTAGAAAACAAAGCTTCCCAAAGGCACAAAAGCAAACGTTGTTGATTTGAAGGTTCCAGGACAAGTTATTTGTTAGTGTCATGCCTGAATACTTATAGTTATTCACCTCTTCCAGCGGCAACGAATCTAGCTTGCACACATGCTTGAGTGCTGCTTTTTAGGAGTTACAGGAGGATACACACACTTGTTAGCATTAAGAATCATGCCTCATTCATCACACCATTTCAGAATGTTTCCTAAGCTATTGTTCAGGTCGTCTTGATCAGTTGCGAAATTAACATTTTTATACAAGATACAATCATCGGCGAACATTCGATTCCGAGCACCAGGGTTAACTACATCCACAATGTCATTGACAAACAAGAAAAGCATGGGACCTAATACACTTCCCTGTGGCACCTCAGAAGGGACTCAAAGACAAGAACACTGGAACTACAATGACAATTTTAATGCAAATGCCATAACATAATTTTAGGTTACGAATAAAAGTGATGAAAGTGTCGGTACTCATTAGGGGCTGTGCTGCACCCCACTTTCTCTCTATCACCAGTTTGTGCTTTTGCGGCCTCCCACAAGAACACACACCAGTACACGTAATTGTGCGATTAGGGTTGTGCATCTGCTTCCCCCTGTTCACTTTTTTCTGAACGCTCGTAGGGGTTTAGCACTCTGATTAGTGTAACTTTGATATTTCCCTTTGTGCTTCCTGGATGCACGGGGAAACTTCAGAACTTTTAATATTCGTGATCTTATTTTGTTGAATAAACCGTAATTTGGTTCCAGAATAAAGCTAAGAGAGTTATCAGAAGCTGGTTCTTCCAAATAAAATATGAATTCATGTCGCTTAATAGCTCCTTTATTACCACTAGCATGTAGGTGGCTTCAGTAAAATATGCTGTTGGGCTAGTTGGTTCATTGCTTAAGGAAAAACGAGCGTTTGTAGTGCTCGTTTTTCCTTAAGCATGTAGGTTGCATTCGCAATTTTATTTTGCTTCACGTCTGGGGGAAACACAAGCCTGTGGCTTTGTTTTCGAAAA